>CM038676.1:5503626-5908946 GCA_021605205.1 Aegilops longissima | reverse complement strand
TGTAACTTGCTTTGAAATATCTTAAATATAGTATATGAACATATTTAAAATAATAAAATTGTATATATAGTACCATATGATAGTATATGAGACATGTGGGGTAACTACCACGGGTGGTAGGATGGATTTTCCTATATATATATATATATATATATATATATATATATATATATATATATATATATATATATATATATATATATATGAATGAATGAAACTCAACACAAATGATGGTAATAAAATAAAATTGTGAATATTTTTATTTACGCACTTCAAATTGTTTGTCGGAGTAGCCCTCTCACAGGTCGTGTGGCGGATGGACTCATAAGCGTAGTATCCACAGAAATCATTCCCTTGTTCCTGCCACAACCACTTTACAAGAAACAGAGGTCAATCAAACTGATAATTATATATAGCAAGCACATGCTAAATGATATTGATGAAACTAGCGCTTGAATCACTAGGAGATGCGCGTGGAATATGCTACTATATAGTACTTACTTTCGGGTGTCTAAATTGCAGCTTCTTCGGTAGTCCCGGAGCTTTTTTGGTGAATTTTCACCAAGCCCTGCCATACAAAAAAAACAATTACTTGATATCAGAAATAAACAAAGTTGCTGATATGGTGGATAATGATCGATTTAACTTACTTCTCGAGCAATTCAGTCATTTCCGCATACTCCTTGGGATCTTTTCGTCTCGAGTCTAAGACAGTTACTACTCCCTGCTCAAGCTTAATCTCTAGGAGAATATAGTGGAACCTGCGCACGCATGCATAACTCATCAATATTATATTTCTATAACCTGGACTAAATAAAGGAAACCGAATATGCCACAAGACAGTAACACTCACGTGTAGTTGTAAGGAAAGAGTATTGTATTTTTGTGTTCATTTATTTCCAACGATCGTAGCAAGTTGGCCTCGGTTTCCTTGGCACGATATTTAACCTCATTTGCATCGATGAGATATGTGTTAATGAACCCAATATCACCCACTTGTTTTTTCTTCATTTCTGCGATCTTCAATCTGCATAATATAGTGAGGATATTTATAAATACATGCAATGAAAGAGCTGAGTTATATAGAGATACTTAATGACAGAAGTAGTACTATTTACAGACAGTAGCAGGTGACCGTTGCTTTATCGATGGCCAATTGATTGAAAAACTGATAGAACTCCTCAAATGGAATAGGCAACAGTTCAATTCCAAGGAGGTCATGCTCCTTTTAACTCTCAAATATAAAGTATTCCTCCCTCGAGACTCTTTGCAGGTTTTCATGTACCAATCATGCAATCTTAGCATCATCGTTGTTAGAGAGCTTTCATCTTTGACGAGAGGCTTCCCGTACTCGTATCTTTGTATCTGCACCTCCAAGAAATCAAATTGTACATCGTCGGGCAAGTAATCTTCAGGATTGCCATAACCGGGCACCATCCTCGGATCGGCGATGTCGCTAGCAGCACCTTGAGCGGGGGCACGATTCTTCGCTTGTTCGCCGAGCTGGGCAATTTGTTTCCCAGCTCGTCGTTCTTTCATCCTTTGATCACCGACAGTACTTCCCGATCTCTCCGCCTCGGCAAATGCCTTTCAATAATGCGCTCATAGTTGCCTTTCGGCGGAGACTTGGGTGGTTTTGTCGGGGCAGCGAGTGCGCTTCGCTTTGGCGGATCTACCTTCTCCTCCGGAGGTGGATGTCTCTTTGCTTTCAACCCTTGAAACCAGTCATCCACTTGTCTGCGCGATCTTCGCGTTTTCCTCCTCGCTCCTCTCAGACGGTAACTTCTCCGAGTCTTGAGAAGGACCGAATCTATCTCCTCCCGCCTTTGGCAGTCTGCTAGACACCGGCAGAGCAGACGGAGCGGATGTCTTCTTTCCTTGCTTACGAGGCGGAGGAGAAGGACTACGACGCGCCGGAGCAGCGGAGCGGCGGCGGGTCTCTTCCGCCCTTGCCGGCGAGGCGGAGAAGGAGGAGGCTGGCTGCCCGGACGCGCCGGTGCGAGCGGAGAAGGAGACGGAGTGCCGCCACGCCGGAGAAGGAGCCGGCCGAGTGCCTGATCGTCACTCGCCGGAGGAGGAGGCGGTGGAGGAGGCGGAGTGCCTGACTCGCCGGAGGAGGAGGAGGCGGTGGAGGAGGCGGAGTGCCCGACTCGCGGAGGAGGAGGAGGAGGCGAGGCGCCCAGTTCGGAAGGTTGATGAGATCCTTCCACCATAGGCATGGAGTCTTGAGCGTAACCCAGCCGATACTCCCTTCACCGGTAGGGTGGTCAAGCCGAGCTCCTCAAATCCCTCCGTTATTTCATCGACCATCACCTTAGCATATCCTTCGGAATCGGCGGCGGTGAAAAGTTGAGTCGGGTTTAGTGGGATAAACAGAGCCAACAGCCGCCTTGACCTTTAAATTGCTCCATTGCGCCATAAGGTGGCAACTTTCAGCATCCGTGATAGCATCCACGGGATAGCTGGCAGGAGCCGTCAAGGCATGCTGCTCTGCTGAAGCAGCTCGGTGGAAGCCACGCTGCTTCTCCGCTGAGATGGCGGGGTAGCTACGGGGGAAGCTTCGGCAGGTCGTTTGTTGTGATCGGCTGCTTCTCGTTCCTCTAGCCCCATTACCCTTTCGTGCAGCGCTGCATTAGGCTCTGCTCCAGTTTCTTCCTCCTCTCATGGGTTTTGTAACCCCCTGCGTCCGAAAATCCAGCCTTCCACGAAAGGGAGCTGGCGTGCCTCGTGTCCGTCCCAGGTGCTCAGATTCCCGAGGGCCATTGTGAGCTCGTCCTTCTCCTGTGCTCGAACGAACTTCCCTTGCTGCGCTGCTTCGATATAATGCTTAAGCCTCTTGACTGGTATGTCCAATTGTTCGTCCGTCCAAATGCACTTCCCGTTATAGGGTCAAGGATCCGCCGCCCGAAGAACCAAGTCCGCAACGGTCTGGCCAGTTCATTGTCTCGGTTCGATCCCTTTATCAAGCAGATCATTCTCAGCCTTGGACCACTTAGGCGGGCTATGAGGTAGCCACGACCCGTGCGATGATGAAGCTTCTTCTTCGCAGCATTTCTCTTGTTTGTCGCTGACATCTTTTACTCTTTTCCGATGTCTTGTAGGCCACAAATGCGGGCCATCATCTCGATCTTCTCATATTTGCCCGTGAATTCTGGTGTCTCATTTTTTTCGACATACGTATTGAGGTCTTTCTTCCAATTCCTGAATAGTTCTGCCATCTTCTTAAGAGCAAAAGACTTGAATAATGGCTCTATTACTGGCTTCTCCGGATCATCCTCTGGCGGTAGGGTAAAATTTGACTTCAGCTCAGTCCAAAGATCATTTTTCGCATATCATTGACATAAGACACCTCGGGGTCTTCGTTCTTAGGCTTATACCATTGGTGGATGCTGATCGGGATCTTGTCCCTAACCGAACCCCGACTTGAGCAACAAATGCCTTCTTTGTCCGGTAGGGTTCAATCGGTTGGCCGTCGTGCGATTTGTATGATCTCAAACTTTTCATCCGAGCTCAACTTTTCTTGGGCCTCGTCTCTTTACGAAGTTGTGCTCGATCCGGAGGGCTAGAAAAAGAACAAAGACGAGAGTTAATTAATATGTGTACATATATATATATACCAAAACAAAGGCGAGAGCTAGTCAGACAGCTTAACTAATATATATACCTGGCGGACTCGGTTTGGTGATCACGGAGCCGTCCTCACGGTCTACTTCTTGCACCGGCATTGGGTCATCGGAGCCATGTAAATCATAGCCAGCTGCTTCTTCACCCTCTCCTTCCGGACCATCGTTATCGGCGTTGAGAAATATCATCGAGGAGACGGCATCACTTCCGTGTGCGATTATGTCCCTCAACAACGCTTCTTGTGCTTCGTCTCGGGGGTGTCCATAGTTTCTACAAATATTTACAACATGGCAATTATTATTCAAACATGACAGATATGGATATATTAGTGCCAACGTAGAACTAGCTAGCTAATCACAATAAGGAATCATATTAGTGGCCTCGACGCTGCTTCTCTAGGGTTTGGGGTGGCCTCGACAACGCTTCAAGGGTTAGGGGTGGCCTCGAGGCGCTTCAAGCTAGGAGGGGTGCGTATATCGACCCCCCACGTGTTGAAGCTATCGGGAGGGGTCGGCGTTGAACAGTACATCTATGTCCCACAAGTAGGGTAGAGGGTCGTGGATCGCCGAGGGTCGAGGTCAAGGGTCAAAGATCGCCGAGGGTCGGGAGGTTGCCTAGTGTCAAAGGATTCAACAAAACCATGTCTTCATCATTAGGCGAAAGTAACAGGTGCATGATGGTGCGTAGCTCTCAAAGTTGTTTTGGAGCGGAGGTCAGATAGGATAATTAAGCTTTTTGGTACAAAGTTCAGCAAAAGGCAAATTATCCTATCCGGACTCCATTCGTAACAACTTTGAGGACTTCGTACCATCATGCCATGGTTACTTCCGGCTAATGATGAAGCGATGGATTTCTTCAATACTTTGACACTATCGGTACCCCCCTATCGGAAAAGGAAGAAAAGAGGAAGAAGGAAGAAGAAGAAGAAAAAAAAGAAGAAAAAAAAAGAGGAGAAGAAGAAAAGAATAGAGGAGAAGAAGAAAAAATAGAAAAAAATTCTATTTTTTCTTCTTCTCCTCTATTCCTTTCTTCTTCTCCTCTTCTTTTTCTTCTTTTTCCTCTCATTCTTTTTCTTCTTCTTCTTCCTTCTTCCTTCGGATCCTAGAACCCTCGAACCCTCGACCCTAGAACCCTAGAACCCTCGAACCCTAGAACCCTCGAACCCTCGACCCTAGAACCCTCGAACCCTCAAACCCTTGTGCCTCGAAACCTCGACCGGCCTCGACGACCCTCGACCGGCCTCGACGACCCTCGACCCCTCTGTGACCCTCTCGACCCTCTAGCCTAGTTCCCGACCGTCGACCCCTCAGCGATCCTCGACACCCTCGTTCCCGATAAAAAGAAGAAGAAGAAGAAGAAGAAGAAGAAGAAGAAGAAGAAGAAGAAGAAGAAGAAATGAGAAGAAGAAAAAAGAGAAGAAGAAGAAAGAAGAAGAAAAAATAGAAGAAAAAAAGAGAGGAGAAGAAGAAGGAATATTCTATACATCAATGAATATATCAATATATATACATGAACATTTATCTGCAAAAACATCATATTCTATACATCAATAAAAACATCATATTCTATACATCAATAAAAACATCATATTCTATACATAATAAAAACATCATATTCTATACATAATAAAAACATCATATTCTATACATAATAAAAATCATGGCGGCGGCAGGGGCAGCAGGGCAAGTCTTGTGTGGGGCAGGGCAGGTGCGCTGAGGCTCACTTGTGGGCGGAGGCGACGGCGAGGTCGTGGCGACGGGGCGGGGAGGCGGAGGCGACGGCGAGGTCGGGAGGCGGAGGCGACGGCGAGGTCGGGAGGCAGGGGCGGCGACGGCGAGGTCGGCGAGGTCATGGAGGCGGGGGCGGCGGCAGGGCGCGGGCGACGGGGCGGGACGGCGACGACGAGGCGAGGCGGCAGCGGCGGCGGCGGGCGGCGCAAGGCGAAGAGGCGACGTCGACGCGAAGCGGCGACGGCGACGAGCGAGGCGGGGCGACGGCGACGACGAGGCAGCGGCGACGGCGACGACGCAAGGCGGGCAGGGCGGCGGCAGCGGCGGCGTCGGCGGCGTCTGGGCAGCTGGCGGCGTCGGGGAGGTTGGGGCAAATGGGCGAGGAGATGTGAAAATTTCCCAAGTCTTGCTTATATAGAAAGAGCATTGGTCCCGGTTCGTGCCACGACCGGGACTAATGCCCCCTAGTCGGTTGGTGCCACCAACGGGACCAAAGGCCAAATTTCAGCAGCCCAAAGGGCGGAAGCGGCGACCTTTAGTCCCGGATCGTGGCACCAACCGGGACTAAACCACCTTTAGTCCCGGTTGGTGCCACCAACCGGGACCAAAGGCCCTGTGCTGCCCGAACCCAAATGTTTAGTCCCACCTCGCTAGTTGAAGGCGCCGCACTTTGGTTTATAAGCTGGTGTGCGCCCCTTCGAGCTCCTCTCAAATGCAGGCTTTGGGCCTAATCATGCTACTGCTGTGGGCCTATTGGGCCTCTCAAGGGCCTGAATCTGGCCCATGTAGGGTTTCTAGTCGTATTCAGGCCGTGGGGGCCTAGTAGGTGGCAGTTTTTTTGCTTTATATTTTATTTCCTTTTGCTTTTAGTTTTAGAAAAAATATGAACTTTCTATTAGTGCCATTAGTTTTAAAATTTGAAAACACTTTTTTTGTTTTCTTTGTTGCTTTATTTATTTTATTTTGTTTCTACTTACAACAAAATACTTATTGTTGCTATTTTTATTTTTTCAAGTTTTTTGTTTTGTTTTCTGCATTATTTATTTTCTTTTGGTTTTTTCCTTTATTTTTAATTCTTTTTGCTTTTAGGTCAGTAAAATTATAAACTTTCTGTTAGTGCTTTTAGTTTTAGAAAAATATAAACTTTCTGTTTGTGCCATTAGTTTTAAAATTCAAAAACACTTTTTTGTTTTCTTTGTTGCTTTATTTATTTTATTTTGTTTCTACTTACTACAAAATGCTTATTGTTGCTATTATTTTTTTTTTCAAGTTTTTTGTTTTGTTTCTGCATTATTTATTTTCTTTTGGTTTTTGCTTTATTTTTAATTCTTTTTGCTTTTAGGTCAGCAAAATTATAAACTTTCTGTTAGTGCTTTTAGTTTTAGAAAAATATAAACTTTATGTTTGTGCCATTAGTTTTAAAATTCAAAAACACTTTTTTGTTTTCTTTGTTGCTTTATTTATTTTATTTTGTTTCTACTTACAACAAAATGCTTATTGTTGCTATTATTATTTTTTTCAAGTTTTTTGTTTTGTTTCCTGCATTATTTATTTTCTTTTGGTTTTTGCTTTATTTTTAATTCTTTTTGCTTTTAGGTCAGCTAAATTATAAACTTTCTGTTAGTGCCATTTGTTTTAGAACAATTATAAACTTTCTGTTTGTGCCATTAGTTTTATAAAATTTGAATTCTTTGAAATTTGTGTGAATCACAAGTTTGTGATCTCAACAAGGCGTAGAGGGACGGGCTTAATTATAAACCGGTGTGAGCGCCCTTTGGTTGGCGAGGTTTTCAAATTCATAGTTTTCAAATGAACTCTGAAAAAGTTGGCATAGCATGTTCATGAACAAAACGGACAATGGTATCATACTCGTGTGTTACAAAGTTGGCATGGTATCATCATAATAGTTGCGGGAGAAAGTCTTCACTTTTTCTTCGCTTGTGTCGTTTGCTTATTCTTGCCGTAACCATGGATAATCTTCATCATTTATCGGGATGCTTGGGTCAGCCTTGACTTTGAAGGGGAGTTTCATGAAACTTTTCATACTCTTGAGACATGTCATCTTGCCCTCCACTCCCAGGATGTCCCTTTTTCCTGAAAGAACTATGTGGCGCTTTGGCTCATTGTATGATGTATTCGCTTCCTTATCTTTTCTTTTCCTCGGTCTGGTAGACATGTCCTTCACATAGATAACCTGTGCCACATCATTGGCTAGGACGAACTGTTCGTCGATGTACCCAAGATTTTTCAGATCCTTGTTGTCATTCCGTCTGTGGGTCTACCTACCCGCCTCGACAGATTGACCCACTTGCACTTAAACAAAGGGACCTTAAAATCTACTCCGTAGTCAAGTTCCCATATGTCTACTATGTAACCATAATATGTGTCATTTCCTTGTTGGTTGCTGCATCAAAGCGGACACCGCTGTTTTGGTTGGTGCTCTTTTCATCTTGGTCAATCGTGTAAAATGTATTCCCATTTATCTCAGTATCCTTTCCAAATCATTACAGTCGAAGATGGTCCCTGGACAACAAGTACAACTCATCACAAACAGTGCTGTCACCTCGAGGCGTGTTTCCAACCAACTGCTGAAAGTCTGATGTGTTCACATGTAATCCGATCGTCACCTTTGCTCCGGGTGTTTGGGCGCAGACTGTTCTTGTGTTCATCGACATACGGGTCACCAAGGTAGAGTTTCAGTAGAAGCTGTGTAGTGTGCTTGAGACCAAGAATATCCGTCCCTGCATATTATTGAGTCTCTTCCAAGCGTGTTTTTTCAGTCAGTCTCCCCTCATACCGCGATTTAGGGAGACCTATCTTATTAAGGCCAGGAATGAAGTCAACACAAAACCCGATGACATCCTCTGTTTGATGGCCCATGGAGATGCTTCCTTCGCCTAGCACGGTTCTGAACATATTTCTTTAGGACTCCCATGAACCTCTCAAAGGGTACATATTGTGTAGAAATACGGGCCCCAGAATGACAATCTCGTCGACTAGATGAACTAGGACGTGCGTCATGATATTGAAGAAGGATGGTGGGAACACCAGCTCGAAACTAACAAGACATTGCGCCACATCACTCCTTAGCGTTGCTACGATTTCTGGATCGATCACCTTCCGAGATATTGCATTGAGGAATGCACATAGCTTCACAATGGCTAATCGGACGTTTTCGGTAGAAGCCCTCTCAATGCAACCGGAAGCGATTGCGTCATAATCACGTGGCAGTCATGAGACTTTAGGTTCGGAACTTTTCTCGACATATTTATTATTCCCTTTATATTCGACGAGAAGCCGGTCGGGACCTTCATCTTGAGCAGGCATTGAAAGAATATTTATTTCTCTTCTTTCGAAGAGCGTAGGTGGCGGGACCTTCATCTTGCTTCGGAGGCATGCCCTCTTTTTCGTGCAAGCGTTGCAGGTCCTCTCGTGCCTCAGGTGTATCTTTTGTCTTCCCATACACGCCCAAGAAGCCTAGCAGGTTCACGCAAAGGTTCTTTGTCACGTGCATCACGTCGATCGAAGAGCGGACCTCTAGGTCTTTCCAGAGGGTAGGTCCCAAAATATAGATTTCTTCTTCCACATGGGTGCGTGATTCTCAGCGTCATTCGAACAGCTAGTCCGCGGGACCCTTTCCAAAGATTACGTGTAAATCATTGACCATAGCAAATGCGTGATCACGGACGCATGGCGGGCTTCTTCCGGTGATCTGCCTCGCTTTGAAATGCTTGCCTTTCTTTCGACATTGATGGTTGGTCGGAAGAAATCGACGATGGCCAGGTACACATTCTTCCTGCAGCTTCCGGTATATACTATCGGTGTCAAGTAAACAGTGCGTGCATCGTGGTATCCCTTGTTTGTCTGTCCCGAAGGGTTCGAGAGCGGGCCAATCGTTGATTGTCACGAACAGCAACGCCTTCAGGTCAAATTCCTCCTTTTGTGCTCATCCCACGTCGTACACCGTTTCCATTCCACAGCTGTAAAGTTCCTCAACTAATGGCCTTAGGTACACATCAATGTCGTTGCCGGGTTGCTTAGGGCCTTGGATGAGAACGGCATCATAATGAACTTCCGCTTCATGCACATCCAAGGAGGAAGGTTATACATACATAGAGTCACGGGCCAGGTGCTGTGATTGCTGCTCTGCTCCCGAAAGGATTAATGCCATCCGCGCTTAAAGCAAACCATCGTTCCTTGGGTCCTTTGCAAACTCATCCCAGTACTTTCTCTCGATTTTTCTCCACTGCGACCCGTCGTGGGTGCTCTCAACTTCCGTCTTTCTTACGGTCCTCACTGTGCCATCGCATCAACTTGGCATGCTCTCCATTTCTGAACAGACGTTTCAACCGTGGTATTATAGGAGCATACCACATCACCTTCGCAGAACCCTCTTCCTGGGAGGCTCGCCGTCAACATCACGAGGTCATCTCGTCGATCTTATATCGCAATGCACCGCATACCGGGCATGCGTTCAGATCCTTGTAGGCACCACGGTAGAGGATGCAGTCATTAGGGCATGCATGTATCTTCTCCACCTCCAATCCTAGAGGGCATCGACCTTCTTTGCTGCGTATGTACTGTCGGGCAATTCGTTATCCTTTGGAAGCTTCTTCTTCATTATTTTCAGTAGCTTCTCAAATCCTTTATCGAGCACAGCATTCTCTACCTTCCACCGCAGCAATTCGAGTACGGTACCGAGCTTTGTGTTGCCATCTTCGCAATTGGGGTACAACCCTTTTTGTGATCCTCTAACATGCGATCGAACTTCAGCTTCTCCTTTTGACTTTCGCATTGTGTCCTTGCATCGACAATGACCGGCGGAGATCATCATCATGGGGCACATCGTCTGGTTCATCTTGATCTTCAGCAGCTTCGCCCGTTGCAGCACCATCGTGCACATCGTGCAGTGCAACTTGATGTTGATAGCATCACCGTATTCAGGGGCACATAGTTGTCATCGTACTCTTCTTCCTCGCCGTCTTCCATCATAACCCCTATTTCTCCGTGCCTCGTCCAAACATTATAATGTGGCATGAAACCCTTGTAAAGCAGGTGGGTGTGAAGGATTTTCCGGTCGAGTAAGACTTCAGTATTCCACATATAGGGCATGGACAACACATAAAACCATTCTGCTTGTTTGCCTCAGCCACTTGAGAAAAGCATGCACGCCTTAATGTACTCGGAGGTGTGTGCATCACCGTACATCCATTGCCGGTTCATCTGCGTGCATTATATATAATTAAGTGTGTCAAAAATCATTACGAACATCATGAATAGATAATTAAATGACCAAATTAATAGAAGTTCATCATCACATAAAACCAAAGTACATACATAGTTCTCATCTAACAACATAAAGCTCTGCAGAGCATCTAAATTAATTAAACCATACATTGAAACTATGTAAAACATTTCAATGTGAAAACAAATCGATCATAATCGCAACCAAGGTAACAACTGATCCAACGGCATAATGATACCAAGCCTCGGTATGAATGGCATATTTTCTAATCTTTCTCATCTTCAAGCGCATTGCATCCATCTTGATCTTGTGATCATCGGCGACATCCGCAACATGCAACTCCAATATCATCTTCTCCTCCTCAAGTTTTTTATTTTTCCTTCAAGAATTTGTTTTCTTCTTCAACTAAATTTAACCTCTCGACAATAGGGTCGGTTGGAATTTCCGGTTCAACAACCTCCTAGATAAATAAAATCTATGTCACGTTGGTGGCTTAATTTTCATAAACAATAAATGAACCAATAGTTATGAAAAGATAATATATACCACATCCGAATCATAGACAGGACGAGTGCCGACGGGCGGATACCAAAACCATCGCACTATATAAGATGCAATAATAAAAGTAAGAAAATAATACAAGTAAGAATATTTTTCCTTTCGGAAAGAAGATAAGAACAAGAGGCTCACCACGGTGGTCTCTGGCGATGAGATCGGCGCGGGTGATCGACGGCGGTGAAAGACGGGACAGGCGTGACGGACCGCTAAACCTAGACAAATATTGAGGAAAATGGAGGTTAGAGGTCGAGCTTGGAGAGGAGATAGCTTAAGTAGTGTGGCTCGGGCATTCCATCGAACACCTTGTGTGCATAGGAGGTGAGCTAGAGCACCACCAAGCCCCCTCCCCTCGGCGAAAAAAAAGCAGGCGGTGTGCTCTGCTCTTTGTGAGGGGCTATATATAGGCAGCACCATTAGCCCCGGTTGGTGGCATGAGCCGGGACTAAAGGGAAGCCTTTGGTCCCGGTTCATGCCACCAACCGGGACAACTAGTGGTGGGCCAGGAGCCAGGACCATTGGTCCCGGTTCGTCCCACCAACCGGGACCAAAAGGTCCGGACGAACCGGGACCAATGGCCCACGTGGCCCGGCCGGCCCCCTGGGCTCACGAACCGGGATAAATGCTCACATTAGTCCCGGTTCTGGATTGAACCGGGACTAATGGACAAAACAGGCCTCAACGATAGCCCCTTTTTCTACTAGTGAACTCCAAAAGCAAACATGCATCACTCTCACATCAAAGCATCGCTTTACCTGTACTTGCACCTGTTGTTGTAGTAATCTATGAGCCACGAGGACTCAGCAATCCCATTACCATGGGTATCAAGACTAGCAAAGCTAAATGGGTAAGGAATGGATAAGTGGTGAGGTTGCAACAAGTACTAAGCATTTGCATGTGGCTAACCTACGAGTACAAGAATAAGAAGAGTAAACTATGCATAACGGATGTGAACTAGTAATGATCAATAAGTGCTCCTGAAATCCTACTTATGAGTCATACATAACCCCACTATGTTTTCTTCCCGAACTCCCTCAAAAAGAGGCAGTCACGGAAGAACGCAGTTGGTGTATTTTAGTTGGATTTAGTGTCAAGTTATCTACAACCAGATACTATAAATTTTCAAGTCGCCACATAACCGCGGGCATGCCTTCTGAAAAGATTTACCCCTACAGTGGTGCTTCGAGTAGTCCATTATAAATTACCAGACGCATCCGATGGAACAACCCACACCGTGATAACACGATGCTTATGATAAGGAATCCTGGTGGACAAGCCACTCGTCAAAGGCAAAACTAAGCCAGCAAGACCACCTAGTGTGTCTTCACCCTGATAAGAGCCGCGCGTATCTCGTTCACAGGACACAACCATCTATGCATAGTGGATGATAGCCAAAAGACCTCGAGTTGCCCTGAGGCGGCACCAACAACTGCTAGGTAGGTGGACCAACACTCACGAGGAGGACTAACCTGGTTTGTTGATTAATTATTCACGGCAACCGGTAAGTCCCTATGCATGTTTTAGTTGTTATTAGGAAAATGGTAAAACCAATGTTGGGCCTTACTGGAAGAGTTTAAACCTAAGTGAATGATCAGGGGGTCCCCATAAAATGCCACATATGTTAGGAGTGCTTATCAAGGAACATAACACCGGTATGACGGAAACTAGGGCGGCAAGAATGAAACAAGACACCAAGCAAATGGCCGAGCCTTCCATCCTTTACCAAGTATATAGATGCATTAATTAAATAAGAGATATTGGAATATCCCATGATATCCATGTTCCCAACATGGAACAACCTACAACTAGCAATGCTATAAGAGGGGCTGAGCAAGCAGTAACATAGTCATTAGATGGTGGAGGTTAGAGGTCGTTGCATGGAAATTTGGGAGGCTTGACAAACAAGTGGTAGGTAGTTGAGACATAGCGATAGCATCGAAACAACTAGCAAGCAATGACACTGGTGATATTGAAGGTAATTGTCATCTTGCCTCGAATCCCGTTTGGAAGAAGATTGAGTCCATAATGTAGACGAACCAATGTAGTCGAACAAATCCTCACAATCGCAACGGTGCCGCGAACTACTAAGAAGAAGCACAACCTGAAAGATGCAAACCACATGGTAAATACACAAGCATAAACATGGCATAATGCACAACCAAGTATGATGCATGTCCAGCTTAATGAGGCATGGCATGGCAAAGTGCAACAAAGCAATACTACAAATTAAGTGAAGCTCAATATGCAACGAGTTTCATATCAGAACTTCACGTTCAAATATTTCATTCCATCACGTTTATGAACGTGACAAGATTAAATGTGGTTAATCATGGCAAAAGGTGAAGCATAACTAATCTACCTATCTAGGCAATTTAAATGAGGCCGGAAACAACAAACAACAATTCCGGAAAATCCCCATATGCAATTTTAAAATTTGTACGTGTTGGAAATATGCCCTAGAGGCAATAATAAAATGGTTATTATTATATTTCCTTGTTCATGATAATTGTCTATTATTCATGCTATAATTGTATTGACCGGAAACCGCAATACATGTGTGAATACATAGACCACAACATGGCCCTAGTGAGCCTCTAGTTGACTAGCTCGTTGATCAACATATGGTCATGGTTTCCTGACCATGGACATTGGATGTCATTGATAACGGGATCACATCATTAGGAGAATGATGTGATGGACAAGACCCAATCCTAAGCCTAGCACAAGATCGTGTAGTTCGTATGCTAAAGCTTTTCTAAATGTCAAGTATCTTTTCCTTAGACCATGAGATTGTGCAACTCCCGGATACCGTAGGAATGCTTTGGGTGTACCAAACGTCGAAGCGTGGCGGGTGGCTATAAAGGTGCACTGCGGTATCTCGAAAGTGTCATTGGGTTGGCACGAATCGAGATGGGATTTGTCACTCCGTGTGACGGAGAGGTATCTCTGGGCCCACTCGCTAGGACATCATCATAATGTGCACAATGTGATCAAGGAGTTGATCGCGGGATGATGTGTTACGGAACAAGTAAAGAGACTTGCCGGTAACGAGATTGAACAAGGTATCGGGATACCGACGATCGAATCTCGGGCAAGTACTATACCGGTAGATAAAGGGAATTGTATACGGGATTGATTGAATCCTTGAGATCGTGGTTCATACGACGAGATCATCGTGGAATATGTGGGAGCCAACATGGGTACCCAGATCCCGCTGTTGGTTATTGGCCGGAAAGTTGTCTCGGTCATGTCTGCATGGTACCCAAACCCGTAGGGTCTACACACTTAAGCTTCGATGACGCTAGGGTTATAGGGAATAGATATACGTGGTTACCGAATGTTGTTCGGAGTCCCGGATGAGATCCCGGACGTCACGAGGAGTTCCAGAGGTAAAGATTTATATATGGGAAGTCCTGTTTTGGTCACTGGTAAAGTTTCGGGTGCTATCGTTAACGTACCGGGACCACCGGGAGGGTCCCGGGGGTCCACCAGGTGGGGCCACTGGCCCCAGAGTGCTGCTTGGGCCAAGTGTGGGAGGGTACCAACCCCAGGTGGGCTGGTGCGCCCCCCACCAGGGCCCAAGGCGAAGAGAGAAGGGAAAGGGGGGAAACCCTAGGCTCAGATGGGCCTAAGGCCCACATAGTGGTGCGCCCCCCCTCTCCCCCCTTGGCCGCCCCCCTAGATGAGATCTAAGGATGGATGCCACCCCTAGGGGTGGAAACCTAGGTGGGGGCGCACCCCTCCCTTTCCCCTATATATAGTGGGGGTTTGAGGCTGCCATACACATGAGAACCTCTCCCTCTTGGCGCAACCCTACCCCTCTCCCTCCTCGTCTCTTGCGGTGCTTGGCGAAGCCCTGCTGGAGTGCCACGCTCCTCCACCACCACCACGCCGTCGTGCTGCTGCTAGACGGAGTCTTCCCCAACCTCTCCCTCTCCCCTTGCTGGATCAAGGCACGGGAGACGTCATCGGGCTGCACGTGTGTTGAACGCGGAGGCGCCGTTGTTCGGCGCTTAGATTGGAATCAACCGTGATCTGAATCGCTACGAGTACGACTCCTTCATCCGCGTTCTTGTAACGCTTCCGCTTAGCGATCTTCAAGGGTATGAAGATGCACTCCCTCTCTCTCTCATTGCTAGAATCTCCATAGATTGATCTTGGTGATGCGTAGAAAATTTTGAATTTCTGCTACGTTCCCCAACAGTGGTATCATGAGCTAGGTCTATTGTGTAGATTCTATGCACGAGTAGAACACAAGTTGTTGTGGGCGTTGGTTTTGTTCAGTATGCTTACCGTTACTAGTCCTATCTTGTTTCGACGGTATTGTGGGATGAAGCGGCCCGGACCGACCTTACACGTACACTTACGTGAGACAGGTTCCACCGACTGACATGCACTCGTTGCATAAGGTGGCTAGCGGGTGCCAGTCTCTCCCACTTTATTTGGATCGGATTCGATGAAAAGGGTCCTTATAAAGGGTAAATAGAAATTGGCATATCACGTTGTGGCTTTTGCGTAGGTAAGAAACATTCTTGCTAGAAACCCATAGCAGCCACGTAAAACATGCAAACAACAATTAGAGGACGTCTAACTTGTTTTTGCAGGGTATGCTATGTGATGTGATATGGCCAAGAAGGATGCGATGAATGAAATATATGTGATGTATGAGATTGATCATATTCTTGTAATAGGAATCACGACTTGCATGTCGATGAGTATGACAACCGGCAGGAGCCATAGGAGTTGTCTTTATTTATTGTATGACCTGCGTGTCACTGAATAACGCCATATAATTACTGCTAAACCGTTAGCCATAGTAGAAGTAATAAGATGGAGAGACAACTTCATGGAGACACGATGATGGAGATCATGATGATGGAGATCATGGTGTCATGCCGGTGACGATGATGATCATGGAGCCCCGAAGATGGAGATCAAAAGGAGCAAAATGATATTGGCCATATCATGTCACTATTTGATTGCATGTGATGTTTATCATGTTTATGCATCTTATTTGCTTACAACGACGGTAGTAAATAAGATGATCCCTCATAATAATTTCAAGAAAGTGTTCCCCCTAACTGTGCACCGTTGCGAAAGTTCATTGTTTCGAAGCACCACGTGATGATCGGGTGTGATAGATTCTAACGTTCACATACAACGGGTGTAAGCCAGATTTACACACGCAAAACACTTAGGTTGACTTGACGAGCCTAGCATGTACAGACATGGCCTCGGAACACAAGAGACCGAAAGGTCGAACATGAGTTGTATAGTAGATACGATCAACATGAAGATGTTCACCGATGATGACTAGTCCGTCTCACGTGATGATCGGACACGGCCTAGTTGACTCGGATCATGTATCACTTAGATGACTAGAGGGTTGTCTATCTGAGTGGGAGTTCATTAGATGAACTTAATTATCCTGAACATAGTCAAAAGGTCTTTGCAAATTATGTCATAGCTCGCGCTTTAGTTCTACTGTTTTAGATATGTTCCTAGAGAAAATTTAGTTGAAAGTTGATAGTAGAAATTATGCGGACTGGGTCCATAAACTGAGGATTGTCCTCATTGCTGCGCAGAAGGCTTATGTCCTTAATGCACCGCTCGGTGTGCTGAACCTCGAACGTCGTCTGTGGATGTTGCGAACATCTGACATACACATTTTGATGACTACATGATAGTTCAGTAATGTTAAACTGTTTAGAATTGTGGCGCCGAAGACGTTTTTGAAACGTCGCGGAACATATGGGATGTTCCAAGGGCTGAAATTGGGATTTCAGGCTAGTGCCCACATCAAGAGGTATGAGACCTCTGACGAGTTTCTTAGCCTGCAAACTAAGGGAGAAAAGCTCAATCATTGAGCTTGTGCTCAGGTTGTCTGACTACAACAATCACTTGAATCGAGTGGGAGTTAATCTTCCGGATGAGATAGTGATGTTTCTCCAAAGTCACTGCCACCAAGCTACTAGAGCTTCATGATGAACTATAACATATCAGGGATAGATATGATGATCCTTGAAATATTCGCGATGTTTGACACCGCGAAAGTAGAAATCAAGAAGGAGCATCAATTTTTGATGGTTAGTGAAACCACTAGTTTCAAGAAGGGCAAGGGCAAGGAGGGATACTTCATGAAATGGCAAATCAGTTGCTGCTCTAGTGAAGAAACCCAAGGTTGAACCCAAACCCGAGACTATGTGCTTCTGTAATGAGGGAACGGTCACTGAAGCATAACTACCCTAGATACTTGGTAGATGAGAAGGCTGGCAAGGTTGACAGAAGTATATTGGATATACATTGTATTAAATGTGAACTTTACTAGTACTCCTAGTAGCACCAGGGTATTAAGATACCGGTTCGGTTGCTAAGTGTTAGTAACTCGAAATAAAAGAGCTACGGAATAAACGGAGACTAGCTAAAGGTGAGATGACGATATGTGTTGGAAGTGTTTCCAAGCTTGATGTGATCAAGCATCGCATACTCCCTCTACCATCGAGATTGGTGTTAAACCTAAATAATTGTTATTTGGTGTTTGCGTTGAGCATAGACAAGATTGGATTATGTATATCGCAATACGGTTATTCATTTAAGGAGAATAATGGTTACTTTGTTTATTTGAATAATACCTTCAATGGTATTGCACCTAAAATGAATGGTTTATTGAATTTCGATCGTAGTGATACACATGTTCATGCCAAAAGATATAAGATAGTAATGATAATACCACATACTTGTGGCACTGCCATTTGAGTCATATTGGTATAAAACGCATGAAGAAGCTCCATGTTGATGGATCTTTGGACTCACTCGTTTTTGAAAAGATTGAGACATGCGAACCATGTCTATTGGTATATACGCATGAAGAAACTCCATGCAGATGGATCATTTGGAATCACTTGATTTTGAATCACTTGAGTCATGCAAATCATACCACATGGGCAAGATGATTGAAAGGCCTCTTTTTCAGTGAAATGGAACAAGAAAGCAACTTGTTGGAAGTAATACATTTTGATGTGTGCAGTACAATGAGTGCTGAGGCACGCAGAGGATGTCGTTATGTTCTTACTTCACAGATGATTTGAGTAGGTGTTGTATATTTACTTGATGAAACACAAGTCTGAATTATTGAAAGGTTCAAGTAATTTCAGAGTGAAGTTGAAGATCGTCGTGACAAGAGGATAAAATGTCTATGATATGATCATAGAGATGAATATCTGAGTTACGTGTTTGGTACAAAATTAAGACATTGTGGAAATTGTTTCACAACTAATACCGCCTGGAACACCATAGTGTGTTGGTGTGTCCGAACATCATAGATGCACCCTATTGGATGGGCATACCATGATGTCTCTTATCGAATTACCACTATCGTTCAGGGGTTAGGCATTAGAGACAACCGCATTCACTTTAAATAGGGCATCACGAAATTCCGTTGAGATGACACCGTGTGAACTATGGTTTAGAGAAACCTAAGCTGTCGTTTCTTGAAAGTTTGGGGCTGCGATGCTTATGTGAAAAAGTTTCATGCTGATAAGCTCGAACCCCAAGCGGATAAATGCATCTTCATAGGACACCCAAAAATAGTTGGGTATACCTCCTAATTCAGATCCGAAAGCAAAAGTAATTGTTTCTAGAAATGGGTCCTTTCTCGAGGAAATGTTTCTCTCGAAAGAATTGAGTGGGAGGATGGTGGAGACTTGATAAGGTTATTGAACCGTCGCTTCAACTAGTGTGTAGCAGGGCACATGAAGTTGTTCTTGTGGCGCCTACACCAATTGAAGTGGAAGTTGATGATAGTGATCATGAAACTTTGGATGAAGTCACTACCAAACCTCGTAGGACGACAAGGACAGGTGATGCTTCAGAGTGGTACGGTAATCCTGTCTTGGAGGTCATGTTGCTAGACAACAATGAACCTACGAGCTATGGAGAAGCGATGGTGGGCCCGGATTCCGATAAATGGCTCGAGGCCATAAAATCCGAGAGAGGATCCATGTATGAAAACAAAGTATAGACTTTGGAAGAACTACTTGATGGTCGTAAGGCCGTTGGGTACAGATGGATTTTAAAAGGAAGACGGACAATGATGGTAAGTATCACCATTAAGAAAGCTCGACTTGTGGTTAAGATGTTTTCCGACAAGTTCAACGAGTTGACTACGATGAGACTTTCTCACTCGTAGCGATGCTAAGAGTCTGTTGGAATTATATTAGCAATTACTGCATGATTTATGAAATCTTGCAGATAGGATGTCAAAACATTGTTTCCTCGACGTTATTCTTGAGGAAAGGTTGTATGTGATACAACTAGAAGGTTTTGTCAATCCTGAAAGATGCTAACACGTGTGCAAAGCTCCAGCAATCCTTCTAAGGACTGGAGTAAGCATCTCGGAGTTGGAATATACGCTTTGATGAGATGATCAAAGATTTTGGGTTTATACAATGTTTATGAGAATCTTGTATTTCCAAAGAAGTGAGTGGGAGCACTATAGCATTTCTGATGAGTATATGTTGTTGACATATTGTTGATCGGAAATGATGTAGAATTTCTAGAAAGCATAAAGGGTTATTTGAAAAGTGTTTTTCAACGGAAACCCTGGATTAAGCTACTTGAACATTGAGCATCAAGATCTATAAGGATAGATCAAAGCGCTTAATAGTACTTTCAAATGAATACATACCGTGACAAGATTTTGAAGGAGTTCAAAATAGATCAGCAAAGAAGGAGTTCTTGGCTGTGTTATACGGTGTGAGTATTGAGTAAGACTCAAGACATGACCACGGCAGAAGAGAGAGAAAGGACAAAGGTCGTCCCCTATGCTTCAGACGTAGGCTCTATAGTATGCTATGCTGTGTACCGCACCAGAAGTGTGCCTTGCCATGAGTCAGTCAAGGGGTACAAGAGTGATCCAGGAATGGATCACAGGACAACGGTCAAACTTATCCTTAGTAACTAGTGGACTAAGAAATTTTATCGATTATGGAGGTGGTAAAAGAGGTCGTTGTAAAGGGTTACGCCGATGCAAACTTTGACACTAATCCGGATTATTCTGAGTAGTAAACCGGATTCATATAGTAGAATAGTTATTTGGAATAGCTCCAAATAGAGCGTGGTAGCTGCATCTAGGAGATGATATAGAGATTTGCAAAGCACACACGGATCTGAAAGGTTCAGATCCATTGACTAATAACCTCTCTCACAAGCGAGATATGATCAAACCCCATGGGTGTCGATTCATTACAATCACATAGTGATGTGAACTAGATTATTGACTCTAATGTAGTGCAAGTGGGAGACTATTGAAAATATGCCCTAGAGGCAATAATAAAATGGTTATTATTGTATTTCCTTGTTCATGATAATTGTCTATTATTCATGCTATAATTGTATTGACCGGAAACCGCAATACAGTGTGAATACATAGACCACAACATGTCCCTAGTGAGCCTCTAGTTGACTAGCTCGTTGATCAACAAATGGTCATGGTTTCCTGACCATGGACATTGGATGTCATTGCACTAGTAGATAAAGGGGCTTTAGTCCCGGTTGGTAAGGCCCTTTAGTCCCGGTTTTTGAACCGGGACTAAAGGGTCGTTACTAATGCCTCTCCCCTTTAGTCCCGGTTCTTAAACGAACCGGGACTAAAGGCCGCGGCCACGTGGAGCTCCACCTTTAGTCCCGGTAGGTAACACCAACCGGGACTAAAGGAAATTTTATGATTTTTTTGAAATTTTTTTTTGAAATTTTTCTTTGAATTTTTTTTATTTTCAAATTTCTGAATTATCTTAACCTCCAATCTCTAATCATCACCCCTCATCACTGCTCAATTTATCCTCTAATCTCTAATCACCCCTCATCATTCCAAATCATCTAACTTCCCGAACGGTCACCCATCCTCCCACTCCCCCAGCCTGAGCACGCTTAACTTCCGGGTTCTATTCTCCCTCGTTTCCAAGTCTGCACTTGTTGTTTTTCTGACAATAGTAAGATGTCAATCCTATTAACCCTCAGGAATTTTGCTTGAGCATGAAGTGACACATTTCACTGTTTGAGTTTGAAACTATTGTTTTAAAAAACAATAATTATTTAGTAACACTAATATTTCTTGAATAATTAGTTTGACCATTGTTTGACCACAGTTTGACCACAGTTTGACCAGATTTGACCAAAATTCAAAATAACTGAAATAATTATTTAGTAACACTAATATTCTAGAATAATTAGTGTGACCATTGTTTGACCACAGTTTGAAATTTTTTCGATTTTTTCCACTCTAGATCTTAAAAGCCCGTAACTTTTTTTCTGTTAGGTTTTTGAGGATTTTGAAAATGTTTAACGGGGTTCCCCCGGTTAAATTTGGATGTAACTTTTCGAGTAGATAATTTTTAATATAAAAAACTTTTTCATCCGAGTTAGTATGCAAAAGTTATGCCCATTTTACTAAATTCTAGAGAGATTTTGCAAATAAAGTCGAAATTCACATTTGCAAATTTTCCCAACAACTAGACCATCTATCACATGGGAAGCTTATTTTTTTTTGACATTTTCATCATTTTCTTTTATTTTTTTTAAACTGAAAAGGCGATCCACAGGGGGGGGTGGAGTTTGAAAATGGGACCTTTAGTACTGGTTCGTGCCATGAACCGGTACTAATGCCTCAAACCCCATTAGTCCCGGTTCGTGGCACCATCCGGGACTAAAAGGTCCAGACAAACCGGGACAAATGGCCCACGTGGCCCCTGGGCGCACGAACCGGGACTAATGCCCCCATTAGTCCCGGTTCTAGACTGAACCGGGACTAATGGGCTAACCCGGGGTGGACCAAAGCCCTCTTTTCTACTAGTTTTGATAACGGGATCACATCATTAGGAGAATGATGTGATGGACAAGACCCAATCCTAAGCCTAGCAAAAGATCGTGTAGTTCGTATGCTAAAGATTTTCTAAATGTCAAGTATCTTTTCCTTAGACAATGAGATTGTGCAACTCCCGGATACCGTAGGAATGCTTTGGGTGTACCAAGCGTCGAACGTGGCGGGTGGCTATAAAGGTGCACTGCGGTATCTCCGAAAGTGTCTATTGGGTTGGCACGAATCGAGACTGGGATTTGTCACTCTGTGTGACGGAGAGGTATCTCTGGGCCCACTCGGTAGGACACCATCATAATGTGCACAATGTGATCAAGGAGTTGATCGCGGGATGGTGTGTTACGGAACGAGTAAAGAGACTTGCCGGTAACGAGATTGAACAAGGTATCGGGATACTGACGATCGAATCTCGGGCAAGTACTATACCGGTAGACAAAGGGAATTGTATACGGGATTGATTGAATCCTTGACATCGTGGTTCATCCGATGAGATCATCGTGGAACATGTGGGATCCAACATGGGTATCCAGATCCCGCTGTTGGTTATTGGCCGGAAAGTTGTCTCGGTCATGTCTGCATGGTTCCTGAACCCGTAGGGTCTACACACTTCAGGTTCGATGAAGCTAGGGTCATAGGGAATAGATATACGTGGTTACCGAATGTTGTTCGGAGTCCCGGATGAGATCCCGGATGTCACGAGGAGTTCCGGAATGGTCCGGAGGTAAAGATTTATATATGGGAAGTCCTGTTTTGGTCACCGGAAAAGTTTTTGGGTGCTATCGGTAACGTACCGGGACCACCGGGAGGGTCCCGGGGGTCCACCAGGTGGGGCCACCGGCCCCAGAGGGCTGCGTGGGCTAAGTGTGGGAGGGGACCAGCCCCAGGTGGGCTGGTGCGCCCCCCACCAGGGCCCAAGGCAAAGAGAGAAGGGAAAGGGGGGAAACCCTAGGCTAAGATGGGCCTAAGGCCCACATAGTGGTGCGCCCCCCCTCTCTCCCCCTTGGCCGCCCCCTAGATGAGATCTAGGGCTGGCCGCCTCCCCTAGGGGTGTAAACCTAGGTGCGGGCGCACCCCCTCCCTTTCCCCTATATATAGTGGGGGTTTGGTGCTGCCATACACATGAGAACCTCTCCCTCTTGGCGTAGCCCTACCCCTCTCCCTCCTCGTCTCTTGCGGTGCTTGGCGAAGCCCTGCTGGAGTGCCACGCTCCTCCACCACCACCACACCGTCGTGCTGCTGCTGGACGGAGTCTTCCCCAACCTTTCCCTCTTCCCTTGCTGGATCAAGGCATGGGAGACGTCATCGGGCTGCACATGTGTTGAACGCGGAGGCGCCGTTGTTCGGCGCTTAGATCAGAATCAACCGCGATCTGAATCGCTACGAGTACGAATCCTTCATCCGCGTTCCTGTAGCGCTTCCGCTTAGCGATCTTCAAGGGTATGAAGATGCACTCCCTCTCTCTCGTTGCTAGAATCTCCATAGACTGATCTTGGTGATGCGTAGAAAATTTTGAATTTCTGCTACGTTCCCTAACAGTACGGTTCTGCCTAAAACATAATTCTAAAGTTGTTAAACAGCAAAATAAAGTGCATCATGTATATCTACACATTTTTCCAGACTATTTACATATAAAGTTTGTTTAATTCGGAGCTAAGGTTAACTAGTTATGAAATAAACAATTTTGTCAAGTCATTTTTGCAAATTAATGCAAACATCAATCTTAAACATTTTTAACATGGACAAAAGTTGGATACTGTGAAACTACATAAAATTATACCCAAGTTACATAAACGACATGTTTTATTTGCATGCACGGTTATTTAGGTATTAACTTTTAAAACAGGGGCATTTTCTGTAATTATGAAATTCCCTGGAAAATGATAAATTCGCTAGACAGGAAAAAAAAATGTCTGGGCCGAATCTACTAGGAGCAAGATACCATATGTCGCATAGAGAGAAGGATAGGGAAAACAGTAATGGGCAAGCCCCAGCAAATGAAAAAAAAGGAGGGCGCTGGGTCTGCTCACCACTTGGACCAAGCCCAGTCGGTGGAGGAGGCAGGCCGGCGTGGCTTGCAGCTGGGACAAGGGTGCCGAGCAGGGACGTGGCCACAGCCCACTTGGACGAGGAAGGCATGGTCGTGGCTGAGCAACTAATTAACGAGCGCTCCTTCGCGAGCTTTGCAATGATCAGTGCCACTTGGCGCGCTCTCAGCCATTCGCCACGTGTCACACTCTGGGCGCTTCCTTAGGATTTTTTTTTACACATTTTTGTCTTTTTAAACGGGTTTTTTTTGGTTTTTTTGACGTTTTGGTTTTCCACCGATCTTTCCTAGCTTTTCGACCAAAAAGAATTTAAATTTTTTTTGCAAAAAAAACGTTTTTTAGATAGTCACGGTTTTTTTTTTCACGAGAGGCACGGCCGTGCCTCTTGGAAACGAAAAAAAACGCGTTTTCTATTTTTTTTTTCCTTTCGCGAGAGACACGGTTTTGCTTCCGCGAGAGGCACGGTTGTGCTTTCGCGAGAGTCACGGCCGGGCCTCTTGGAAACGAAAAAACAATGTTTTCTGTTTTTTTTTCTTTCGCGAGAGACACGGTTGTGCTTTCGCGAGAGTCACGGTCGTGCCTCCTCGGAAACGAAAAAAAATGCATTTTTTGTTTTTTTTCTTTCGCAAGAGGCACGGTTTTGCTTTCGCGAGAGGTGCGATTGTGATTTCGTCAGAGGCGCGGGTGTGCCTCTTTCGGAAGGGAAAAAACCCGTGCTCCCGGTTCGGTTTTTTCGTCCGGTTTTTTTCGTGAAAAAAAGTTCGTCAAAACTCTTCAACATGGGATCTAGTTTTGAAGATCTCGACGCGAGGAATCCAGCGGCGAAAGCGGTTTGAGATTTGGACGCACAATTTAAGAGATAAAACATTTTGAATAAATGGATTTACGAAAAAAGGGAAAACTCACTGATTGCGACAAGGGGCGCACATGCAGCGCGCCCCTTGTCGCAACCTGGGGAAGTTGGAGTGATCTCCGCAATGAGTACTCCTTAATTAGTGAATTCGTCAATCTATGCAATAGGAATTTATTTTCTTCCAAGTGGATCCTAGTGCTCTCAAATCATATCCACACGTCATCCCTCTCAAGATCATGCCATGGAATAATTTTCTTAAATGACATAATATTCATTTTCCACCTGAAAAATGAATATTTTCTCTTTCTGTTACGCAGCAACCTTCATTTTAGTGCTCCAAAATCCTAAATAAATTCCCTAATATTCTTTGGGTCATGTCTCACCTTCCTATGCAAAAATATCCCATGGTCATGTGGAGAATTTTGGCTCAATAAAATATTTTCATTTTTGGACAGCAAGGTCACTTTGTGAAGGAAGTGTATTTTTGCTTGGTCCATTTGAGCTGAAATTTGTATGGCATGACTACCTTCCAACCTGAAGCTTAGCCACCAAGTTTCAAACCTTATCTCTCTCTCAGGATTTTTCACAACCTTCTTCAACAGTTTCTGTCCAGAAACTTGTCCCTAAGCTCTAGTCATGTCTGGTCGACGTGGAAACAAACCAAGGGCATCCAACGGCTCAGTGTTGAAGGGACTTGATCCTACACATGGTCTGGCAGCACTGGCGCACCGTGTTGCACGAGTGCACGCGTGGATACAAGATATTCCACAGACAGTCAGCGCGCTCTGCGCGTCGCGACCCCTCTGACCTCGCCCGCGCGCTCGCCCGGCGCCACCCTCGCTTGTCCTAGTGCTTCTGCAGCCTTGGCCTCTTCCTCCCAACTATCCTCTTATGCTCCCGAACGGCGGCAGCCTACGCGGCGGACGCGGACACGGCGGAGCAGAGAGCACAGTGCCCTCGAGTGACCGAGCCATCCCTCTCCGGCCCTCGTGCTTGGCTCTACTTCTCCACTGTGTTTGGATGATCTTCATTGATCTATACCGTCGAGCCAGAGCCCTCTCGTCACCTCCCGCTGCTCCAGAACCCTCTCCTGCGGCCGCGAGCTGTGCCCCCCTCGCTATCTATAAATACGGCCCTCCCCGAGTAGTTGTATCCATCCCACCTTCCTCCTCTGGGCACAAATCGTGTAGAGCAGCAGCGCGGCAAGGCCGGGCAGGCCTCTAGCGACCAATCATCGCCGGAGTTACCGTAGATCCCCTTCGGCCGCCCACTCACTCCGGTGCTCCTCGACCTCGTTCTCCTCCCTAGGCATGCTCGTAAAGTCCTCCTGAGCACGAATGTGTGCTTGGTTCGTCGGAACTCCACCGCAAACGCCAACTCTGACGAGCTCCGCCGCACGCCGCCTCTGAAGACGACCACCCCGACGCCGTCCGTCCACCTCTGCCCATGCTTCGGGTATGTGCTTGCTCGTCTCTGTGAGCCACGTCCACCCTCCCTCCTCGACGGCGGTCGTTGTGACCTCCTTGTCGGAGATCCACTGGCGACAGAGCCACCCCCGTCTGTTCTCTCTCTCTACCCCTCAAACCTGACATGGGGACCCCACCCGTCAGCCTCTCTCCCTCTCGCTCCCGAAGCGGTGTGAGTGGAGGCGTATCCTCTGAATACGCCTTCACCTTCGATGTGGTGCTCTATGGGATTTTTCATTTTCTGTTTTATTTCAAATATTTGACCCAAACTTTGATCACCAGTATCTTTTAAACCACAAGTCCAAATGAGATGATTCTTTTTTGCAACCGTTTTGTTATGAGCTCCTCTTTCAGCGTGCAAAATTTGAGAATTTTATCTGCTGTGATTATTTTCTAGTGACATAAAATGCTCTATGTGACATTTTCTCTTTGCCTTTTTAACTATTTTCAGAAGGATCAACTTGCCTTGAAGAGGACCAGGGGTTCTGTGACCCTCCTCTGAACTAAGGCAAGCCACCACAAACATTTGCAAGGGTGACATTGCAATGACTATGATTTAACTTTAACTTAAAGTCATATATTGCATTTATTTAATTAAAAATAATTTAACTTGAGCTAGTTTTGCTTTCATACTTTGTTGTCATGATATAATACTTGGTATATTGCTAGAATAGACAGTAGGTTTTACTTCTTGTGCTCAAGCTTTCGTGAATGATTCTGTTATATGATTCATTGCATGTGCATTTCATGGCATACTATGACTCGAGTGTTTTTTTCAAGTTAAACATGATGATAATCCAGCTTGAACATGTTGTTGATCGAGTCATGGTGCCACCGAATCGAGCTTCCCAGTGCAACCACATTTGTCTTTATGGGAAGGCCCTAATTCGGTCTATTGGCATGCCTCTCGCTGGTGCCTTCAATGAGAGAAGGTTATGCGCTTGCGCTACCCTGGCCCGGTAGGCAGGCATAGCCTTGTGTGCCCACAGTTGTTTGGTACCATTGTCCCTGTTTGGGACCATTTTTGTTTTGCCGCGATGGTGGCTGTTTGATTTCCGGAGTGGCATCTAGGGCCACCCATGACTTAGCACAAATGGGAGTTGGTCGGAGTGGCCGGGAGAGTATCATGCAATAGATTGGTTTTGTTGGAATGTCGTTGATCCACCCGAATGTGAGTACGAGGCCATATGTTTTGTGGTGTGGGTACAATGTACTAACCTTTGCAGAGTGTATAATCTATCGATAGCTGCGTCCTCGGTTATGGACAAAGTTCGTAGTAGGTCACACTGTGGGTCAACAGAAATAATTAACATGCACACTAATGATTCTTTATGGCACATGCTATGGTTGGTGATCTTGTGTTGATCATCGAGTTTGTATCCTTCATGATCCCGGGGCATTCACCGTGGTAAGCTGATGAATACGGTTACAAGGTAACCAAGAGGGTAAGATGGTCCGAGGGACCATGTGATTCGGTCACCTACACTTCATGAGTATCATGTCATGTTCTTGCATTTAACCTGGTTAAATATCGTGTTATTGTTTGTCATTATTGCTTTGCTTGTCGTGAGCTTGCGAGACCATTCAAAGTACTCACTTGGCGTGTTATGCTAGTTTCAGGAGAAGTTGTACCAGGAGTCAGAGTTGTATCGTTCATCGCAGTCTAGGTCGTGTCCCAGCAGTGTCCCTGTGGGATGGAGATCCACTACGTCGTCATTCCGCTGCCGCATGGCTGTGTAGTTATCATCGAGGCCCCCAACAAGTCTACCAAATAATGTACATATGTGCAGCAGCACCATGTGTGTCTCTTGGCCTCGTTTCCTTATGTATAATCGAACCTATGTTCCTGCAAGACATCAATAAAGCGGTTGTATTTCTGTACCAAATTGTTGTGTATTGCCAGAAGACATGATCTCTGGGCTGGCAATGCAAGTTAAACCGGTTGCTCTGAGCCGGGGTGCCACAGAGCGGCTTTGATCTAAGGCAACACACAAAGAGAGAGAGAGAGAGAGAGAGAGAGAGAGAGAGAGCTCTCACTTTCTTCTTCCCTCTCACTCACTTCTTTCTTCCCCCTTCTTCCTAGCTTTCTCAAAATTAAGCTCTCTCTCTCTCTCTCTCTCTCTCTCTCTCTCTCTCTCTCTCTCTCTCTCTCTCTCTCTCTCCCCCCCCCCCCCTTCTTCCAAACTAATTAAGCTCTTTCTAGTCAGCTACTCTATCGCCTCCATCCTCTCAAATTACATTAAATTAAGTCTATCTCCTCCACACCCTCCCATGAATGTAATTAAGTTGACCTCTCTCTCCTCCACTTAAATAATTACCGGTTACCACACTCTCATTTTCCTTCTTTTACTCTTCGTTTTTTGTTCCTTTCTTGGTTTTCAATGCTTTTTCATTACCTTTTTCTTCTCCAGATTTTTTTTATTCTTTCTGCATTAGTTTCTCAGGTTTTATTCTTTGTTTAGTTTTCATTCTATATTTTTTGTATATTCCAACAAAAAAATTCTAATACACGTTTAACATTTTAATACAAATTTATCATTTTTTTATACATGGACAACATTTTTTCTATACACATTTTTATGTTTTTTATACGGACCAAAATGAGTAAATCTACATTTTAAAGTATGTCTATATACATCCATATGTAGTCCATGTTAAAATCTCTAAAAGGACTTATATTTAGGAAAAGCAATTGAAATGTACTCATATCTTTCCCAGTTATGATCTGTCTACAACTTATGCACTGAGTTAAACATTTAGAATTTTTTATTTGATGGTATATCGTGTGATTTGGTTTGATAGTATTTCTTGTTAATTGCATCATGCAATATGTAACCATGAAGCAGCGGCCGCTTGGCTGCCACCATGGAAGAAATCGTCACCGCGGTGCTTTGTGCTTTGCTAAAAAAAATCAAGATAGTCACTGTGGGAACTGAAGCTCAATGCGACAGATGTTAGTAAGAAGGTTGGCTTACTAATGCACACATCCAATTTCTATGTACCGTTAGAACTCTCGATGCTTCGCATGGAGCAGTGACGAACGCGCCTAGTTGAGGAGGTTGATGACTGCCTGCAAATCCTGGATGTCGAGCCAAGACCGACCGTAACCGCCTTGTCATGGAGCAGGTAAGCCATGAAGCGGCTGCAGCTTGTTGTTGGAAGTACTGTACATATCATGTTCATTCATTTCAGTCCGTATGTAGTTCTGTACCCCATGTCTTGTTGGAATTGTACTGTACGTATCCGAGAGAATTCGAGGAAGTGGCTGCAGCTTGTGGTATTTAAAGCCACTGTACAAACAAGCGACGGCATCAACACCACACAACCTGAGGCAAAAATCCAAGCTCAAGTGGTTTACTAGCGCTTTCTGTACGTCTGCGGGCCCGTGTACGTGTTGATTGCTACGGTTGAACTAGCTGAGTTGAGTTTTCATGGTATTTTTAGGTGAACTGGTATCTATTTTTCCTTTTTTTATTATGGGACATTGCATTATGGCATCTCATCATTATGTTAAGTTGGCATTACACATGAAGAAAAAAAAGTATGTATATTTGTTCCATGCCAATCTCGCCAGTCATGAGTATATACATCTATGGAACCTTGTGTTAGAGCAGACGACAAATTTCCAGCAGAACTGTCGACCAAACTTGTGCTGTAACAAAGTTATCTGAAAGATTATTCTGTGTTATGTTTGCTGCTAAATTTTCTGCTAATCTTGCTGAAAGAAGCCGTCACGAGGAAGCAAGCACTGAATTTCCAAGCCTGGTGGTTTTGTCTAAGGCAGCACTCCAAATGAAAGTATATTGAAATAATAAGTGGAGATGCAAATTTTTGTGTACAAATACTAGTTTTGTGACTCGCGCAAAAAGGTCCAGAGCATGAATTGAACAGACAGTAAAGGAAACAACAGAGGCTAACGACAGATACTCCTTGACAAATATGTGCATATAAATGTTATGTCAGTTGATGGTGTGTTGAATATATGGTTTTTCTGCTCAGAAAAAGCATATATGACAATATCGTGTAAATGCTCTGTACAATCCTCGTCAATCTAGGTCACGATAGTTTTCATGAACAAGTCTGAACAAATTCTGCAAAAGAAACATGGACATCGTTTGACTTGCAAGCAATAAGTAATCCCGTTGTAAACTAATAGTATAAGGTCTTTGAAATCACTAAAATAGTGGTTTAAAGGATCTTATATTAGTTTACAGAGGAATACGAACTTAAATCAGCAAGTGAATGCAATCCACAACAAAGGTTCACATGTACTCATAGTGAATCGATTAAGTTACCTAGATCCTCAGTAATCCAACATGTATCAATAACTTATATATATGACATTACAATCCTTGAAATAAAAAGGGAACTGATGAGTCATGTCTACATGTTAATCTTACCATCATATTATACAAGACTACAGAGTTAGTTCAGAAAAAGAGAGAGTCCAGAACAATCTTCACCTTACTAGTGTGATCTATCTTAACATCACACACAAGATTACAAGCTTAATTCTACCTAAGCTATGTCAATCTGGATGTGCTTAATAACTTATAGATCTTTAAAAACTTAGTTTCAGAAAGGGATGCAGTCTAGATCAACGTTTATCTTCTAAAGTAAACGAGATGAGTCTTTGAATATTATCAACCTTTCCTGGCACTTTGATGATATGAGTAACAGAAAGCAATTTTAATGATATATCCAAAATCACAACTGTAAGTAGTGCCACCAAGCACAGCATATCAAATGATTAATTTGATAAGCATCTAAGCCGTTTAGAGACAAACAAACCAATGATGAAAAGAAACCATACCATGGCAGCTATAAAAAGTCCCACAAAGATCCCCATCCATCATCCATCCCTCACACATCTAGAGCACAAACATCAAAAGCGAAGCAAGCAATAGTAAGTACAAATCCACCATGCATGAAGACCTTCCCCATCGTTTCCTTCCTTGCCATGGCGATGACCATAGCCACCACCACCGCCACCATGCAGCTCGACCATAGCGTCCATGTGCTACAAAGGCCACATCAACCATTGCTAGAGCAAAAGTTGAATGCCTGCACGTAGTTTATATTGCAACAATGCAGCCTGGTATCATCAAGTGAATCGGGTTTGAGAGTATTCCGGAAACAGATTGTTGTCCTGTCACAATTTGGCCTACGAAGCAGTGGTTGCGAGTTGATGGAGCGACAATGCTGTGAGCAGCTAGCATAGATATCTCATCAAGACTGATGCACAGCCATCCATAGCATCGCATACGCCATCCTCGTACAACAAGAACAACAGCAACAACAACAGGTGGGTCAAGATTTCCCCCAACCCCAACAACAACAACAACAACAACAACAACAACAACAACAACAACAACAACAACAACCGGGCCAGGTACAATTGTCCGGCCTCAGCAACAACTTGACTAGGGTTTCATACAACCTCAACAACTAGCTCAGCTCCAGCCGATTATGTCGTTGGTGCTACAAACCCTGCCAACGATGTGTAATGTGCATGTCACACCTTATTGCTCCATGATCACTACACCAGTTGTCAGCATCATTTTTGACGATGGACAGTAAAAGACAATGGCTATAATAATGGATAGATGGATCATTGTCATTTAGTCAATGGACCAATCGAGCAATGATGACAAATAAAGTGTCATGCACCATCATATGTACTAATAGTTTAAACATGGGAATAAAAGGCAAAATAATTTGTTCTTTGCATATGCTTTTCATTATTCCATTCAAGGCATTTTTGGATGTTCAAATCTTATATGTGCATCTTGCATCACAATTTGATAACATAAATTGCTCACTTATTATGCTATTTCAACCACCATTGCACAATTTGTCCATATTCTCTTTCCATTTTGCAAGGTTGCACCGGAGTGAGCACCACAAAGCAATCGGAGCCATAAAAATGAAGGTTTCACAAGAGAACAACACTTTTATAGAGCGAGGAAAAACTAAAGCAAAGATATATCAAAGGTCTTTGGAGCAAAATAGCCCCAACTACCAAAAACTGGCCCAAGGGGTGGCCTATATGGCCCACATGCCTGCTCACCTGCCTTGGGTCCCGGGCATGGCCTAGGATGCATTGGGCTCACACAAGTCCCGTGCCTCCATCCTTTCTATGTACATATATCATCTGCGCGGAAAACACCCTTGATTTTCACTTATTTTTCTGGTGCCCAGGTACAGAGAACGTTATTTTCTTCCTCCCGCTAGTAGGGAAACCCCTTATAGGATTTTACTATTAGGAGCGTCCACAACTATATGGACGCTCCTGCTAACTCGCCTAACAACGAGCAGCGGAAAAACCAGAACGCGGCAGTAGTGAAGGACTTAGTGGCATTCATGCTTTCGAAACACTGCTAGTTACGTACATGAAGGTAGATGGTTTGCCGTGAATCCCTGGCAGCGTGCGGATGGAGGGAATGCCACCGGTGTCACCTCCTATAGCAGTGTGTGGCTCTGCTCCGCATGCTTCTACTGTGATGTCTAACACTCTGTGCACCGACGGGCATGTGGGTCTTAAAAACTAGCGGCGTTTATATACCCGCACGCTGCTAACTTGTAAACTTTAGTAGCTTTCAGCAGACAGCAAAAACTGCTAATTGTTGCGCCCAATAATTGAGCACCCGTTTTTCTCCTTTCACCCCTCTCTCTCTGCTTTTTGCCACGCACAATTTCATCACTAAATCTTTTTCTGCCTTTACTTTCATGTATGTTACTTTCCTGTATGTTAGCAGCGTGTTGGAGAACTAAAAACCAAGTTTTACTCCTCTAATCGGGACCTTGCCGATCCCCAATCGGTGCTAGTGGAGTTAAACTTCCTGACCCCTCTAGCCGCCTCCTTTGCCTCTCCTCCTCCCCCATCCTCGCTGCCGACTCCCCCTCCTCCCAATGACTAGATTGCATGGACGACACTCCCCGCTGCCAATCCGTAGCACGGATCCATGCCGCCATGCCTGCCGCGCGTCTTCGAGCCGCCACCGCCCCGCCGATGCGGCCCCCGCCTGCATCTCCGAATTCTCAAACCTCAATTCGCCGCAACAGCCGGAGAGGAAATACCTCGAGGTCCGCCAGCGAGCACGGGGGACGTGGGTGGCAGAGATCACCGACCAGGAGACCCAAAAGAAGAAGTGGATCAAGTCGTTACACACGACGAAGCTCGCCGCCCTAGAATATGACCGATGGCAGGCTCGGTTCCACGGTGCGGACGCGCGGCTCAACTTCCCATTGGGGACGGTGCCCCCACCTCGCCCTGGTGCCACCGGGGGTGGCGGACATGCAACTCAACTTTCCGTGGAGGACGGCACCTGCCCACCTCGACTCGCTGCCACCGCGGGTGGTGGATGCGGCGACAGCTTGGGAGGAGAGGGAGGCGAGGTTGCACATCGCGTTAGAGGCCGCCGATGAGGAGTACATGGTAGACCTCCATCGCCAGTACCCCAAGCTCGTGGAGGCGGAGCGGGCAATCAACGGGGAGGTCATCGTCATCTCCGACGACGAGGTGGAAGGCGGCGATAAAGGCGGAAAGGACGAGAAGGAGCTCAATGCCGACGAATGGCGATGCATCTTACCCAACTCTGACGACGACGACACTGGCCCGGACCCAATGGGCGCTAGAATGTCAAGGCAAGATTGGCTCGACCTCTACCATGTGATGATGATGAAGAGTAATTTAGCTTAATTTCAAGTTTAATTTGAAGCATATGTTTGGGTTTAGGTTTAGAATATTTAAATTGAATTTCGGTTGTCCCATGGGATGTCAAGATAAATGTGCCAAATTTTAGTTGTTTCAATTGAATCTAGTTTTAACTTATGCAATTTGATTGTTACCCTATTAAATTTCAGAGTTCGGCTACGTCCGACCAAAAGTTAATGGAGTATAAATACTCCGCTAATGGTTTACTCTGCCGAATCCTACGTTATTTTAAAAGGATCGATTAGAAATGCCCTAAGGATACAAATATGCCACTATTTATTTTTTAAATGCTTGAAATCATTCTCAGAAATTTTGTAATAACTGTTGTCATGAACAACTTCGACTAAATGCATCAAATGTTACAAATAATACATGCAAAGTTCAATAAATTAATCAATTAGCGAGAACAAACCTTCAAATGTACTAAAGAGTGAATCAATTAAGACATGTAAAGCTAGTACTAGTCCAGTATTAATTAATAACTTGCACACTACTACAACCATTGACATAAAAAGCAAATATGATGAGTCATGTATCGATTCGTGTACAACATTAATACCCTTGACATAAAAGAAGAATTTGACGAGTCGTGTTAGCTTGTTCATCTTACCATCATACTATACAGCACTGCAAGCTAGTTTAAAAGAGAATAAAAGTCCAAAATGAACATTAGAATAGTCTGATCTATCTTTAACAACATGCACAAGGACAAATTTAGTCCCCCACAAGCTATGAGGATTTGGTTTATGGCTAACAACTTGTACAACATGATAAACTTAGATCCGAAAGGAATGCAATCCAGATAATTGTTTGACTTGTAAAGTCAATAAGATGAGTCAGTGCCAATTATAAAGATTTCGCCACTCTTAGATGATATGTACAATAAAAAGGCAACTTTGCTGACCACTCCAAAAGTACATTTGTATGTAGTGCCACCAAACACAACATGCCAAATAATTAGTTTGATAAGCATCAATCACTTTAAAAAGTGAAAGCAATAATGAAAAGAAACCTAACCATGGTAGCTATAAAAAGCCTGTAATATGTACACTCCATACCATCATCCATCCTACACATACCTAGAGCACAAGCATCAAATCCAAGTAAGTAGTAGTTAACGCAAATCCACCATGAAGACCTTACTCATCCTAACAATCCTTGCGATGGCAACAACCATCGCCACCGCCAATATGCAAATCGACCCCAGCAGCCAAGTACAATGGCCACAACAACAACCACTCCCCCAGCCCCAACAACCATTCTGCCAGCAACCACAACAAACTATTCCCCAACCCCATCAAACATTCCCCCATCAACCACAACAAACATTTCCCCAACCCCAACAAACATACCCCCATCAACCACAACAACAATTTCCCCAGACCCAGCAACAACAACAACCATTTCCCCAGCCCCAACAAACATTCCCCCAACAACCCCAACTATCATTTCCCCAGCAACCCCAACAACCATTCCCCGAGCCTCAACAACCCCAACAACAATTTCCCCAATCACAACAACCACAACAACCTTTTCCCCAGACCCAACAACAATTCCCGCAGCCCCAACAACCGCAACAATCATTCCCCCAGCAACAACAACTGTTGATTCAGCTATCTCTACAACAACAGATGAACCCCTGCAAGAGTTTCCTCTTGCAGCAATGCAACCCTGTGTCATTGGTGTCATCCCTCATGTCAATGATCTTGCCACGAAGTGATTGCCAGGTGATGCAGCAACAATGTTGCCAACAACTAGCACAAATTCCTCAACAGCTCCAGTGCGCAGCCATCCACAGCGTCGCGCATTCCATCATCATGCAGCAAGAACAACAACAAGGCGTGCAGATCCTGCGGCCACTATTTCAGCTCGCCCAGGGTCTGGGTATCATCCAACCTCAACAACCAGCTCAATTGGAGGGGATCAGGTCATTGGTATTGAAAACTCTTCCAACCATGTGCAACGTGTATGTCTCACCTGACTGCTCCACCATCAACGCACCATTTGCCAGCATAGTCGTCGGCATTGGTGGCCAATGAAAAATGCAAGAGTTATGCTAATAGGTAGATGGATCATCGTTGCTTAGCTGATGCAAACCAATCATTGTAGCGATGACAAATAAAGTGGCGTGCACCATCATGTGTGACCCCGACCAGTGCTAGTTCAAGCTTGGGAATAAAAGACAAACAAGCTTCTTGTTTGCTAGCATTGCTTGTCACTGTTACATTCACTTTTTATTTCGATGTTCATCCCAAACCGCAATCCTAGCCTTACACATCAATACCTAGCTGCTTGTGCTGGCAGGTTACTATATAATCTATCGATTAATGGTCGACCTATTAATCCAGTTAATAGGCAGATTGATATATTAGTTACTGCTCCCAAGCCGACCGAGCAGCTATCAGTTACGGATTTCCTGAACATTGCACACTATACTAATTCAACGTATTTCAATGTCTAGAAGTAAAAGGGCATTTTAGTAGCAAAACAAGCGCCTGATTAGAAACCATTCGTCACTCTAAATGTTAATCTGGATATTTTTGAGTTGGTACAATTTTGAGTTGTTGGGGAACGTAGTAATTTCAAAAATTTTCCTACGATCACGCAAGACCATGGTGATGGCATAGCAACGAGAGGGGAGAGTGTCCGTCCACGTACCCTCGTAGACCGAAAGCGGAAGCGTTATAACAACGCTGTTGATGTAGTCGACGTCTCCACGATCCGACCGATCCAAGCACCGAGCGTCACGGCACCTTCGAGTTACGCACACGTTCAGCTCGATGGCGATCCCGGACTCGATCCAGCAAAGTGTCGGGGATGAGTTCCACAAGACGACGGCGTGGTGACGATGTTGATGCTCCACCGACGCAGGGCTTCGCCTAAGCTCCTGACGATATGACTTCTCGGCGCAGGGCTTCTCCTAAGCTCATGACGATATGACCGAAGTGGAATATGGTGGAAGGGGGCACCGCACACGGCTAAGGCAAGATCCGTAGATCAACTTGTGTGTCTTGGGGTGCCCCCTGCCCCCGTATATAAAGGAGCCAAGGGGGAGGTGGCCGGCCCTAGGGGAGGCGCACCAAGGAGGAGTCCTACTCCCACCGGGAGTAGGACTCCCCCCTCTCCTAGTTGGACTAGGATTGGAGGAGGGGGAAGAGGGAAGGGGCGCCCCCTTCCTTGTCCTATTCGGACTAGAGGGGGGGGCGCGCAGCCCACCTTGGCCTGCCCTTCCTCTTCTCCCATGGCCCATTAAGGCCCATAGACTTCCCGGGGGGTTCCGGTAACCTCCCGGTACTCCGGTAAAATCCCGATTTCACCCGGAACACTTCCGATGTCCAAATGTAGGCTTCCAATATATCAATCTTTATGTCTCGACCATTTCGAGACTCCTCGTCATGTCCGTGATCACATCCGGGACTCCGAACAACCTTCGGTGCATCAATACTTATAAACTCATTATGAACTGTCATCGAAACGTTAAGCGTGCGGACCCTACGGGTTCGAGAACTATGTAGACATGACCTAGAACCATTCTCGGTCAATAACCAATAGCGGAACCTGGATGCCCATATTGGTTCCTACATATTCTACGAAGATCTTTATCGGTCAAACCGCATAACGACATCGTTGTTCCTTTGTCATCGGTATGTTACTTACCGAGATTCGATCGTCGGTATCCAATACCTAGTTCAATCTCGTTACCGTAAGTCTCTTTACTCGTTCCGTAATACATCATCTCACAACTAACTCATTAGTTGTAATGCTTGCAAGGCTTAAGTGATGTGCATTACCGAGAAGGCTGGAGATACCTCTCCGACAATCGGAGTGACAAAACCTAATCTCAAAATCGCCAACCCAACAAGTACCTTTGGAGACACCTGTAGTACTCCTTTATAATCACCCGATTACGTTGTGACGTTTGGTAGTACCAAAGTGTTCCTCCGTAAGCGGGAGTTGCATAATCTCATAGTTATAGGAACATGTATGGGTCATGAAGAAAGCATTAACATACTAAGCGATCAACTGTTAAGCTAACGGAATGGGTCATGTCAATCAGATCATTCAACTAATGATGTGACCTTGTTAATCAAATAACAACTCCTTGTTCATGGTTAGGAAACATAACCATCTTTGATTAACAAGCTAGTCCAGTAGAGGCATACTAGTGACATACTGTTTGTCTATATATTCACACATGTATTATGTTTCCGGTTAATACAATTCTAGCATGAATAATAAACATTTATCATGATATAAGGAAATAAATAATAACTTTTATTATTGCCTCTAGGGCATATTTCCTTCATGAGTTTGGTGGCACGAAAGCATTTTTCAAAAGCAATTCTTTAGGGGACTCCAAAGAGGTGAGAATCAAACTAAAGTTGCCATTGCACAATTTTGTCTACATTTTCTTTCCATTTTGCAAGGTTGCACTGGAGTGAGCACCGAAAAGCAACCGAAGCCAGATAGTGAAGGTTTCACAAGAGAACAACACTTTTATAGAGCGAGGAAAAAATAAAGCAAACATATATCAAAGGTTTTTGGAGCAAAATAGCCCCAACTACAAACTTTGGCCCTAGGGGTGGCCTATATGGCCCACATGCCTGGCCACATTCCTTGGTTCTCGGGCATAGCCTAGGATGCGTGGGGCTGACAGAAGCCCCATGTCTCCATCCTCTTTATATACTAATATCATTTGCACGAAAAAACACACTTGATTTTCACTTATTTTTCTGTTGCCCAGGTACGGAGAATGTTATATCTTCCTCACGCTAGTAGGGAAACCCCTTATAGGATTTTACTATTAGGAGCATCCACAACTATAGCAGCGTGCAGCGTGAAGCTCCTGCTAACTCGCCTAACAACGAGCAGCATGCGGAAAAAACCAGAACGCGGCAGTAGTGAGGGACTTAGTGGCGTTCATGCATTCGAAACACTGCTAGTTACGTACATGAAGGTAGATGGTTTGCCATAATCCCTGGCAGCGTTCCGATGGAGGGAATGCCACCGGTGTCACCTCCTATAGCAGCGTGTGGCTCTGCTCCGCATGCTGCTACTGTGATGTCTAACATGCACCGACGGCATGTGGGTCTTAAAAACTAGCGGTGTTTATATGCCCGCACGCCGCTAACATATAAACTTTAGTAGCTTTCAATGGACGCAAAAACTACTAATTGTTGCGCCCAATAATTGAGTACCCCTTCTTCTCCTTCCACCCCTCTCTCTCTACTTTTTATCACGCACAATTTCATCAATAGATCTTTTTCTGCCTTTACTTTCCTGTATGTTAGCAGCGTGTTCTCTTTATGGCACACTACTAAGCCATTTTCTACATTCAATCCCCTTGAAAATTGAAAACAATAGTCAATAAATCCATAAATGTACATGTAACTATAAAATGGTGCATATGATATATATGCCAACAAAATTTTGGAGGCGTACTTTTCAGCACTATTCAAATTACCGGTGGTGATACCTACCTTCGGTTCGGGAGGTATCTATAGTAAACTTTGTTTTAACACTTTGTAATTTTAACTGCTACTTCAAGTGGTCATATAATGACAGTAAACCAAGTTTCAAGAATTTTAAAATGCATTTTTTTAATTCAAATGACAAACTGTTTGTAGCATTCGCCTGTGTATGTCAGGCTGCCAGTCCTCTACATCATTCGCCCCGTGTCGTTCTTTCACATGTGGATTGTGTTTGATATACAAACCCTCGTGTAAGCTAGCAGTGTTCCTCGGGCGCACACGCTGCTAGCTTTTATGCATACAAACTGTCCCGCTGAGGTTTTATTAACTTCCCACTCACTCTCTCTTCTTCCCCTCCCCATCTCTTTGCGCCCTCTCTGCCACGTCCGGCATTCTCATCTTGAAATCCACGGCCGATGATTATTGGCGGCATTTATGCCGCCGGCCGGCGTGCACACGTCTAATTAGTGGTTAGTTCAATCCGGCCGCCCTCCTCTCGATCTGCTCCAAAGGTGTTGAATTCAATTCGACTGCCCTCAATCCTATGGATGCGTATACCTTAGATCATTTGAGGACCTACTTAAATTTAGTTTATTTGGCCACTGTACCTAGTTTATTAATTAGTTAGATTGGTTAATTAGTGTTATATGTAGTGTATTGATTAATTAGTGTTATATGTAGTGTATTGATTAACTAGTATGTATAACTTGATTTTAATTATCACAACTTGAGTATGCAACTTGAGTTTAAAATAGTTCACCACAACTTGAGTTTAGTAATTATCTTACATATGCATTAGCGAGGAAGGTGACAAGTTCATCGCCGTTTTCCAAATGGGGCAGGATGCTAACCTAACCCTCTTCATGCGTGCCATCTTATACTAAGAGGTTGACGCGTAGGCTTCATATAGTCCTCTTCATGCGTGTTGTTATTTAGTCTACTTTTCTGTGAACATTCTTCATACCATGAACATTTTTTAAATTCGTGAACACTTTTAGAACTTTTTGAACATTTTCTAATATTTGTGGAACAATTTTTGAAATTCAAGAACATTTTTTTGATTTCGAACATGTTTGAAATGCATGATCAGTTTTTGAATCAGCAAACATTTTATGAATGAATAAGCTAGTTTGTAAGTCACGGGCAGTTTTTGAAATTTTAGGTTATTTTTCTATTCATGAACATTCTTTCTTTGGCGAAATTTTGTCTTAATTTAGATTTTCTAATACACAAACTTTTGAAAAATCATAAACATTTTTTGATTTCCTGAACATTTGGTTTCAAAATTTCATAAATGCCCCACTAATGGTACCTATAAGTGATAAAAAAACATTTTAGACAGGGAAATCCCCCGCCTGGGCTGGCCCATGCAGTAGTGACTTTCCTAGACGGTGCTATTTGGGAGAAGATGCAGCATAAATTTTTCGGCCGGCCCATATCTGGTTGGTCTGGTTTTTCTGTTTTGTTTTGATTGTTCTTTTTATTTTACGTTTTCGTTTTTTCTACTTTAAATAATTTGGTTCTTAAAAAAAGTTCAAAAAATTAAAATGTTTTTGGATTCAAAACATATTTATGATTTTGTAAACATTTTGTTTTAGAATTTTGAAAAAACCATTTTTTCTGAAAATTAAAAAATGTTCATGATTTAAAAAAAATCTATTATTAAAAATGTTAATGAAATTGAACAAACTATCACCAATACAAAAATGTTTATGAATGGAAAAATATCCTTAAAATTTAAATAAAATCGTGACATACAAATAGTTTTTCATTCATAAAATGTTCAATGATTCAAAAATGATCATGCATTTCAAAAAAATTCATTAAATCAATAAATTGTCATGAATTTTAAAAATTGTTCCGTCAATTTTGAAAAAAATGTACATCAATTCTAGAAATGTTCCTCGATTCAAGAAAATTGTTTAAAAAAAATGTTCACAAAGTTTGCATGGTAATATTTTGCAACTTTAGGGCAATTTCCGTGACGTACCACCAAAAGCCATAGCCGCTTTATTATTAGGTATAGATATAGATAGAGGCTACCGTCCTTTTCTCCCTGCAAATCCCAGTAATTAGGAAACTAATCAGCATGAGTGCCTGTCCTTCCTCCATCCCATTAAATTCGCCTCTATCATTGGGTCTTTCTTCTCGATTTTTTATTTCTTGGTTCTCAGGGCGGCTTTGCTGATATTCAAGGCAATTTGTGGACGTATTTAAATTGGTGGAATTAAGTCTAAAGAATCTAGGTGGGACTATTAGATAGGAACCCTGTTTTGTAGCAAAACTGAACGTTAGCTCATGTGGTTGTTGTCATTCTAAATATCTATGAAAAAGATATGTTCCTTTCTCTTGTTTGAGAGAGCTTTTGTGTTGAAAATATTCTTACTATTATTGTATTATCTTATTTATAGTGAAACAAGTTGAGAAGAGGTTGTTAATAAGAGATTGCCCAGGGAAATAGGTAAAAGAAATTTCCATCCAAGATTTAATAACTGATCCATTCTCATCCTCGGTAAAGTCCATCTTATTGTGATAGAAATGAAGAGAAATAAATAAGCTTTAGTTAATGTAATAAATATACCCATTGTCATTTCAAAAATTCCAACTGCTTTATTCATTTGGAAAAAAATCAAAAAAGGATATATAGGGAATAGATAAATTCCACCCGCCCTTCCCTACGGGAGTGGATTTCCTGAGGTGAGGTCCTGAGTGAAAACCCACTATACATAGTCAAACCCCTCACAGTTGCACCACGGGAAGGTCTAGCTCACTATGACACGGAGGAGGAGAGGTAGACAAAGACACACGGGTTTTGTGCTGCCCACAGTTCTGCAGCTTTTCTCATTAGCTCTTCAGTTATTTGTACATCAACTGAAAGCGAAAAACCCTCCACGCCGCCGAGCCTACCGGACGTGCCATCCCACGTCACCGGTCTTGCGCGAGGATGGCGACCTATGAACTATGGAGTAGGGCAACAACGCTTCTACAGTTGAAGGTCCCGTGCCCCTGTTGTTCTTCGGCATTTCTTGCTTTGCTCACACCAAACTTACATAACCCACTGCTTCAACCCCTATGCAGCCCAATTCTCAAAATGCCTCACACTGTTTATCATCTTTGTTGCCATCTATGACCACCAAACAATCTCATAAAACCAAAAACCAAAAACAAAAAACCTTCTGCTACAGGTAATTGATGCTTGACGCTCCACTTCCTCTCCCCACGATCTATACAAGAAACTAATAGATTACCATTTGGAGTCACACCCACACACTTCAGTTCATTTTGATTCGTTCCCATCATCCTCCATTATGGGTGAACATCTGCATAGCACGCTCATACTTCTGCCTTTGGTGAGCAACTCCCTCCCATCTCCTCGACATTCCCGATGACATATTGCTGGTTGAACAAACATATTGGTTTTCCTCTGGTGCTCGATGACTTGGAAGCCTAGGCCCTCATCTTAGTTATTATCCCCTTGTTACATACCTATGCCTCAGGTTTACTGCTCATATATGTACATATTGTTCCCATCCATTGCCAATTTTGAATTTTCTGTGCTTTGTTAATATTTAAATTTAATCTTGCTTGATTGAATACATAGGATTGCCTTCTTCACCTATTATGGATTTGTTCGCTTGATCCAGGCCTGAATCTTATTTTGCTTGAATGAACACATGTTCTGGAATTCTATTTCAATATATGGTACAAAAACCGCATGTGCTTCCCCTGCCGTGTCAATGGTGCTGCTAAGGCCACAACACCTTCATATCTGTATTCGGTATTTCTCATTTTCTCTCCTCCACACTGAGCATGTGATGAAATATTTGGTTATCCTTTCTATTTGTCGATTCATTTTTGCATATGCATATCAGTTTGATGCTTAGCAACATATTGATTAGTGACTTTACTAAATGTTGCTGCGAAAATATCTCTCAAGTTGATCTGTCTATGAATCAATTTGATACTTTGTATGCCTCCACTAATATTCTTGAATTGAAGGTTTACCATTGTTTCTTGGCTTTTACTTGTTGTCTGTTGTCCTCTTGCAAGAATCCTCTCAATTTTGTTGTAGGTTTGCTGAAACCTTCTGACTGACCAATATTGTTATTGACTAGCTACATGTAACAAAAACACAGTGATAGCTCCCGGGTGCCTAGGCACCCTTTATGAACATTAAATTAAAAAAATCTGAAACTTTGCAACATCAAAGATGGTCAAAATTTGTAGGTTCTTGCAAGTTTTCATGCCAGAATATCATGTAGAGAAAGGTGTACAAACAAGTTTCAGATTTCAGTGCTAATAGTGCTCAAAACTTCAAGCACTGAAATATTTTTCGTGTATAGAGCTCCTTGAATAGTATTTTGGCATGAAAACTTGCAATCACCTACAAAGTTTGATCACCTTTGATGTTGCGTAGTTTCAGATTATTTTTATTTTACTGTTCATAGATACACGTGCATGCCTAGATTGTAAGGTGATACTTGGAGAGAGTGTTGTACCTCAGCATAAGCTGGTGGCTGCTGACTTCCGCTTTCGCATTCGTGTCCAGCTGGATAAGCATGCCAAAATCGCTAGAACAAAGTGGTGGAAGCTCAAGTGGGAGGTAGGAGAAGGTCATTAAGGAGGGCCCTTGGGAGGAAGGAGTGGATGCGTACAATGTGTGGATGGAGATGGCGACTTGCATTTTTAAGGTGGCCTCAGAGGAGTTTGGAGTGTGCAGGGGAAGGAGAAGCGGGGATAAGGATACCTGGTGGTGGAATGATGATGTCTAGAAGGCGATTAAAGAGACAAAAGATTGTTTTAGACTCCTATACCTGGATAGGAGTGCCGACAAAATAGTGAAGTACAAGATGGCGAAGAAGGCCGCAAAGCAAGCTATCAGTGAAGCAAGGGGTCGGGTGTATGAGGACCTCTACCAACGGTTAGGTACGAAGGAAGGCGAAAGGGACATCTATAAGATGGCCAAGATCAAAGAGAGGGAGAGGAGGGATATTGGCCAAGTCAAACGCATCAAGGATGGAGCAGACCAACTCTTGGTGAAGGACGAGGAGATTAACATAGATGGCGGGTGTAGTTCGACAAGCTGTTCAATGGGGAGAATGAGAGTTCGACTGTTGAACTGGATGACTCCATTGATGAGACCAGCACGTGTTTTGTGTGGAGAATCCTGTAGTATGAGGCCAATGAGGCTTTAAAAAGGATGAAAGGAGGCAAGACGATGGGCCCTAATTGTATCCCCATTGAGGTGTGGAAAGGCCTCGGGGACATAGCAATAGTATGGCTAACCAAGCTTTCCAACCTCATTTTTTGGGCAAACAAGATGCCAGAAGAATGTAGATGGAGTATATTAGTACCAATCTTTAAGAACAAGTGGGATGTTCGGAGTTGTACTAATTACCATGGAATTAAGCTGATGAGCCATACAATGAAGCTATGGGAGAGAACCATTGAGCACCGCTTAAGAAGAATGACAAGCGTGACCAAAAATTAGTCTAGTTTCATGCCTGGGAAGTCGACCATGGAAGCCATTTTCTTGGTACGACAACTTATGGAGAGATGCAGGGAGCAAAAAAGGACTTGCATATGGTGTTCATTGACCTGGAGAAGGCCTATAATAAGATGACGCGGAATGTCATTTGGTGGGCCTTGGAGAAATACAAAGTCACATCAAAGTACATTACCCTTATCAAGGACATGTATGATAATGTTGTGACAAGTATTCAAACAAGTGATGTTGACAATGATGACTTCCCGATTAAGATAGGACTAGGTCAGGGGCCAGCTTTGAGCCCTTATCTTTTTTCCTTGGTGATGGATGAGGTCATAAGGGATATACAAGGGGATATCCCATGGTGTATGCTATTTGCGGATGATGTGCTGCTAGTTGACGATAGTCAGACGGGGGTAAATAGGAAGTTGGAGTTATGGAGACAAACCTTGGAATCAAAAGGGTTTAGGTTTAGTAGAACTAAAACCGAGCATAGTATGTGCAGTTTCAGAACTACTAGGTTTGAGGAGGAGGAGGTTAGCCTTGATGGGTAGGTGGTGCCTAAGAAGGACACCTTTCAATATTTGGGTTTAATGCTGTAGGAGGATGGGGTTATGATAAAGATGTGAACCATCGAATCAAAGCGGGGTGGATGAAGTGGCGCCAAGCTTCTGGCAATCTCTAAGACAAGAGAGTGCCACAAAAGCTTAGAGGCAAGTTCTACAGAACGGCGGTTCGACCCGCAATGTTGTATGGCGCTAAGCGTTGGCCGACTAAAAGGAGACATGTTCAATAGTTAGGTGTGGCGGAGATGCATATGTTGAGATGGATGTGTGGCCACACGAGGAAGGATCAAGTTTGGAATGATATACGAGATAGAGTTGGGGTAGCACCAATTAAAGACAAGCTTGTCCAACATCGTCTGATATGGTTTGGGCATATTCAGCACAGACCTCCAGGAGCTCCAATGCATAGCGGACGGCTAAAGCGTGCGGAGAATGTCAAGAGAGGCCTGGTAGACCGAATTTGATACGGGATGAGTACATTAAGAAAGATCTGAAGGATTGGAGTATCACCAAAGAACTAGCTATGGAAAGGGGTGCGTGGAAGCTTGCTATCCATGTGCCAGACCCATGAGTTGTTCGCAAGATCTTAGTGGTTTCATCTCTAGCCTACCCCAACTTGTCTGACACTAAAGGGTTTGTTGTTGTTCCCAGGCATCCAGGAGCTGAAAACCCATTCTCCTACATGTAATAATCTCAATTTTGACGGACAAAGTTTTCCTACCCGCTTACACGTCTGCTAGATCTCCTGTTGTAATTTATCAAATATTTATACACAAGCTGCCTTTCCATAATTCGAAATAGTGTACTTCTACTTGCCTGCAGGAAGCACTTTTTTTATGGATCCCCTTAGCTAGAAAATAGTCACCAGGAGCGGGTGGCATTTGTGAATGATTTCGCTCACAGTTTTAGTTTGAGGGATGGCAGTTTTCTTCAGAGCGACATGGCAGTTTCTGTTTGAGAGGGAAAGTTTTCATTTTAAATAGCCATCGTTTGATCTCATCCCAGAACCAAAATTGCCATCAAAAGAGTTTTGTTTGTCACCCCTCTCCCAGCAAACGATCGCCAATTATGTTTACTATTTGTTATATGCATGAACTATGCGTCTACGGTTGGCGGCGGCGAGGTTGAGGATGCTGGTGCATCGATGGCGGCTTCGGCCGGTGGAGGCATCCTATGGTTGGCGGCCATGCTCCTTCCTGCTCGAGAAGAGAAGTGAGAGGGAGGTGAGACGAGGAGGAAGAGAAAGATGGAAGAGAGAGAGATGGAAGGAAGCAGAGAAGAAGAGAGCAGGCGACGACAGCCTGGTGCTGCTTGTTAGGATTTACTTGAGTCGTGTAGGTCCAGGACTTAGCCTAGTTTTTCCTTCTGTTATCTCATGTACGTGACAGCCCTGCGTGGTGTCACAACATGGACGTAGTTTGCTTGGCGTAGAAGTATAGGGCCGGGTCGTGCGGTGAGCACGACGGGCCAGTAGCGATGTGCACGGCCTCGATCCTGACTTGTCGTGGGATGGCACGTTTGTAGCGACGGGAGCGAGCTGTGCGGGCACGATCGTTACGCAAGAAATAAGAAGAGAAAACAGAAAAGGCCGCAAGCCAGTTCGCGGCGCAAAAAAACCACTTCGTGCCTCTCTGAACTCTAGCTGAATCTGATCAGTAGATCGAGCGAGTGAGTGAGAGAGTTGCCCAGTGGCAACGACAATTGGCATCAGAGCCTCGTCAGAGATCCTGTCGACATGGCCGGCGGGAAGAAGCCGGTGCAGACTGAGAAGGGCGACAAGTCAGGGTCGAGGTCACCATCGAGGTCACCAACGCGCCGTTCGCGATCACCGTCTCGCTCCCCGCGACGCGGACGGAGCCGCACGATCCGTGGCCGCGAGCTGGCGGTGCCGGTGGTGCAGAAGGTGATCCGTGAGTCTGGATCGGCGAACTGGCCGATGCTGACCAAGACCAACTACAACGACTGGTCGCTCCTGATGAAGGTGAAGCTGGAGGCGCGTGGCTATTGGGACGCCGTCAAGCACGGCGACGTCGACTTCCACGAGGACCGTATGGCGCTGGAGGCCATCCTTGGAGCGGTGCCACCTGAGATGGTGGGCACGCTGGCCGTCAAGCCGTCGGCGAAGGCGGCGTGGGATGCGATCGCCACCATGCGCATCGGCGGCGACCGTGTGCGCGCAGCCAAGGCCCAGTCGCTGGCGCGGGACTTCGAGACTATCGAGTTTCGCGACGGGGAAACCGTGGACAATTTCGCGATGCGGCTCGGCTCCATGGTCACCAACCTGAACATCCTTGGCGACAAGGTCACCGAGGAGAAGGCGGTAAGGAAATTCTTGCGTGTAGTGCCTCCACGGTACTCGCAGATCGCCCTGTCCATTGAAACACTTGTTGATCTCGATACATTGAGCATTGAGGACCTGACAGGCCGGCTCAAAGCGGCCGAGGAGAGGTTCGATCACGGCGGCTCAGGACAGGCCGGCGGAAACCTGCTGTTCACTGAGGAGCAGTGGCTGGCGTGCTACAAGCAGCGCGAGCAGGGCGAGGGATCATCGCGCGGCGGTGGTCGTGGCAACGGCCGCGGTGGCGGTCGCGGCCGCGGCAGAGGACGTGGCGGAAAGGGCAGGGACAGCACGCCCGGAGATGGCGCGCCCGGCGGTGGCCGAGGGGCGGCGGGCGGCGGGTCTCGCTTCAAGGGCAACTGCCACAACTGCGGCATCCAGGGCCACATGGCTCGGGATTGCACCAAGCCCAAGCAGCAGCGCAAGGAAGAGGCCAACCTCAACCAGGCGCAGGAGGATCAGCCTACGCTGCTCATGACGGTGAGTTGCGGACTCGCCCAGATCCACGTCGAGCCAGCACGTGAGCGCGTCTTTCTCAACGAGAAGAGCGTGATCCCGGTGTAGACGGCGTGCAACGCCTGGTACCTGGACACGGGCGCGAGCAATCACATGACAGGCGAACGGACCGTGTTCTCCGCGCTCGATGAGACGGTGACTGGCACAGTCAGGTTCGGCGATGGCTCGTCAGTTGACATCCGTAGGCGTGGAACGGTGGTGTTCAACTGCAGAAACAAGTCGCATCGTGCACTGACGGGGGTGTACTTCATACCCCAGCTGAAGAGCAGCATTGTGAGCATTGGGCAGCTCGACGAGGTGGGCTGCAAGACGGTGGTCGAAGACGGCGTGATGAGCATCTTAGACCACGAGAGGCTGCTGCTGGCGCGTGTGAGCCGCTCCAGGAGCCGCCTGTACACGCTACATCTTGACGTCACGGGGCCGGTGTGCCTCCTCGCCAAGGCCGACAACGCGGCGTGGCGGTGGCACGCACGCTACGGGCACCTCCACTTCAGGGCGCTCCACGACCTCTCCAACAAGGGCATGGTCGTCGGCATGCCGCCGATCGCACGGGTGGATCAGCTCTGCGACGGGTGCGCCCTGGCCAAGATGCACCGCACGCCGTTTCCGCGCGCATCCCCGTATCGCACAGAGCGCGGCCTCGAGCTGGTGCACGGCGACTTGTGCGGTCCGGTGACACCAGCGACACCAAGCGGCAACCGATACTTTCTCCTCATCGTCGACGACTACAGCCGCTACATGTGGGTGGAGATGCTGCGCACAAAGGATGAGGCGTTCAAGTTTTTCCGCAAGATCAAGGCGCTTGCCGAGAGCGAGCGCGGCGTGAAGCTCCTGGCGTTCAGAACAGATCGGGGCAGTGAGTTCAACTCCATCGCCTTCAAGTCATACTGCGATGAGAATGGGGTCAAGAGGTACACGACGGCGCCGTACTCCCCACAGCAGAACGGCGTCGTGGAACGCCGGAACCAGACAGTGGTTGAAACCGCTCGCAGCCTGCTCAAAGCCATGAATGTGCCTGGTGAGTTCTGGGGTGAAGCTGTGAAGACGGCTGTGCATATCATGAACAGAGCGCCCACGCGTGCTCTAGACGGCGTCACCCCCTACGAGGCTTGGCACGGTCGACGTCCGAATGTGGCTTACCTGCGCACTTTTGGGTGCACCGCCTTCGTGAAGAAAGTCGGTCCGGGTGTCACCAAGCTGTCAGACCGCGCGGCGCCCATGGTTTTCATAGGGTACGAGGACGGCAGCAAGGCCTACCGCATCTACGACCCGGCGACCCGCAAGCTGCACGTCACCCGCGACGTGGTCTTTGATGAAGACCGTCCGTGGAACTGGGAGGCGGCGCCTGACGCGGCTGTGCCCGTGGGCGCACCTGCTATCTTCACTGTCGAGTACACCATCGACAGCACCGAGCCCAGCAGCGACAGCGACCGCGCTCCGGACACGCCCCTGGCGACACCGTGTGCTCCGTCGGCGTCCAGCGAGCCACACACGCCAGAGCCGTCTCCTGTGTCGTTCGTGACGCCTCCTACAGGAGAGACTCATGACACGGAGGGGGTGGTGCGCCGGTTTCGCATGATGGAGGAAGTGATCGACCACGCCGAGCCGGTCGAGATTGAGTACAGTGGGCTGTGCCTGCTCGCTGCTGAGGAGCCCGGCAACGTCGACGATGCACTCGCTGAAGGGTGCTGGAGAAAAGCCATGGAGGAGGAAATGCGCGCCATCCGCGACAACGAGACCTGGGAGCTGACGGAGCTCCCCGCTGGACACCGTGCCATTGGGTTGAAATGGGTGTTCAAGATAAAGAAGGATCCTCAAGGTAATGTGATCAAGCATAAAGCTCGTTTGGTTGCTAAGGGATATGCACAGAGAGAGGGCATCGACTTTGAGGAGGTGTTCGCACCGGTGGCGCGGATGGAGACGGTGCGCGTGCTGATCGCGCTCGCCGCGCACCGCGGCTGGCACGTTCACCATATGGACGTGAAGTCGGCCTTCCTCAACGGAGAACTGGCCGAGGAAGTGTACGTGCGGCAGCCGGAGGGCTTCATCGACACCAACAATGCACAAGCTATTCGAAGCTGCGCAAAGGCGCTATGCAGGCTGCGGCGGCGCCGCGGGCCTGGAACATCAAGCTGGACGGTGTGCTCGCGGCTCTCGGCTTTGGCGGAGCCCGCTTGAGCATGCTGTGTACAAGCTGGAGTGGCGACACCCTCCTGCTTGTGGGGTGTACGTAGATGATCTTATCATCACGGGCGCCAACGCCCGCGAGATCGCAGAGTTCAAGGCGGAGATGCAGCGACTTTCAGCATGAGTGACCTCGGCCCCTGAGTTATTATCTTGGGATCGAGGTCGAGCGGAAGGGCGGCGCCATCACACTTTGCGAGCAGCTATGCCCGCAAGATCCTCGGCAGACAGGGATGACAGGGTGCAAGCCGGGCTCGACGCCGATGGAGAATCGCCTGCGACTGTCAAAGAGCGACGGGAGTCCAGCTGTGGACGCGACCTACTACAGGAGCGTGGTGGGCAGCTTGCGCTATCTGGCAAACACTCGAGCAGACATTGCCTACGCGGTTGGGATTGTTAGCCGCTACATGGAGGCGCCGACGGCGCAGCATATGGCTGCGGTGAGGCATCTTCTGCGCTACATCAGCGGTACACTTCACCATGGATGCAAGTACCAGCGAGGGGGAGGTGATGGACCAGACCTTGTGGGGTACAGTGACAGCGATCATGGCGGTGATCTTGGCGACCGCAAGAGCACAAGCGGTCAGTGTTCTTCCTTGGACGAAACCTGATCACCGGGCATCACAGAAACAGAAGATCATCGCCATGTCCTCCCGTGAGGCGGAGTGCGTGGCGGCAGCTGCAGCGGCTATGCAAGCAGTATGGTTGAGCAGGCTGATCACCGATATTCAAGGCAATTGAAGCGAAGAGTGTCAAGCTGCTGGTGGACAACAAGTCTGCAATCGCTTTGAGCAAGAATCCGGTGCACCACGATCGTAGCAAGCATATTGACTTGAGGTATCATTTCATCCGTGACTGTGTTGAGACTGGCAAGATTGACATCGAGTATGTGGGGCGAAGATCAGCTTATGGACGTGCTCACCAAGTCCTGGGCAGAGTTCAGTTCATGGAACTGAAGAAGAGGATCGACATCGAGGAGGTGCAGCTCGGACGACCCAAGTAAGGGGGTGATTTGTTAGGATTTACTTGAGTCGTGTAGGTCCAGGACTTAGCCTAGTTTTTCCTTCTGTTATCTCATGTACGTGACAGCCCTGCGTGGTGTCACAACATGGACGTAGTTTGCTTGGCGTAGAAGTATAGAGCCGGGTCGTGCGGTGAGCACGACGGGCCAGTAGCGATGTGCACGGCCTCGATCCTGACTTGTCGTGGGATGGCACGTTTGTAGCGACGGGAGCGAGCTGTGCGGGCACGATCGTTACGCAAGAAATAAGAAGAAAACAGAAAAGGCCGCAAGCCGTTCAAGGCGCGCAAAAAACCACGTGCCTCTCGAACTCTAGCTGAATCTGATCGAGAGATCGAGCGAGTGAGTGAGAGAGTTGCCCGATGGCAAGCGACAATTGGCATCGAGCCTCGTCGAGATCCTGTCGACATGGCGGCGGGAAGAAGCGGTGCAGATCGAGAAGGGCGACAAGTCAGGGTCGAGGTCACCATCGAGGTCACCAACGCGCCGTTCGCGATCACCGTCTCGCTCCCCGCGACGCGGACGGAGCCGCACGATCCGTGGCCGCGAGCTGGCGGTGCCGGTGGTGCAGAAGGTGATCCGTGAGTCTGGATCGGCGAACTGGCGATGCTGACCAAGACCAACTACAACGACTGGTCGCTCGATGAAGGTGAAGCTGGAGGCGCGTGGCTATTGGGACGCCGTCAAGCACGGCGACGTCGACTTCCACGAGGACCGTATGGCGCTGGAGGCCATCCTTGGAGCGGTGCCACCTGAGATGGTGGGCACGCTGGCCGTCAAGCCGTCGGCGAAGGCGGCGTGGGATGCGATCGCCACCATGCGCATCGGCGGCGACCGTGTGCGCGCAGCCAAGGCCCAGTCGCTGGCGCGGGACTTCGAGACTATCGAGTTTCGCGACGGGGAAACCGTGGACAATTTCGCGATGCGGCTCGGCTCCATGGTCACCAACCTGAACATCCTTGGCGACAAGGTCACCGAGGAGAAGGCGGTAAGGAAATTCTTGCGTGTAGTGCCTCCACGGTACTCGCAGATCGCCCTTTCCAATGAAACATTGGTTGATCTCGATACATTGAGCATTGAGGACTGACAGGCCGGCTCAAAGCGGCCGAGGAGAGGTTCGATCACGGCGGCTCGGGACAGGCGGCGGAAACCTGCTGTTTCGAGGAGCGATGGCTGGCGTGCTACAAGCAGCGCGAGCAGGGCGAGGGATCATCGCGGCGGTGGTCGTGGCAACGGCCATGTGGCGGTCGCGACGCGCGAAGGGCGTGGCGGAAAGGGCAGGGACAGCACGCCGGAGATGGCGCGCCGGCGGTGGCCGAGGCGGCGGCGGCGGGTCTCGCTTCAAGGGCAACGCCACAACCGCGCGCATCCAGGGCCACATGGCTCGGGATTGCACCAAGCCAAGCAGCAGCGCAAGGAAGAGGCCAACCTCAACCAGCGCAGGAGGATCAGCCTCGCTGCTCATGACGGTGAGTTGCGGACTCGCCCAGATCCACGTCGAGCCAGCACGTGGCGCGTCTTTCTCAACGAGAAGAGCGTGATCTCGTGTAGACGGCGTGCAACGCTGGTACCGGACACGGGCGCGAGCAATCACATGACAGGCGAACGGACCGTGTTCTCCGCGCTCGATGAGACGGTGACTGGCACAGTCAGGTTCGGCGATGGCTCGTCAGTTGACATCCGTAGGCGTGGAACGGTGGTGTTCAACTGCAGAAACAAGTCGCATCGTGCACTGACGGGGGTGTACTTCATACCCCAGCTGAAGAGCAGCATTGTGAGCATTGGGCAGCTCGACGAGGTGGGCTGCAAGACGGTGGTCGAAGACGGCGTGATGAGCATCTTAGACCACGAGAGGCTGCTGCTGGCGCGTGTGAGCCGCTCCAGGAGCCGCCTGTACACGCTACATCTTGACGTCACGGGGCCGGTGTGCCTCCTCGCCAAGGCCGACAACGCGGCGTGGCGGTGGCACGACGCCACGGCACCTCCACTTCAGGGCGCCCACGACCTCTCCAACAAGGGCATGGTCGTCGGCATGCCGCCGATCGCACGGGTGGATCAGCTCGCGACGGTGCGCCCTGGCCAAGATGCACCGCGACGCCGTTTCAGCGCGATCCTCAGTCGCCTGAGCGCGGCCTCGAGCTGGTGCACGGCGACTTGTGCGGTCCGGTGACACCAGCGACACCAAGCGGCAACCGATACTTTCTCCTCATCGTCGACGACTACAGCCGCTACATGTGGGTGGAGATGCTGCGCACAAAGGATGAGGCGTTCAAGTTTTTCCGCAAGATCAAGGCGCTTGCCGAGAGCGAGCGCGGCGTGAAGCTCCTGGCGTTCAGAACAGATCGGGGCAGTGAGTTCAACTCCATCGCCTTCAAGTCATACTGCGATGAGAATGGGGTCAAGAGGTACACGACGGCGCCGTACTCCCCACAGCAGAACGGCGTCGTGGAACGCCGGAACCAGACAGTGGTTGAAACCGCTCGCAGCCTGCTCAAAGCCATGAATGTGCCTGGTGAGTTCTGGGGTGAAGCTGTGAAGACGGCTGTGCATATCATGAACAGAGCGCCCACGCGTGCTCTGAGCGGCGTCACCCCTACGAGGCTTGGCACGGTCGACGTCCGAATGTGGCTTACCTGCGCACTTTTGGGTGCACCGCCGTGAAGAAAGTCGGTCCGGTGTCACAAGCTGTCGACCCTTGGCGCCCATGGTTTTCATAGGGTACGAGGGCGGCAGCAAGGCCTACCGCATCACGACCGGCGACCCGCAAGCTGCATCGTCACCCGCGACGTGGTCTTTGATGAAGACCGTCCGTGGAACTGGGAGGCGGCGCTGACGGCTGTGCCGTGGGCGCACTCGCTATCTTCACCGCCGAGTACACCATCGACAGCACCGAGCCCAACAGCGACAGCGACGCGCCCGGACACGCCCTGGCGACACCGTGTGCTCCGTCGGCGCCCAGCGAGCCACACACGCCGAGCCGTCTCTGTGTCGTTCGTGGCGCCTCCTACAGGAGAGACTCATGACACGGAGGGTGGTGCGCCGGTTTCGCATGATGGAGGAAGTGATCGACCACGCCGAGCGGTCGAGATTGAGTCTGATGGGCTGTGCCTGCTCGCTGCTGAGGAGCCCGCAACGTCGGCGATGCACTCGCTGAAGGGTGCTGGAGAAAAGCCATGGAGGAGGAAATGCGCGCCATCCGCGACAACGAGACCTGGGAGCTGACGGAGCTCCCCGCTGGACACCGTGCCATTGGGTTGAAATGGGTGTTCAAGATAAAGAAGGATCCTCAAGGTAATGTGATCAAGCATAAAGCTCGTTTGGTTGCTAAGGGATATGCACAGAGAGAGGGCATCGACTTTGAGGAGGTGTTCGCACCGGTGGCGCGGATGGAGACGGTGCGCGTGCTGATCGCGCCGCCGCAAGACCGCGGCTGGCACGTTCACCATATGGACGTGAAGTCGGCCTTCCTCAACGGAGAACTGGCCGAGGAAGTGTACGTGCGGCAGCCGGAGGGCTTCATCGACACCAACAATGCACAAGCTATTCTGAAGCTGCGCAAGGCGCTGTACGGGCTGCGGCAGGCGCCGCGGGCCTGGAACATCAAGCTGGACAGTGTGCTCGCGGCTCTCGGCTTTGAGCGGAGCCCGCTTGAGCATGCTGTGTACAAGCGCGGGAGTGGCGACACCCTCCTGCTTGTGGGGGTGTACGTAGATGATCTTATCATCACGGGCGCCAACGCCCGCGAGATCGCAGAGTTCAAGGCGGAGATGCAGCGCACTTTCAGCATGAGTGACCTCGGCCCCCTGAGTTATTATCTTGGGATCGAGGTCGAGCAGAAGGGCGGCGCCATCACACTTTGCCAGAGCAGCTATGCCCGCAAGATCCTCGAGCAGACAGGGATGACAGGGTGCAAGCCGTGCTCGACGCCGATGGAGAATCGCCTGCGACTGTCAAAGAGCGACGGGAGTCCAGCTGTGGACGCGACCTACTACAGGAGCGTGGTGGGCAGCTTGCGCTATCTGGCAAACACTCGAGCAGACATTGCCTACGCGGTTGGGATTGTTAGCCGCTACATGGAGGCGCCGACGGCGCAGCATATGGCTGCGGTGAGGCATCTTCTGCGCTACATCAGCGGTACACTTCACCATGGATGCAAGTACCAGCGAGGGGGAGGTGATGGACCAGACCTTGTGGGGTACAGTGACAGCGATCATGGCGGTGATCTTGACGACCGCAAGAGCACAAGCGGGTCAGTGTTCTTCCTTGGACGAAACCTGATCACCTGGGCATCACAGAAACAGAAGATCATCGCCATGTCCTCCTGTGAGGCGGAGTACGTGGCGGCAGCTGCAGCGGCTATGCAAGCAGTATGGTTGAGCAGGCTGATCACCGATATTCAAGGCACTGAAGCGAAGAGTGTCAAGCTGCTGGTGGACAACAAGTCTGCAATCGCTTTGAGCAAGAATCCGGTGCACCACGATCGTAGCAAGCATATTGACTTGAGGTATCATTTCATCCGTGACTGTGTTGAGACTGGCAAGATTGACATCGAGTATGTGGGCACTGAAGATCAGCTTGCGGACGTGCTCACCAAGTCCCTGGGCAGAGTTCAGTTCATGGAACTGAAGAAGAGGATCGGCATCGAGGAGGTGCAGCTCGGACGACCCAAGTAAGGGGGTGATTTGTTAGGATTTACTTGAGTCGTGTAGGTCCAGGACTTAGCCTAGTTTTTCCTTCTGTTATCTCATGTACGTGACAGCCCTGCGTGGTGTCACAACATGGACGTAGTTTGCTTGGCGTAGAAGTATAGAGCCGGGTCGTGCGGTGAGCACGACGGGCCAGTAGCGATGTGCACGGCCTCGATCCTGACTTGTCGTGGGATGGCACGTTTGTAGCGACGGGAGCGAGCTGTGCGGGCACGATCGTTACGCAAGAAATAAGAAGAGAAAACAGAAAAGGCCGCAAGCCAGTTCGCGGCGCAAAAAAACCACTTCGTGCCTCTCTGAACTCTAGCTGAATCTGATCAGTAGATCGAGCGAGTGAGTGAGAGAGTTGCCCAGTGGCAACGACACTGCTACGGGTCGCAGGAGGAGCCGAGGCGGCGGTGCCGGGTGGCTCGGGCGGTTATGCAGGCACACGGAGGTGTCCGTGGCACTGGAGGTCATTGGCCGGCGTGGTGGCGTTGCTCATCTCGACGAGTGACACCGAGCCTTCAACCACGGTGTCCGTTTCAGTTGGGTCTGCCATGTTGGGTACATCGGTGGTGTCCGGCTTTTCGTCTGCGCTCGTTGTCCATTTTGGCTACCCAAATGGAAAAAAAGCAAATAAAATCCGCGTCTGCTTGGGTCACTACATTGGAGTTTTGGCCTTATGCTATTCCATAGTATACTAAATGCACTCTATAATTCACATAGCATTCTATTACAGGTCTCATTGTATTTGATACACCGTGTGTAATATGTTTTTTTTCAGGTGAGTATATATCTACTATCGAACCAAGTATAAAGTTTCTTCAAAGGGTTTAATAGCATGTGCGTGGTGTTCCTGCATAAATGCGTGGGAATCACCTAGTGTGTATTAACAACTCATATGACATTAATAACATTGACATAAAGAAAGAATTGATGAGTCATGTATGCTTGTTCATCTTACCATCATATTACACAAAACTACGAAGTTAGTTTAGAAAGAAGGAGTCCAGAACAATCTTCACATTACTAGTATGATATATCTTAACAACACAAGCAAGACTACAAACTTAGTTCCCCACAAGTTATGCCAACCAGGATGTGCCTAACAACTTGTAGAACATTACAAACTTAGTTTTTGAAAGGGATGTAATCCAGATAAGTGTTTCCAATGTAAAATGAATATGATGAGTCATTATGATTATCGAGCTTTCCTGACACTCCATGGATGTGTGCTACAAGAAAGCAACTTTGGCGATAAATCCAAATTACACTTGCAAGCAGCGCGGCGAAACAAAACAAACGAAAGGACAGTTTGATAAGAGTGGAAGAACTTTACAAGAAAGCAAATGTGAAGACGAAAATAAATCATTTCATGGCATCTATAAATATCCATACACCATGAACACCCCCTTCCATGATCCATCTTTCACACATTTAGAGCACAAACATTCAAACTAAACAATACAGTGTAACCACAAATCCACCATGAAGATCCTCTTGGTCTTTGCCCTCCTCGTTTTATCAACGACCATCACCACTGCGATTGCGCAACTCGACCCTAGTGTCCATGTCCAAGAAAGGCCACAACAATCATTTCCGCAGCAGCAACCACTTACCCAGCAACAACCATTCCCGTCGCAAGAACCACAACAACCACTATTCCAGCAAAAAGAGCCACAACAACCATTTTCACTACAGCAACCACAACCCCAGGAACAACAACCATATCCACAACAGCCACTTCTCCAACAACAACTTCCCCAGCAACATCTATTACCGCAACAGCCGCCACAACAACAATTTCCGCAGCAGATGCCACTTCCATATCAACAACAAACATTCCCGCAACAACAGCAACAGCAACCACAATTCCCGCAACAACAACCATTTCCCCAATATCAACAACCGTTAACACAACAACCATACCCGCAAGAGCAACCATTGCCACAACAACAACCTTCTGTGGAGGAAAAACAACAATTGAACTTGTGCAAGGAGTTCCTCCTGCAGCAGTGCAACCCGGAGGAGAAACTGTCATTACTCCAATCAGTGATCCCGTTCCTCCGACCAAAGACCTCGCAACAGAATAGCTGCCAGTTGAAGCGACTACAATGTTGTCGACAACTTGCACATATCAATGAACCGTCCCGATGCCCGGCCATCCACAACATTGTGCACGCCATCGTCGTGCAACAACAACATGTGGATAGAGGTTTCGGCCAGCCTCAACCACAACAGTTGGGCCAGGGAATGCCCATGCAGCCTCAACATCAATTGGGCCAGGGCTTTATCCTACCTCAACAACTAGCCCAGTTCAAGTTGGTTAGGTCACTTGTGATTCAGACCCTGCCTATGTTATGCAACGTGCATGTCCCATCTGATTGCTACACCACTAGTGCACCATTTGGTAGCATGACTGCCTTGAACGGTGGACAGTGAAATGAAAACAGTTGTACTACTAGATAGATGGACCTTCATTGTTTACTCGATTGGACGATCGATGTAGCAATGAAAAAAAATAAAATGTCATGCACCATCATATGTGTGACTCCAACCAATACAAGTTCAAACTTGGGAATAAAGGAAAATAAAATGTTGCACGTCATGCCCATCTAATTCGATAGGAACTGCAATCCATCGATTCTATATCAATTTTTCACAAGTATATCGTGCAATGTGAAAAAGGAACCTCCTGATCCGGAAAATTTAGTTCGGGGATCTTGCGCCCCTAATCGCCCCTAGCAATCAAAAAAAATTGTTCGTGTGTGCATTCAGTGTATAGGAATGAGGCCCAGAGGGCAGTGCGTGCGCAAATGGCTTTAAAGGCTAGGACCATGTGCTTCGAGAGGCATGTCAATGAATCAATGTTATGAATCCATCTCGTGTTCTTCTGGTCCTCACTCCTCACACCCCTTCTCTGATTCCTCACCCCAAATGTCCCAAAAAATCACAAATCTATCCCAATACTGACCTCATTTGTGCGACCTCGATCCATCCAACGCCCTTAGTAGTGACACTCAGCGATGGAGCGGAAGGAGACGTCTAGGGGCTCACAATGGCTCAATCGCGGTTTTGTGGTGGAGGGCGTGGTCATGGCTACGGTGTCATCGTGTGCGTCCATGTCTGGGCATGAGGCTGAGCTGTCCCTCGTCTGTACTGACTCGTGCGCTAACATGGGCACCTCCTCCTCCCCAACCCATCCTCACCCATGCAGCCATTGGCATGGCCGCCCATAACCGCAGTGGTGAGCGCCGCCGGGAGGGGGGGTCATGTCGTAGGGAGTCTCCTAATTGCGCCACCGTGCTGGCCGCCTCCACTACATTGCCGCGACCCGTGAACGATTGTGGCGGCGAGTTCATTGATGAAGGATGTCGCCGCCAGTGTGTCGAAGCATGTATATGCAGCCATGAAGATCCCAACACCGCCTCTCGACACTTTGTCATACGTGGCTGTGGAGGTCACATCGACAAACCATGGCGCCGCCGTGTTGGATGTGCTAGAGTTTGAGTCGTATATCTGTAATCTCAACAACCCGATTCTCTCTTCTCCTATAACTAGTTCTATCTCCTGTAATCTCTTGTACTCCAAGGCAAGTCTTTGCCCAATATATATACACACCGCGGCTGCCTATGGGCAGCAGGAATGCTTATACCGCAAACCTCTTACATGGTATACAGAGCTAGCCTCTTCCCTATCATCTAGCAAACACAAAAACCAAAACCCTAGCGCCCTTCCATCGCCATCACCATGAGCTCCAGTGCTGTTGGCCTCAACCTCGGCGCTCCACCAACAGAGAAGCTCGCAAGGGGGAACTACCTCCTATGGAAAGCGCAAGTTTTGCCGGCACTGCGAGGCGCGCAGGTGACCGGTCTTCTCGACGGCAGCAATGCCGCACCACCGAAAACAGTGGAGATCGCCAAACCAGACAAGACCACGGCCATAGAGCCCAATCCACTATATGGTCCATGGATCGCCAAGGATCAGCAGGTCCTAAGCTATCTACTGAATTCTCTCACCCCAAAGATCCTCGGGCAAGTCATCGGTAAGGAAAATACCCTTGATCTATGGACCGCCCTTACCACATTATTTGTTGTGCATCCGCAATTGCGAATAACAAATATGAGGATTGCCATCTCCAACACCAAGAAGGGTAGCATGTCCAGCAATGCTTTCTTCGCAAGGATGAAGAGCCTCGGAGACGAACTTTCAGCAGCAGGTCATCCGGTGACAGATGGAGAGATGGTGGACTATATCCTCGCCGGACTCGATCGGGATTATGATCCCATCATTGCAGCAGTTGGCGCCATCAAGAAACCCATTACCGTTGATGATCTTTTCTCGCAGATTTCCGCTTTCGATCAGAGGATGGATATGTTAGGCGACAGACTAGCAGGTTTTCGTTCTTCAGCCAACACCATGTACAAGGGGCGCGGCTAGTCTCATGGCAGAGGAGGCCGTGGGTGAAGAGGGCGTGGTCGCTCCGACCGTGCTCCCCCTTCTCTTGTTCGCGCCGGTGGGAACAATGGCTATCAGTAGCGCCAACGCCAGCCACCACCGCAGCAGCACCAGCAATAACATGAGGGAGACTACCCAGAGTGCCAGATATGTTACAAGTACCATGCCGGCAGCGCCAGGGACTGCTGGCATCGGTACGATGAGGATCATCATGAGAAGAAAAAGGTCAACCTCGTCACCAACTTGTATGGCATCGACACTAATTGGTATGCAGATTCAGGTGCTGCCGAGCATATCACAAGAGAGTTTGACAAGTTGACGATGCGGGAGAGATATCATGGAGGTGACCAAGTGCACACGACAAGTGGAGCTGGTATGGATATTACTCACATCGGTAAGTCAGCTGTTAAAACCCCTGAGAAAAAATTTCATCTAAACAATGTCTTACATATCCCTCATGCATCAAAGAATCTTGTCTCTGTTCATCCTTTTACACTTGACAATAATGTTCTCATTATATTCTATCCTTCTTATTTTGTGATTAAGGACTTGGCAACAAGGAGAGTCATCCTTATAGGGAGATGTGAGGGAGGTCTCTACCCAATCACATCATCATCTTCCTCATCATGGTCAAATAAGCAAACTTGGAGTGTCACCAAACCATCTTCAGAAAAGTGGCACTGACGCTTGGGTCATCCATCTTCAATCATCGTTCAACATGTCCTTAGCAAAAATAAACTTCCTTTTGTGTCTAATATTGAGTCAGTTTGTGATGCGTGTCAACAAGCCAAAAGTCATCAATTACCATATCCCATCTCCACTAGTGTATCTACTGCTCCGTCCCAACTTATTTTTTCAGATGTTTGGGGGCCAGCTCCCACCTCTGTTGGTAGATTTTCTTATTATGTAAGCTTCATTGATGACAATAGCAAGTTCACTTGGATTTAACTGTTAAAGAAACAATCCGATGTCTTTCAAGTTTTTAGTAATTTCTAAAGTCTTGTTGAACGCCAACTAAACTCCAAAATTCTTGCCATGCAAACAGATTGGTGTGGTGAGTATGAGAAACTCAATTCCTTCTTCCAAAATATTGGAATTTCACATAGGTGTCTTGTCCACACGCTCACCAACAGAATGGCTTAGCTGAACGGAAGCATTGCCATGTTGTTGAAGCTGGACTAGCACTGCTAGCCAATGCGTCCATGCCTCTCAAATTCTGGGATGAAGCCTTTCTTACTGCCATATATTTAATCAATATTCATCCTAGTAAAGTAATAAAATTTGAAAATCCCATAACTCGTCGCTTTGGTGTCAAACCTGATTACACATCTCTTTGCATATTTGATTGTGCATGTTGGCCTAATCTTAGACCATACAACACACGCAAACTTGAGATTCGTTCAAAACGAAGTATATTTTTAGGTTATAGCCCTATGCACAAAGGGTTTAAGTGCCTATATGTTTCCGCTGGAAGGGTTTACATATCCAGAGACGTTGTGTTTGATGAATCCGTCTTCCCTTTTGAGTCACTTCATCCAAATGCCGGAGCTCTTCTTTGTAAAGAAATACTTCTTCCGGAACTTGATCAAAGGGGGAATCACAATTGTGTTGACGCATGTGCTAATAATCCTTCTAGTTCTACTCTTGATATGCCTGTACAGGTGGCTGAAGAAAATGGAGTTCAAAATGATCAAAATGACCAAAATCCGGTGCAAAACGGTGCCATATTTGATGTGTATGGAGAAGAAGCAGCAGACGCGGAACCCGAGGAGGATTCGGCGGCGCCTGCCACGCCTGCACGTCGATCGGCCTCGGATAATGGGTGCAGGTCCATGTGGGATCGCGCGCCCGCCCGACAGGAGGATCAGGCGGGTCTAGCCAAGTCGCCCGCCGCCACGTCACCTAGCATGCAGGGGACAGAATGACACGCGTGATCTCTCTCGTCACGCGTGGGCATGTCGACATCGTCAGGCTCGGGATTTTCTGCGCCGGGGAATTCTGTCTTCCAGGACATGTCCAGTCCATCATCAGCCACACTAGGGACCACAGGATCCAGTGTGCCTCTTCAGCCTGCACATGCTGATGGATCTGCGGAATCTTCTGCAACCAGCCAGATCGTGCAATATCCTGTGCAGTCACCCCAACCTCCTTTCACTACTTCAAGTGTCATGACTCGGCTACAAAAAGGTATTAAAAATCCCAAAGTAAGGACAGATGGAACTATACCATATGGCATGTTATGCCTTTCAAGAGAACCCACAAAATTGAATGATGCACTTGGAGATCCTAAGTGGAAAAGGGCTATGGATGAGGAATATGGTGCTCTCATGAAAAAAATAAAACATGGCACTTGTTACCAAGTCAAAGAGGTAAAAATATTATTGATTGCAAGTGGGTTTATAGAATTAAAAGGAAAGCATATGGCTCCATTGACAGGTACAAGGCATGTCTAGTTGCAAAAGGATTTAAGCAATGATATGGTATTGATTATGAAGACACTTTTAGTCATGTGGTAAAAGCTGCTACTATAAGACTTGTGCTAGCCATTGTTGTTTCCCGAGGATGGAGCCTTAGACAGCTAAATGTTCAGAACGCATTTTTACATGGTGTTCTGGAAGAGGAGGTCTATATGAGGCAACCACCAGGGTATGAAAACAAACAAACACCCAATCATGTCTGTAAGCTTGATAAAGCTCTTTATGGTTGGAAATAGTCACCTAGAGCATGGTTCTCAAGGTTTAGTTCACAATTGAAGCACCTTTGTTTTATTTCATCCAAGGCAGATACATCCCTCTTCATTTATAACAAGGCAAACACTGTGGTTTTTGTACTTATATATGTTGATGACATTATAGTTGCAAGATCCTCTCAAAATGCCACTAATGCTCTTTTGCATGATCTGAGTTTAGAATTTGCCTTGAAGGATCTTGGTGATTTACATTTCTTCCTTGGCATTGAGGTTAAGAACGTTCAAGATGGCATTGTCTTGAATCAAGAAAAATATGCCACTGAACTTCTAACACGCATGGGAATGAAGGACTGCAAGCCTTCACCTACTCCATGGTCATCTTCAGAAAAACTTTCAGCATATGAAGGAGTGCCACTTAATGAGGAGGAGAGTACAAAATATAGAAGTGTTGTTGGAGATCCATAGTACTTGACATTGACACGGCCAGACATATCTTTTGCAGTGAACAAGGTTTGTCAAATTTGCATGCCCCTTGAGGGAGTCCTGGATAAGGGGGTATCTGGACAGCCGGACTGTTAGGGTATTACCTACATCGAGAGGGCCTGAACCTGGGTAAACATCGTGTCCCCAGCCTCCTGTTACCATTAGCCTTAGACGCACAGTTCGGGACCCCCTACCCGAGATCCGCCGGTTTTGACACAGACATTGGTGCTTTCATTGAGAGTTCCACTGTGTCGTCGCGATAAGGCTTGATGGCTCATCTCGTCGTCAAAGACAACGTCACCTCCGGGGGAGCCCTGGCTCTAGGCCATACTCTCCGGCTGGGCGGCTTCGTTATGACCGCCCGATCGGCTGTCGCGCCGACAATGACTTCTCAGGTCATTAAAAATAGCCTCCACGTTGATTCGGAATTTGCCGAACAGATGGAACCAATGGAGCTCTTCTCCCTCAATGAGCTCTTGGATCGCGTCGCCCTGGGCGTCGCTACGGACTATGACCGGATCGGGCTTAAACCCGACCAAAGGGAGATTCACTCTCCACCAGTCACCCATGAGATAGAGGTAGTGGAAGAGCATCATCCTAATTCTCCCTCTACTTTGAGGACGAACTATGTCCGGATTTCCTAGCTCTCCGTGCCGGACACCCGCTCGCGGGAGGACATGACCCAGGCCGCGGACTCCGAATCGGGTGGCGGGTCGAAGAGATCGGGCAACACCCCAGAAACCGAGCCGTTAAGCTCGTAAGCCTCTTTGCCCCTGGGTCCCAGATCGGGTCGGGATTCGGATTCAAATCCACCCACCCACCCAGATTTATCCAATCTTTCACATATTAGACAAGAGCCCCAAGAAATAGTACATCATTACTGGGCCAGATTCCTCATTGTGATAAACAGGGTCAAGGACTGTCGCGAGGTAGACGCAATCTCCCTCTTTTGCAAAAATTGCACGGACAAAGGGATTCTGAACGCTATAAGTCACCGTGACATAGTACACTTCGCTGACTTAGCAGCCATAGTACAAAAATATTGCGTGATGGAAAGCGCCTGGAAAACCCAAACAAGTTTCTGGGACAATCCGGCTCTCACCAAATCCTCTGTCCGGACTAAAAGGGTAAGCTCTCGTAAGTCACCCGATTCAAGTACCAAAAAACCAAAGCCCGCCGCGAGGCACGGAACCGTATTGGAAGGATGGCTAAACGGGCCGTGCAAAATTCACAACACACCGGATTCTACGCCGACACATAGCCTTAGAGCATGTTGGATACTCCGGCAGGTAGCAAGGAGCAGCAAGGATCTCCTCATAAAACATACAGCAGAGCAACATCTCGCCGGAAACAACGATACGGTATTTACAGTCTTCGAGACTTTTGCCTCAAACAATAGGCGCAAGCGAGCTCAGCGCAGCCTCGCCGAAGTTTGCCACGTGGCAACAATAAATCCATGAAACGACACGGCTATAACTTACAATGCCAGTGTCGAACCTCAATTCCGAACAGTTCGAGCACCAGACGCTTTGGTCCTTAGCCCAATCGTCGACGGCTTCAGGCTCATTAAAGTGCTCATGGACAGCGGAAGCGGTCTAAACCTCATCTATGAGGAAACCCTTAACAAGATGGAAATTGACAAGAGCCGCATTGAGCAAAGCAGCACGACCTTCAGGGGAATCATCCCTAGTTGAGAGGCACGATGCGCGGGAAAAATCACACTGGATGTGGTATTCGGCACGCCGGAGAATTACAGGTCCAAAGAAATTACATTCCAAGTGGCCCCGTTCAGCAGCGGATACCACGCGCCTCTTGGGGCGGGACGCATTCACGAGTTTTCAGGCTATACCCCATTACGGGTACATGAAGCTCAAAATGCCCGGGCCCAATGGAATCATCACTCTAGCTAGCGATCCGGACGTTGCACTCCGCGCCGAAAATAAAACCGCCGCCCTCGCCCTGGAGGCATTATCAGAAGCCCTCGCGGCCGAAGAACTGACAACACTGCGAGCAACAGTGGACCGAGACGACATGATGCTCGAGTAGCGATCTAAATCCACCTCCTTCAAACTCGCGAACGAGATAGTCAAATTCCAGGTCCACCCAACGGACCCTACAAAGACAGCATCCATCGGGACACAGCTGAACCCCACAATAGGTGCCGCACTGCGAGATTTCGTGCGTGAGAATTGGGATATCTTCGCCTGGCATCCTTCAGACATGCCAGGCATCCCACGCAGGCTGGCCGAACACAACCTCAATATACTGAAAGGATACAAGCCAGTCAAGCAGACTCTTAGACGCTTCTCAGAGCCTAAGCGGCAAGCCATGGGAGAAGAGCTAGCCAAGCTACTCGAGGCCGGATTCATTAGAGACATCAAACATCCGGATTGGCTAGCAAACTTGGTAATGGTACCAAAAAAGGACAAATCTTGGCGCTTGTGTGTCGATTTCAAGGACCTCAATAAAGCTTGCCCTAAGGATCCCTTCCCCCTCCCCCACATTGATCAAATTATCGATGCCACTGCAGGACACGACTCATTGTGTTTCCTCGACGCATACTCCGGATACCATCAAATAAAGATGGCGGAGTCCGACCAGGCTGCAACGGCCTTCAACACTCCGTACAGCCCCTTCTGTTTCAACACCATGCCCTTCGGGCTCAAAAACGCCGGCGCAACCTATCAACGCATGATTCAGACATGCCTGGAAAAACAAATCGGCAAGACAGTAGAGGCCTACGTAGACGACGTGGTCATCAAAACAAGACACGTCAAAACTTTAATAGATGACTTGAAGCTTATGTTCGATAATCTCCGAACATACGACATTAAGCTCAACCCGGAGAAGTGTATCTTCGGGGTACCCTCCGGGAAATTGCTCGGCTTCATCGTTTCCAATAGAGGAATTGAAGCAAATCTAGCAAAAATCCGAGCTCTGTCACAGTTGGCTATCCCAACAGACCTCAAGCAGATCCAGAAACTAACTGGATGTGTGGCTTCCTTAAGCCGCTTTATCTCCCGCTTAGGAGAAAAGGCACTACCTCTGTATCACCTTATTCGATGCACCAAACACTTCGAGTGGACGGATGCGGCCACGGCCGGACTGGAAGAAATAAAGGCACTCTTGGCCACAAACCCAGTCCTGACCATGCCAAACATCGGCAAACCCATGCTATTATACATAGCCGCAACAAACCAAGTTGTGAGCGTTGTGCTCGTCGTCGAACGAGAGGAAGGCGACACAAGTTCCCGCTCCAAAAGCTGGTATATTACGTGTCCACTGTCCTCACTCCATGCAAATCTCGGTACCCACACTATCAAAAGATAGCGTACGCGGTCTTCATGGCATCCCGGAAACTATGACACTACTTTCAAGAGTGTTCGATCACGGTGGCCTCCGAAGTACCACTCAATGACATAATAAATAACTGCGACGCAACAGGCCGAATTGCTAAATGGGCTATTGAGCTCCTTCCGTTCGATATAACATACAAACCACGGCGGGCCATTAAGTCGTAAGTACTGGCTGACTTCGTCGCCGAATGGACAGAAGCCGAACTCCCTAAAGAGTACGGCGCGTACTCAAATTGGATCATGCATTTCGACGACTCTAAAATGCTGGCCGGATTGGGAGCGGGTGTCGTCCTGACATCCCCCACCGGAGACGAGGTTCGGTACGTCCTCCAAATATTATACACAGACTCCAACAATGCAGCCGAATACGAGGCTCTGTTGCATGGTCTTCGGATGGCAGTCTCCATGGGCATCCAACGCCTCGAAGTGTGCGGGGACTCGAACCTCGCAATATCTCAGGTAAATGGAGACTTTGATGCCGATGACCCAAAAAAGGCGGCCTATCGCAATGCCGTCCTCAAAATGTCAGCTCGGTTCGAGGGGCTCGAATTCCACCATGAGGTCAGAGAAAATAATCAAGCAGCCGATATCCTCACCCACTAGTAGAAAAAGGGGCTATCGTTGAGGCCTGTTTTGCCCATTAGTCCCGGTTCAATCCAGAATCGGGACTAATGTGAGCATTTATCCGGTTCGTGAGCCCGGGGGCGGCGAGGCACGTGGGCCATTGGTCCCGGTTCGTCCGGACCTTTTGGTCCCGGTTGGTGGGACGAACCGGGACCATTGGCCTCGCTCTGGCCCACAATCATTGGTCTCGGTTGGCGGCTTGAACCGGGACCAAAGGCACCTTTAGTCCCGGTTCGTCCTACCAACCGGGACTAAAGGGTTGGTCTCGTTATGCCTGAGTTTAGTCCCACCTCGCCAATCGAAGGGAATCAAACCAGTTTATAAGCACCTCCCTTTTCGCCATGTTGAGCTTTTCTCAAAATGAAAATAGATGCCTTATACAGGAAATTTAACCTAAATTCATACTGAATTTCTCTGAAGTTAGTAGGAATTTAGGTTGAATTTTCTATGTTTATCTATGTTCATTTATGAGTAGTTTTTATATAGATTTTTTCTTTTCTGCTATATTTATTTTTTCTTTTTGCTTTTCTCGAAGTGGCTGAGGCAAACAAGCAGAATGGTTTTATGTGTTGTCCATGCCCTATATGTGGGAATACGAAGTCTTACTCTGACCGGAAAATCCTTCACACCCACCTGCTTTACAAGGGTTTCATGCCACACTATAATGTTTGGACGAGGCACGGAGAAATAGGGGTTATGATGGAAGACGGCGAGGAAGAAGAGTACGATGACAACTATGTGCCCCTGAATACGGTGATGCTATGAACATCAAGTTGCACAGACGATGTGCACGATGGTGCTGCAACGGCTAAGCTGCTGAAGATCAAGATGAACCAGACGATGTGCCCCATGATGATGATCTCCGCGGGTCATTGTCGATGCAAGGACACAATGCGAAAGTCAAAAGGAGAAGCTGAAGTTCGATCGCATGTTAGAGGATCACAAAAAAGGGTTGTACCCCAATTGCGAAGATGGCAACACAAAGCTCGGTACCGTACTCGAATTGCTGCAGTGGAAGGCAGAGAATGCTATGCCTGATAAAGGATTTGAGAAGCTACTGAAAATAATGAAGAAGAAGCTTCCAAAGGATAACGAATTGCCCGACAAGTACATACGCAGCAAAGAAGGCAGAGAATCTGTGCTGATTATGACATAACTGCTTCGGTTGCATTGAGAGGGCTTCTACCGAAACAAAAAGAATTAAAAATAAAGCAAAAACCAAAAGAAAATAAATAATGCAGGAAACAAAACAAAAAACTTGAAAAAAATAATAATAGCAACAATAAGCATTTTGTTGTAAGTAGAAACAAAATAAAATAAATAAAGCAACAAAGAAAACAAAAAAGTGTTTTGAATTTTAAAACTAATGGCACAAACAGAAAGTTTATATTTTTCTAAAACTAAAAGCACTAACAGAAAGTTTATAATTTTGCTGACCTAAAAGCAAAAAGAATTAAAAATAAAGCAAAAACCAAAAGAAAATAAATAATGCAGAAAACAAAACAAAAAAAACAATAATAGCAACAATAAGCATTTTGTTGTAAGTAGAAACAAAATAAAATAAATAAAGCAACAAAGAAAACAAAAAAGTGTTTTCAAATTTTAAAACTAATGGCACTAATAGAAAGTTCATATTTTTCTAAAACTAAAAGCAAAAGGAAATAAAATATAAAGCAAAAAAACTGCCACCTACTAGGCCCCACGGCCTGAATACGACTAGAAACCCTACATGGGCCAGGATTCAGGCCCGCAGAGGCCCAATAGGCCCCAGTGCAGTAGCATGATTAGGCCCAAAGCCTGCATTTGAGAGGAGCTCGAAGGGACGACACCAGCGCTTATAAACCAGTGCGGCGCCCTTCAACTAGCGAGGTGGGACTAAACATTTGGGTTCGGGCAGCACAGGTTTGGTCCCGGTTGGTGGCACCAACCGGGACTAAAGGGGCATTGGTCATGGTCGTGCTACCAACGGGGCTAATGCCCCTTTAGTCCCGGTTGGTGCCACTAACCGACCAAAGGCCGCCGCTTCCGCCCTTTGGGATGCTGAAAATTGTTTGGTCCCGGTTGGTGGCACCAACGGGACTAAAGGGGCATTAGTCCCGGTCGAGGCACCAACGGGACCAATGCCCTTGCTATATAACCAGGACTTGTGAAAATTTCACATCTCCTCGCCAGTTCCCCGACGACGCCTTGAGCTCATCGACGCCGCCAGCTGCCTAGATCGACGCCGTCCGCTGCCCGCCGCCGCCCGCCGTCCGCGCGCCGATCGTCGCTGCCCGTCGCCGCCAGCGCCTTCGACGCCCGCCGCCGCCGACGCCGTCGTTATCGCCCGCGCCCGTCGTCGCCGCCACGCCCTGCCCGCCCGCCCGAGCCCGTCGTCGCCCTGCCCCGAGCCCACCGTCCTCGTCGCTTCTGCCCCGCGCCCGAGCCCGTCGTCGCCCCCTGCCCTGCCGCCCGAGCCCGTCGTCGCCGTCGCTCACGCCGACGCCCGCCGCCGCCGTCGCCCTCGCCGGCCGCCCCGTTGTGAGCCGCCGCCGTCGAGCCGCCCCGTTTTTTATTTTTTTGTTTATTTTTTGTTCATATCTAATGTATATGTGTATGTGGCTATAATGTATATGTTTTTATTTTTATTAGTTTAGTTTTTGTTCATTTATAGAAAGTTACAATTTTAATTAGGTTAGTGCATTTTAATTAGGTTAGTGTAGAGGAAAAAGTAAAATAAGGAAAAGGAAGAAGAAAAAGGAAGAAGGAAGAAGGAAGAAGAAGAAGAAAAAGAATATTCTTTTAGAAGAAAAGAAGAGGAGAAGAAGAAAGGAATAGAGAGAATTTTTCTTCTTCTTCTTCCTTCTTCCTTCTTCCTCTTTTCTTCCTTTTCCTTATTTTTATTAGTTTATTTTTTTGTTCATATGTGATGTATATGTGTATGTGGCTATAATGTATATGTTTTTATTTTTATTAGTTTAGTTTTTGTTCATTTATAGAAAGTTACAATTTTAATTAGGTTAGTGCATTTTAATTAGGTTAGTGTAGAGGAAAAGTAAAATAAGGAAAAGGAAGAAAAGAGGAAGAAGGAAGGAGGAAGAAGAAGAATAAAAAGAATGAGAGGAAAAGAAGAAAAGAAGAGGAGAAGAAGAAAGGAATAGAGGAGAAGAAGAAAAATAGAATTTTTTTCTATTTTTCTTCTTCTCTCTATTCTTTTCTTCTTCTCCTTTTTTTTTCTTCTTTTTTCTTCTTCTTCTTCCTTCTTCCTTCTTCCTCTTTTCTTCCTTTTCCTTATTTTCCTTTCTCGAGGGATAAGAAGAAAAGAAGAGGAGAAGAAGAAAGAAAGGAATAGAGGAGAAAGAAGAAACTTTGACACGAGGGGGGTACCGATACCCCTCCCGATAACATTATTTTCCCATGTATATGTATGTTGCGTCGTTGTCGATATAACGAGTGTGTCGAGGATCGCCGAGGGTCGAGGGTCGGGAACTAGGGTAGAGGGTCGAGGGTCGTTAAGGGGTCAAGGGTCAAAGGTTTCAGGTCGAGGTTCCTATAGTGTCAAAGTATTCAAGAAATCCATGGCTTCATCATTAGCGGAAGTAACCATGGCATGATGGTATGAAGTCCTCAAAGTTGTTACGGAATGGAGTCCGGATAGGATAATTTGCCTTTTGCTGAACTTTGTACCAAAAAGCTAATTATCCTATCTGGGACTCCGCTCCAAAACAACTTTGGAGAGCTTCGCACCATCATGCACCTACATTTCGCCTAATGATGAAGACATGGTTTTGTTGAACTTTGACACTAGGCAACCTCCCGACCCTCGGCGATCTTCGACCCTTGACCTCGACCGCTCGGCGATCCACGACCCTCTACCCTACTTGTGGGACATAGATGTACTGTTCAACGCCGACCCCTCCCGATAGCTTCAACACATGGGGGGTCGATGTCACGCACCCCTCCTAGCTTGAAGCGTTCTCGAGGCCACCCCTAACCCTTGAAGCGTTGTCGAGGCCACCCCAAACCCTAGAGAAGCAGCGCCGAGGCCACTAATATGATTCCTTATTGTGATTAGCTAGCTAGTTCTACGTTGGCACTAATATATCCATATCTGTCATGTTTGAATAATAACTGCCATGTTGTAAATATTTGTAGAAACTATGGACACCCCCCGAGACGAAGCACAAGAAGCGTTGTTGAGGGACATAATCGCACACGGAAGTGATGCCGTCTCCTCGATGATGTTTCTCAACGTCGATAACGATGGTCTGGAAGGAGAGGGTGAAGAAGCAGTTGGCTATGATTTACATGGCTCCGATGACCCAATGCCGGTGCAAGAAGTAGACCGTGAGGACGGCTCCGGTGATCACCAAACCGAGTCCGGCCAGGTATATATATTAGTTAAGCCTGTGCTGACTAGCTCTCGTCTTTGTTTTGGTATATATATATGTACACATATTAATTAACTCTCGTCTTTGTTCTTTTTCTAGCCCTCCGGATCGAGCACAACCGGTAAAGAGACGAGGCCCAAGAAAAAGTTGAGCTCGGATGAAAAGTTTGAGATCATACAAATCGCATGACGGCCAACCGATTGAACCCTACCGACAAAGAAGGCATTTGTTGCTCAAAGGGGTTTCGGTTAGGGACAAGATCCCGATCAGCATCCACCAATGGTATAAGCCTCAAGAACGAAGACCCCGAGGTGTCTTATGTCAATGATATGCAGAAAAATGATCTTTGGACTGAGCTGAAGTCAAATTTTACCCTACCGCCAGAGGATGATCCGGAGAAGCCAGTAATAGAGCCATTAATCAAATCTTTTGCTCTTAAGAAGATGGCAGAACAATTCAGGAATTGGAAGAAAGACCTCAATACGTATGTCGAAAAAAATGAGACACCAGAATTCACGGGCAAATATGAGAAGATCAGAGATGACTGGCCTGCATTTGTGGCCTACAAGACATTGGAAAAGAGTAAAATGATGTCAGCGACAAACAAGAGAAATGCTGCGAAGAAGAAGCTTCATCATCGCACGGGGTCAGGTGGCTACCTCATAGCCCGGCCTAAGTGGTCCAAGGCTGAGAATGATCTGCTTGATAAAGGGATCGAACCCGAGACAATGAACTGGCCAGACCGTTGCCGGACTTGGTTCTTCGGGACCGGCGGATCCTTGGACCCTATAACGGGGAAGTGCATTTGGATGGACGAACAATTGGACATACCAGTCAAGAGGCTTAAGCATTATATCGAAGCAGCGCAGCAAGGGAAGTTCGTTCGCACGGGGTGAAGGACGAGCTCACAATGGCCCTCGGAATCCTGAGCACCTGGACGGACACGAGGCACGCCAGCTCCCTTTCGTGGAAGGCTGGATTTCGGACGCAGGGGTTACAAAACCCATGAGAGGAGGAAGAAACTGGAGCAGAGCCTAATGCAGCGCTGCACGAAAGGGTAATGGGGCTAGAGGAACGAGAAGAGGAACGAGAAGTAGCCGATCACAACAAACGACCTGCGAAGCTTCCCGGCTACCCGCCATCTCAGCGGAGAAGCAGCGTGGCTTCCACCGAGCTGCTTCAGCAGAGCAGCATGCCTTGACGGCTCCTGCCAGCTATCCCGTGGATGCTATCACGGATGCTGAAAGTTGCCACCTTATGGCGCAATGGAGCAATTTAAAGGTCAAGGCGGCTGTTGGCTCTGTTTATCCCACTAAACCCGACTCAACTTTTCACTGCCGGCCGATCCCAGTAGGATATGCTAAGGTGATGGTCGATGAAATAACGGAGGGATTTGAGGAGCTACGGCTTGACCACCCTACCGGTGAAGGGAGTATCGGCTGGGTTCTGCTCAAGACTCCATGCCTATGGCGGAAGGATCTCATCAACCTTCCGAACTGGACGCCTCCGCCTCCTCCTCCTCCTCCCGCGAGTCAGGCACTCCGCCTCCACCGCCTCCTCCTCCTCCTCCGACGAGTCAGGCACTCCGCCTCCTCCACCGCCTCTTCCTCCGGCGAGTGACGATCAGGGCACTCGGCCGGCTCCTTCTCCGCGCGTGGCGGCACTCCGTCTCCTTCTCCGCCTGCACCGCGCGGCCCGGCAGCCAGCCTCCTCCTTCTCCGCCTCGTCGGCAAGGGCGGAAGAGACCCGCCGCCGCTCCGGCTGCTCCGCGCGTCGTAGTCCTTCTCCTCCGCCTCGTAAGCAAGGAAAGAAGACATCCGCTCCGTCTGCTCTGCCGGCGTCTAGCAGATCTGCCAAAGGCGGAGGAGATAGATTCGGTCCTTCTCTCAAGACTCGGAGAAGTTACCGCACGAGAGGAGCGAGGAGGAAAACGCGAAGATCGCGCAGACCAAGTGGATGACTGGTTTCAAGGGTTGCAAGCAAAGAGACATCCACCTCCGGAGGAGAAGGTAGATCCGTCAAAGCGAAGCGACTTGCTGCCCCGACAAAACCACCCAAGTCTCCGCCGAAAGGCAACTATGAGCGCATTATTGAAAGGCATTTGCCGAGGCGGAGAGATCGGGAAGTACTGTCTGTGATCAAAGGATGAAAGAACGACGAGCTGGGAAACAAATTGCCCAGCTCGGCGAACAAGCCGGGGAATCGTGCCCCCGCTCAAGGTGCCTGCTAGCGACATCGCCGATCCGAGGATGGTGCCCGTTATGGCAATCCTGAAGATTACTTGCCCGACGATGTACAATTTGATTTCTTGGAGGTGTAGATACAAAGATACGAGTACGGGAAGCCTCTCGTCAAAGATGAAAGCTCTCTAACAACGATGCTGTGAAGGTTGCATGATTGGTACATGAAAACCTGCAAAGAGTCTAAGGGGAGGAGTACTTTGTATGTGAGAGTTAAAAAGGAGCATGACCTCCTTGGAATTGAACTGTTGCCTATTCCATTTGAGGAGTTCTATCAGTTTTTCAATCAATTGGCCCTCGATAAAGCAACGGTCACCTGCTACTATCTGTAAGTAGTACTACTTCTGTCATTAAGTATCTCTATATAACTCAGCCCTTTCATTGCATGTATTTATAAATATCCTCACTATATTATGCAGATTGAAGATCGCCGAATTGAAGAAAAGACAAGTGGGTGATATTGGGTTCATTAACACATATCTCATAGATGCAACTGAGGTTGAATTTCGTGCCAAAGATACCGAGGCCAACTTGCTACAATCATTGGTAATAAATGAACACAAAGATATAATACTCTTTCCTTACAACTTCAAGTGAGTGTTACTGTCTTGTGGCATATTCGGTTTCCTTATTAGTCCAGGTTATAGTAATGTAATATTGATGAGTTATGCATGTGTGCGCAGCTACCACTATATTCTCCTAGAGATTAAGCTTGAGAAGGAGTAGTAACTGTCTTTGACTCAAGCTTAAAAGATCCCAAGGAGTATGCAGACATGACTAAAATGCTCGAGAAGTAAGTTAAATCGATCATTATCCACCATATCAGCAACTTTGTTCATTTCTGATATCAAGTAATTGTTTTCTTTGTATGGCAGGGCTTGGGGAAAATTCACCAAAAAAGCTCCGGGACTACCGAAGAAGCTGCAATTTAGACACCCGAAAGTAAGTACTATATAGTAGCATATTCCACGCGCATCTCCTAGTGATTCAAGCGCTAGTTTCATCAATACCATTTAGCATGTGCTTGCTATATATAATTATCAGTTTGATTGACCTCTGTTTCTTGTAAAGTGGTTGTGGCAGGAACAAGGGAATGATTTCTGTGGATACTACGTTTGCAGTCCATCCGCCACACGACCTGTGAGAGGGGCTACTCCGACAAACAATATGAAGTGCGTAAATAAAAATATTCACAATTTTATTTTATTACCATCATTTGTGTTGAGTTTCATTCATTCATTCATATATATGTATTGACCCCTTTCTTAAAATTAGATGTCTCGGAAGCGGGATGAACTCCTAGCACCAGATCGCATGCGAGCAATTCAAGAGGAATTGGCGGCATTCTTTCTTGACCACGTGATCGCTGAAGACGGAGAATACTATGTGGACCACGCGTCCGTATTGTAAAAGATAACTATTGTATATATGTAGCGGTAGTGTCGGATAGATATACGAGAACTTGTTGTTCGACCAATCTCTCGGAGAAGGAGAGGTGGTCGATATCACTTCTCTCTGTATGCATATATATGTTCATGACGATCTTCTGTTTGCTTAATTACTAGCTAGCTAGCATGTCTAGTTAGTCCTCTCTATACGTATGTATAGTACGAAGCGTCGACCAAGCACGGACAAAAGAAAGGACACTTTTCTCTATTAATTAGTTAGCTATAGCACAATATATGAAACACCTAAATTAACCCCCAAAACCCCCAAACCCCCCTCTTTTGAAAAAAAACAAAACCAGAGCTAAAGAAACGCTGACGTGGATGCCTATTGGTCCCGGTTGGTGCCACCAACCGGGACCAAAGGCCTCCCGCCTGGGCTCAGCGGACAGGCCACGTGAGGGCCATCTGTCCCGGTTCGGATAGAACCGGGACTAAAGGGCGAGGGTATTAGTACCGACCCTTTAGTCCCGGTTCATGAACCGGGACTAAAGGCCCTTATGAACCGGGACTATAGGCCCTTTTTCTACTAGTGACCCGCATCGGCGCTAAACGCGACCCCGTCCCACCTAATATCTTCTTAGAAAGGTTGTTCAAGCTGTCCGTGGCATGTGAAGGGGAGTCCGGCACTATTAGTCCGGCTCCGAACACAACCCCGAATTCTGAACCTTCTGACGTAATCGGAGGCTCTGCCACCGAAATAACACCTTCGGCCCACGAAATAATGGTTGTCATCGCCCCGTGGACCGAGCCCTTCTTGGCCTACCTAAATAGGCAAGAGCTCCCCGAGGATCAAAATTAGGCACGTTGTATTGTGCGACGCTCTAAGGCCTACAAAGTCCATGAAGGAGAGCTCTACAAGAAGAGCGCCACCGGAGTGCTCCAACGATGCATCTCCGAAGAGGAAGGGCGGCAACTCTTAGCCGAAATCCATTCCGGACTAGGCGGGCACCACGCAGCAGCCCGAGCTCTCGTAAGCAAGGCCTTTCGGACAGGATTTTACTGGCCGACAGCCCGGGCGGACACACAGGACCTTGTCCAACATTGCGTTGGTTGTCAACTATTTGCCAATCGGAGCCATATGCCCCCTACCGCTCTCCAAACAATCCCCATAACTTGGCCCTTCACGGTCTGGGGGCTGGATATGGTGGGACCCCTTAAAGGGGGAAGCCATAAGAAAAAATACCTATTGGTCATGGTGGACAAGTTCACCAAATGGATAGAAGCCAAGCCAGTTAAAACGGCCGAATCCAGACCAGTGATAGACTTCATATCACAGGTTGTACACCGTTACGGCGTCCCCCACAGCATCTTCACCAACAATGGCTCGAATTTTAAAGCCGATGAGGTGAAAAATTGGTGCGGCAAAATGGGCATCAAGCTCGACTACGCCTCTGTCTATCACCCGCAAACAAATGGTCAAGTCGAACGTGCAAATGGTCTTATCATGAGCGGCATTAAATCCAGACTAGTGCGATCCTTGAAGGAATCAGACATGCATTGGGTCGAGGAACTCGACTCCGTACTCTGGGGGCTACGGACCACGCCGAATCGTACCACCGGATACACACCATTTTTATGGTGTACGACGCAGAAGCAGTACTGCCCTACGATATAATCCATGACTCACCTCGCTTGCGCATGTATGAAGAGAAGGAAGCCGAGCTAGATCGGCAGGACAACTTGGATGCTTTGGAGGAGGAGCGTGACGTCGCAAAAGCCCGTTCCGCATTCTATCAGCAACAGGCACACAGGTATCAAAGCAGAGAAGTACGGGCCAAAGCTTATAACGTTCGCGAGCTCGTTCTACGCCTCCCTGAGAAGAAGAAGGACAAGCTCAAACCCAAGTGGGAGGGTCCCTTCATCATTGATAAAGTTCTCACCGGAGGAGCGTACCGTCTACGCAATGCATCTGACAACAGACTCGAGCCGAAACCATGGAACGCCGCCAGACTCCAAAGATTCTACGCCTAGCGCCGAACACAGTGTTTGTCTCCTTAAACTCCGCATCTTCAATTATGTTACCTCCCTTCCTTTCTCGCCCTCTTTTTCTGTTAAAACATACAGCTTTAAAACTGTACGGATGCATTGATCGCTCCGGCCGCACTATGTGTGCACACTATACCTAGGGGCTTCGTATTCCGAAGCTAAACATAACTACTTTCATGGCTTCTTGCCAGCCACATATGCATTTTTCTGTCCATATGTGCCTTTTCTTCACCATTATATGCATCGATATGACTTAAGTTTTGGCCATGCTGGGTTGCCTGGCTCTTGTGTTTATGCCCTACGTTCCCGTTAATTCGGCTAGGGCATAAGGGGAGCACCTCTGCGATTGTTACTGCCGGTTGAGCCGGATGTGTACCTCAGACTGGGTGAAGCCGAAAGCTAGCGTTCTTAAGGGAATATTCGGTCGGTGAACAAAAGATGTTCTTGTTCATTACAATGTAAATACCCAGATGTTTTGTTTCCTGCGCTCCTGATCGCAGTTCGGACATGCACATCGATGCATGCGCACCCAGAGAAAGGAACCCCTAACGGAACTATTCTCTCTGGAAGATGTTTCTTACTATCCATGTAATATAACATAACTAGTTGGGTTTCCATGCATACCCCGGTTTTTCATAACTGTGTGGGTATTCGGATACACCCCGTACTGTCGGATCCAGGAGCTGAAGCGAAAAGGTCCGCCATGACAAATGATTTTCAATCCGGCTAGGGAGTACATGAGCCCATTCAAATTACATAGTCATTTAGACTGGCTGTACTCTTCCTCTATACCATCCAACAGGCTGTCTAGCTTACAATCCTGTTAGGAATACTTTGCAGCTAACGCTACTTGGTCATATACCAGACTAACGGGTATCTCTTGTCCATCTGACCCCACCGGTCCGACTTCGGCCATATGGTTAGGGTCAGCCTTGGCGTATCGCGTCTTCACCATGGCCCAAGCTTCTCTCACACCTTGCCGGCAAGCTGATATCTTCCATAATCGGAAGCGCCGCCGTGCTCCTTTGAGCATCTCTACAAGTTCGCTCATGCCTCCGGGCAGGGAAGCGGACAGCTACAAAGCCTGGGCAATACCCTACATCACCTGCCGAGCTCGTTCGTGCAGTTGTGAAAGCTCTTGCAGCATATCGCCTGTGGAACCGGGCATCTCCTCTTCAGGACGGCCCGTTAACATACCTGCAGACATAACTATGTCAATACGCTTCCTCGCCGAATTATACTAGAGTCCATTCAAGCACTTACTATAAATGCCGCGACGAAGCCTCCGGTTCTCCTTCACGGAGTCCGCGAGCTGAGCCCGAACATCTTTCAATTCGACGCTCAGTAGGATATTAGCATCTTGCAGCTTATTCTTCTCCTGAATAGACTGCGTCAGCAAGCGTTCGCCCGCCTTCAGCTGACTTCGCAGATGCAGCTCATTATCTCCCACAGTCTTCGGATTTCCTCCGGGATTGTCTGCCGAATCTTTCGTCAGATTTATAAACCATGCCGAACAAACAAACTGGTAGAAGGAAATTATTACCAGAAGAAGCCTTTTTGGATTCGTCTTTTCGGCTACATTGGCCTTCATTTGGGCCTTACATTCCTCTAGCTCTTGAGACAACTGGGCATTCTTCTCTATAAGAACCTATGCATTTAATGATCCTTAAATCAGTTGTGCCAACTGTTTCAATTCACAGGGGCTGCTACTACACATACTTATTAAAGTCTCTTACCCGTATATCCTTCACATACTGGTCTGTTGCTCTGGCAAGTCCATCTTGAGCAGTGCAGATATATGCGTGTCCGGAATTGAAGGCATTAAACGCCTCTTCGGAAAAATACCACCGCGGAGTACGGCCCGTCGGCGCCGGTGATTCATGGCGCTCTCTACTACAGAATTTGTGGCGGAAAGCATATCCTTATCCTCCGCAGGAGGACAGTTCAGCACTGTCCCCACATAAGCCTCCGCCCGTGAATCCGGTCCAGGAATCCGGCTGCTGGAGGCGTGGCCGGTAGGGTCCCCGGACATAGTCCGACGTTTCCTGTCAGGATGTAATTAAAGCCGTCACGCCTCGACAAAAAGACCAAATAAACCACGGGGCAAGTTTAATGAATACCTCTGCGCCTGTGTCTCGCTCCTAACCGCCTTCCTTTTAAGTCTACCTTGTCTAGGCGCCTCTTGCTGAGAGGCCCCCGCGGGTTCCGCACGGCGTCCCGACTGTAGTTTCTATAAAAGTACGGCATGTGAGCATAAGGTATGGCAAAACGAAGGAATTCTTTCGGAAGGTTGGAACCCCGACATTACTTACATGTGACACGGGAAGCAGTCTGGGATAATCCGCTATGATGGCCACTAAAGAGCCGCCACTGCTTGCCTGGTAGAATGTCCCGTTGACGAATTCCACAAATATGTCCGGATCTTCTTCAAGTCCGGGGTCGAGAGCCCGGCCGGGATCCTCTGGCTGCGGGGAGGGGCTATTGAACTCTTTCACGGCCTTCCTTAGTTCCTGTTTTGAAACGATAAGGTAAATAATTGTGACAAGGAAGATAAGAATGGACATAGTCGAGTAAAAGATGGCAGCTTACCCAGCTTCGGGGGTTATACATGGAAAATCCATCCCGCGGTTTAATGCGGAGGAACTCCTCTTCTTATCCTTTGTACAAATCGGATAGTATCCTCGCCAAATATGCGGCGTAGTCCGGACCTTTGCGACCGCAGCGGGAGGCATCGTCTTCTCCATTGAAGTGCCACATGGGTTTTCCCCTATATTGAAGTGGCTGCACTCCCCTTATTACGCATATTGACATAACTTCGATTATTGTCAGTCCTGATTTGGCCAGGGTTTGTATCCGGATCATCAGATAGAAGAATTCCCTGTTATCTTCCTCCTGGGGGCTCCGAGGGCGCCAACTTTGGTGTTTCTTCAATGGAGTATTGGTAAACTCAGGAAGGCTTGTCCGGACTGGATCCGGAAGGGGAACGTCATCGACATAAAACCACTCCTAGGGCCAGTCTTCGGACGCCTTCTTTGGAGTACCGGGCAGGTATCCGGTCTGGGCGATGCGCCATATTTCGGCTCCGCCCACTTGATATATAGATCCCTCCTGGTTGCGGGGGACGAGGCAGAATAGCCTCTTCCATAACTCAAAATGAGCTTCACAGCCCAGGAACAGCTCGCAGAGGGCAACATAACCCGCGATGTGCAGTACGGAGGCGGGGGTAAGATTATGCAACTGGAGACCGTAGAACTCCAGGAGCCCGCGGAGGAATGGTTGGATTGGAAACCCGACGCCTCTTAGCAGATATGAGACAAGGCATACCCGTTCCTCCCGAGAGGGGCTGGGGAATCTCTCCGCTTGCTCCCCGCCATTATAGGTGGCTAGTCCGGATCGGATGGGGACCATGTATGCGGGCGGGAGAACCCTTTGTTCTGCAGCTCTATTAGGCGGATGTGAGGGATGGAACATTTTTCCCAATCCCCTGGTTTCGAGCTAGGGGAGCGAAGAGCAGGGCTGCGGCGACCGGTCATGATGGGATGGCCTCTTTTGGACGCGCTCTGCGGAATGCTGGCTTGGGAGAAGGTGGTGTGATTTGGATCTGAGGATCCCCGTCTCCTCAAATAGACGGCTTGCCTGCGGGATTAGGGTGGCGAGTGTAAAAATGCCCCGGCCCCTCGTCTTCGCTCGACACGTGGAGGTGGCCATTATGGAGCACAGAAGCCGAGGAGTACAACCTTACTGGAAGGCCGGACCCTATTCGCTACGACAGGTGTACCGGATTTGTAGAAGAACCCGCCTTGCAATGCCGAAGACAATCTGCGCGCCGGACTCATCGTCATTGAAGCCTGGTTCGGGGGCTACTGAGGGAGTCCTGGATAAGGGGGTATCCGGACAGCCGGACTATATACTTTGGCCAGACTGTTGGACTATGGAGATACAAGATTAAAGACTTCGTCTCATGTCCAGATGGGACTCTCCTTGGCGTGGAAGGCAAGCTTGGTGATCTGGATTATAGATCTCCTTCTCTGTAACCGACTATGTGTAACCCTAGCCCCCTCCGGTGTCTATATAAACCGGAGGGTTTAGTCCGTAGGAGACAACAATAATCATACCATAGGCTAGCTTCTAGGGTTTAGCCTCTCTGATCTCATGGTAGATCAACTCTTGTAATACTCATATCATCAAGATCAATCAAGCAGGAAGTAGGGTGTTACCTCCATCGAGAGGGCCCGAACCTGGGTGAACATCTTGTCCCCAGTGTCCTGTTACCATTAGCCTTAGACGCACAGTTCGGGACCCCCTACCCGAGATCCGCCGGTTTTGACACCGACACCCCTACCTCTGTTCATTGGACATCCGTCAAAAGGTTTGTTCGATACATCAAACACACCGTGAGTTTGGGCCTTCAGTTCAGACATTCTAGTTCTACACTTGTTAGTGCCTTCTCTGATGCAGACTGGGCAGGATGTAGTGATGACAGAAGATCAGCTGGAGGGTCTGTTGTGTTCTTTGGTTCAAACCTTATTTCTTGGAGTGTCAGAAAACAAGCCACAGTGTCAAGGTCAAGTAAAGAAGATGAATATAAATCGTTAGCTAATGCAAATGCTGAAATTATTTGGATGGAATCATTACTCAAGGAGTTGGGAATTAAGCAACAATGTGTCTCATGTTTATGGTGTGATAACTTGGGAGCCACCTGTCTCTCTGCTAATCCAGTGCTTCATGGTAGAACCAAACACATTGAAATTGATTTTTATTTTGTGTGTGAAAGGGTGGCGGAAAAAAAGCTGGATATAAGGTTTATTCCATCCAAAGATCAAGTTGCTGATGGGTTGACAAAAGCCTTGCCAGTCAAATCATTTGAGGAGTTCAAGAAGAATCTCAACATGGGATAGTTTAGATTAAGGGAGGGTGTTAGAGTTTGAGCCGTATATCTGTAATCTCAACAACCTGATTCTCTCTTCTCCCGTGACTAGTTCTATCTCCTGTAATCTCTTGTACTCCAAGGCAAGTCTTTGCCCAATATATACACACACCGCGGCTATGGCAGCAGGAACGATTATACCGCAAACCTCTTACAGGATGCGGCTTTCGAGTCAGATCTGAAGCCATTGCCGACATGCGACTACGCAGGTGCTGCTGACGGGCAGCTATGGTGAAGGATGCGATGGACACGGCCACTCGGGTGAGGTGACCAGGGAATAGAATAGTGCACACACATCTATGATCGCTGTATCGAGGGCGCCCAGGGAGAGTGAAGATCTGGACAATGTCGCTTCAGTGTCGACGTCATCTTGGAGTGTGCGACAGAGGCGGAGCTGGTGGTGACAACAACGGATGCGTTGATAGTCATGGAGGTGGCTGCGCTGGCCACCACTACTCACCGCGGTGGAGGTGGAGGCCCTTGAGGACTGCGGTAAGGAGATCAAGCGCTACATATCCTGTAGGAGCGTCGGCATATTTGCAGGCACAACGGCGATGGCCGCGTGCGGCACTTGCCGGTCGTGCAAATAGCGATTTTTTTCCGGTGTGAGGGCAGTGGCCATCACACGAGGATGCTTGAGGTGCCAACGACAGAGTCTCGCACTGATGAGCAAGGGGCTTTGTCTACTTGCTAATGTGCTGGTCCTCATTGGCTAGTCTTGGTAACCATGATGAAAATTCTTGTCTAGGTCCTCTCCGGTCGGACATGGCGACAATAGCACGAAGACATATATCCCTTCTTGAAGGCGCTGCTGCCGAAGAAGTCGACTTCGTTTTATTTCATATCTTGTAATGGTTTGACCATGGTTGCCTTTGTTTTGTACTCTTCTGAATAATTAATAATATGGTTGTACTCTTCCCAATGATGCAGATGTTAACCTAAATTTACAAAAAAAATCAACCCAAGTGTCTAGTGGTATTCTCCAATAGAAACTACAATCCATCATTTTTCTTTTTCACATCTTCCCCATCTAATTACCCTCTTGATGATTGTACTAGTTAATTTTACTCTACACTAATCAGCCTGTATATACTAGTTGATTTTATTGCACGCAATAGGAAGGAATGTAGTGCATATAGGTAAGTCTGTAGCAATCTTTTTTATATATAAATATTGTACTACTAAAGTATAAGACTACTTGCTATTCAACTCTTTGATGGCAATGCTAACGAGTTGTGTGACCATCTTGACTGATCTGCATCTTGTATCTGATTCTAAACAAATACTATATGTTAGATTTTATTGAATATTTACATTGGTAAAGATGAGCTGCGTCTATCTTTATCCTCCACCATCTTCCTTTCTGAAAATGTGTTCAATAAAAATTTCTCCACAAAAAAAAAACTTAAGTGGACAGAAAATATCCCCGGCATGTCACATATCTTGTGCAACTGTTCACTACTGAAAGGATATTGTGCAACTGTCCATTAAAAAAAATTCTATGTTCTACAGAACATAACTCTGTCTAAATTTAGCCAAAATTGTGTATAAGTAGAAAAGCCAAAATTGCGTTGCTGGTACGATCCTGGTTACATTAGCTTTTAGGGTACATTGAGTATAACTAGACAGTTTCAGCGCCTCTTCTTGCCTGCTTTTTGCAGCACCAGATTTCGATGGGCTTGCCACCAGGTAGATAAACACGCCAACAAAGGAAACAACAGATGCCAGCGGCCCATATTTCCCAACAATGCTCTGCAGAGGAAAGGTTGATCCATCAGTCGCTAAATGATGGTTGACTCAGGCTTCCTATTTGGATGTAATACTACATAAGTTGGTCCAAGAACAGAGTATAGTGAAACTACCTTAGCCTGAAAAGTTCCATGTGCCTGTGCTAGTCAACCTCAGCTACCCTGATCAATACATAGATCAGCTAGTACTCCACGCGCATACAACGGCCAGCCGGCCGGAAGCAAAACACACGCACGTGAAGCTGGGTATTGCCGCAGGAGCGTATCGCTCCTGTTTGATCTGTATTACTTTCACAAATCACGGTTGTTACAAGCCAGGGGTACAGGACTATATATACTACCTACAACTAGTCTAGTCCTATTCGGTGATCAGGTAGAAACCTACACGGACTCTTACTTGTATACATACACTGGAGCGGACACGGACACAAGTTGCCGTGTTTAATTCTAACAGTGCCAAATTAAGGTGGATACCCAGATGTGAAGTGTCAGCACCAAAGATATAGCATCCAAACATTGGAATCATGAAAGGCTTCGTTTTGGACTGAATGCAGTGATATGATAACTAACCAATTCAAACTTATGCTACGGAGGTTTCTCAGTGAGAATATCAAACAGAAGGATGGGCGTTGAATATGCCTCCTTCAGAAAAGAAAAAGAAGCTATCAAGTTCAGGGAACATAATATAAGAAAATAGCACAACACATAATGAGATTTAGCATGATAAGCATTCCCTATATTAGTTTACAGAGGGAGTACTAATTAGTTATAAGCTGAAGATATTCAGCTTCTCACTACAGATCCGTGGAATAGTGAATCACATCCAAGTGTTCGTAACCAAACAACGAGTAAAGCTCCTCGAATGATAACTACCAATCACCAGTCACATGTTCTAGTAACATTTATAAGAATCAGAATTCTGATTGATGTTTGATACAATGTAACCGATTGTGGGATGTTTGGTACAGTGTAAGTGTTTGATGTTTTGTACACTGGAACAAACCTGGAGTGCAGAATCCTGAAACTTGCCCTGCGCTTTGGTCTCTAAGACAAAGTTGTGGGATGCTGTAGAATCGCTGGATATAGAAACAGAAAATACATACATTGGTCGTCAACAGAAATGCCAGCAAGGTAACAGAAGGGCGACGGATTAGCTAGGAAGCACGCTGAGGCAAGGGGTGATGTCGACGCCATAAGCCATAGCAGACTGAGCGCTGGCGCGGAATCCAGCAGCAAGGGCCATGCTGATGCTAGCAGATAAGTGCTGCAACCGCGTGCTCCCGTGCCAAGAGAAATGGCTGAAGACACACCAAGACCAGGCAACATATAGGTTCATATTTCACACCCACCCTCGGAGAAAAATGTGAACCATTTGAAACATATTAAAAGTTGAGTGCAGTTTTTATTTTAGAAAAGTATATATGCTCACAAGAGATCAGGAGTCAACCGTCGGTTCTAGGGTATTAATAAACAAACAAGAAGATTGACTTGTTGAGCAATTTTACCACCTCTTCTTGCTTCCTTTTACAACACTAGAACTTGACGGGCTTCTGTTCAGGTGGATAAACACACGAATGAAGGACTTCTTGACAAGTCTGTGTAGATTAAAGGTATGTTAGAAGATGGTGTAATTAGTATATGCTTTTAGTGATCTAAGGGCATTTCTAGCCAATCCACTATACCCGGTCGGAGAAGTAAAAACCAAGTTTTACTCCTCTAACCGGGACCTGCCCGATCCCCCATCAGGGCTAGTGGAGTAAAAAATATCCTTAGCCGCATCTCACATGCCTATTTCTACTCCACCACTCGACGGCCAAGTAAAACTACCTCACCTCTCTAGGCGCCTCCTCTGCCTCTCTTCCTCCCCCTCTTCCCAATGGCCTACCGCATGACTGGTACTCCTCACAACCAATCCGTAGAGCGGATCCACGCCGCCATGCCCGCCGCGTGTCTTCGAGCCGTCGCCGCCCGGCCGATGCGGCCCACACCTGCATCTCCGACTTCCTGGACCTTCCTCTACCGCAATATCCGGAGAGGAAATACCTTGGCCTTCACCAACGAGCATGGGGGACGTGGGTGGCGGAGATCACCGACCCGGAGACCCACAAGAATAAGTGGATCGGGTTGTTCCACACGACAGAGCTCGCCGCCCTGGAATATGACCGGTGGCAGGCCCGGTTCCATGGCATGGACACGCGGCTCAACTTTCCGTGGGGGACGACGCTCTCCCACCTCAACCCGCTGCCACCGGGGGTGGTGGATGCGGCGATGGCTCGGGAGGACCGGGTGGCGAGGGAGCACATAGTGATAGAGGCCGCTGACGAGGAGTACATGGTAGACCTCCGCCGCCCATACCCCAAGCTCGTGGAGGCGGCGTGGGAAGTCAATGGGGAGGTCATCGTCATCTCCGACGACGAGGTGCAAGGCAGCAATGAAAGTGGAAAGGACGAGAAGGAGTTCAATGCCAAGGACTGGCGGGGCACCTTGCCCAACTATGACGACGATGACACCGGTCCGGACCCAATGGGCGTTGAATTTCAAGGCAAGATTGGCTCGACCTCTACCATGGCGATGATAATGATGATGATGAGTAGTTTAGATTAATTTCAAGTTCAGGTTTAGATTTAGGTTGTTTAAAAACTAATTTCGGTTCTCCCGCGGGATGTCAAGACAAATGTGTCGAATTTCAGTTGTTTCAATCGAATCTAGTTTTAACTTATGCAAATTTTGTATTTACTTTGTTAAATTTCAGAGTTTGGTTAGATCCGACCAAAAGTTAATGGAGTAAAAATACTCCATTATAGGTTTAGTCAGCCGGATCCTGCATTATTTTTAAAGGATCGGTTGAAAATGCCCTAAGGATACAAATATGCAATTATTTACTTTTTAAATGCTTTAAATCATTCTCAGAAATCTTAGTAACAACGGTTGTCATGAACAACTTCGACTAAATGCATCAAATGTTACACATAATACATACAAACTTAGTTCAATAAATTAATTAATTAAAGCGAGAACAAACCTTCAAATGTACTAAAGAGTGAATCAATTAAGACAAGTAAAGCTAGTACTAGTCCAATATTAATTAATAACTTGCACAGAATTACAACCATTAACATAAAAACGGAATATGATGAGTCATGTATTGATAACGTGTACAACATTACTACCCTTGACATAAAAGGAGAATTTGATGAGTCGTGTCAGCTTGTCATCTTGCCATCATACTATACAACACTGCAAGCTAGTTTAAAAAAGAATAAGAGTCCAAAATGAACATTAGAATTCCCTGACCTGTCTTTAACAACATGCACAAGGATACAAATTTAGTCCCCCGCAAGCTATGAAGATTTGGTTATGTCTAACAACTTGTACAACATGATAAACTTAGATCCAAAAGGAATGAAATCCAGATAATTGTTTGACATGTAAAGTCGATAAGATGAGTCAGTGCCAATTATCAGGTTTTCATCACTCTTAGATAATATGTACAATAAAAAGGCATCTTTGATGACCACTCCGAAACTACTTTTGTATGTAGTGCCACCAAACACAACACACCAAATAATCAGTTTGTTAAGCATCGAATCATTTAAAAAAAGGAAAGCAATAATGAAAAGAAACCTAACCATGGTAGCTATAAAAAGCCTACAATATGTAGACTCCATACCATCCTCCATCCTTCACACAACAAGAGCACAAGCATCAAATCCAAGTAAGTAGTATTTAACGCAAATCCACCATGAAGACCTTACTCATCCTAACAATCCTTGCGATGGCAACAACAATCGCCACTGCCAATATTCAGGTCGACCCTAGCAGCCGAGTACAATGGCCACAAGAACAACCATTCCCCCAGTCCCAACAACCATTCTCCCAGCAACCACAACAAACATTTCCCCAACCCCAACAAACATTCCCCCATCGACCACAACAAGCATTTCCCCAGCCTCAACAAACATTCCCCCATCAACCACAACAACAATTCCCCCAGCCCCAGCAACCACAACAACCATTTCCCCAGCCCCAACAACCCCAACTACCATTTCCCCAACAACCACAACAACCATTCCCCCAGCCTCAACAACCCCAACAACCATTTCCCCAGTCACAGCAACCACAACAACCTTTTCCCCAGCCCCAACAACAATTTCCGCAGCCCCAACAACCACAACAATCATTCCCCCAACAACAACAACAACCGATGATTCAGTCATTTCTACAACAACAGATGAACCCCTGCAAGAATTTCCTCTTGCAGCAATGCAACCCTATGTCATTGGTGTCATCTCTCGTGTCAATAATCTTGCCACGAAGTGATTGCCGGGTGATGCAGCAACAATGTTGCCAACAACTAGCACAAATTCCTCAGCAACTCCAGTGCGCAGCCATCCACAGCGTCGCACATTCCATCATCATACAGCAAGAACAACAACAAGGCGTGCAGATCCTGCGGCCACTATTTCAGCTCGCCCAGGGTCTGGGTATCATCCAACCTCAACAACCAACTCAATTGGAGGGGATCAGGTCATTGGTATTGAAAACTCTTCCAACCATGTGCAACGTGTATGTCCCACCTGACTGCTCCACCATCAACGTGCCATATGCCAGCATAGACGCCGGCATTGGTGGCCAATGAAAAATGCAAGAGTTATGCTAATAGGTAGATGAATCATCGTTGCTTAGCTTATGCACCAATCGTTGTAACGATGACAAATAAAGTGGCGTGCACCATCATGTGTGACCCCGACCTGTGCTAGTTCAAGCTTGGGAATAAAAGACAAATAAAGTTCTAGTTTGCTAGCATTGCTTGTCACTATTCCATTCACTTTTTATTTCCATGTTCGTCCCTAACTGCAATACTAGCGTTACACATCAATAGCTACCTGCTTGTGCTGGTAGGTTACTATTTAATCTACCGATTAGTGGTCGACCTATTAATCCAATTAATAGGCCGATTGATATTAGTTATTTCTCCCAAGCCGACCGGGCAGCTATTAGTTACCAGTTTCCTGAACATTGCACACAATAATAATTCAACATAGCAGTAGCGCTTGTTGCCATCTAGCACTATAGCTAATTTAGCTATAGCTAACGTGGCAGTAGCGCTTTTTCTGGAACGCCCTACTGCTACTTTTGACTTAACCATGTGCGGTTCTTCTTCCCCACAGCCACTTCCCCCAAATCGAGCTCGCATGTCTGCTGTCGTCGCCGTCGTCGCCCGGCAGCTGCGCGCTCTCCCGTCGCCCTCTGTACGCCGTCGACGCCGCCCCCGACCCCGACCTCGATGCCGCCCCCGGCCCCGACCTCGACGCCACCCCCAATCCTGACCTCGACGCCCCCTATATCGCCGCCCTCTGCCGTGCGCCTGAGCCCTGACCCAGACCCTGTCCCCGACCTCGACGCCGCGTGGCCCTCTCCCTCGGCCGCTCCCTAACTCCGCCGGCGCCCGAGGTGAGCACACCCTCCTCCTCCTCCTCCTCCTCCCCTACTCTTCTTAGCTAGGGTTCCTAGGGTTAAATTTTAGAGTTCATCTAACTCTAATTAGTTAGGGTTCATCAAATTATATGCTAATTGAGGGTAACGCAGCAGAAAACAAAAATTTTCCGACCTAAGCACCAACCCAGGACCACTATGGAGACTGCATACATGGTTAGATCTTTTTCGTTACCGACTCGTAGCGCAGCGGGAAGTAGAGTCGATGACGAACGGTGGTGCAGATCCCCGCAGCTAGGATTTACAACCTCCCAACTGCGAGGATGTATACCCACATCCGCCCCACGGACAGCCCTCCGGGAGGCAGTCGGACAGTCACTCGGACGGTGTCGCGGACAGTCCTTCGAGAGGACCCTCAAAACTCGGATGGTCACTCGGACAACCCTCCGGGAGGACCTTCGAAACTCAGATGATCACACGGACAGCCCTTCGGGAGGTACTCACGAACTAAGACTGAAACTACGATCTCTCTACAGAGTTGCACACATACGGTGTCATCTATCCGGCAGGGCTTCACCGTCCAGAACTAGTTCCTACCGGAACCCAGACAGCCTTGCGGCTCTACGAAACTCTTTTCGTGGGAGGGAGAGAAGAAGCCAGATCATGCATGGCACTTTTATGTGAGAAGGGATGATTGTTTAGGCAGCCCCCTCCATCCCTATTTATAGGCCAAGCCCAAGGGTGGCTTCTCCAAGAAGCCAAGGGGATAATACCAAAAGGCCCTCAAGGTGGCTTCTCCAAGAAGCCAAATAAAAAGCACTTTCACTATTCATGACGACATTTTTCAGCGTCCGTTCGAACTGAAAATATTTGTGTGGGCTCAGAACATTTCCATTACCCACTAAAAATAATTTTCAACATGTTCCGAAACAATTTCAGTTTAGTGATTTTCATCTGCGCAAAGCAAACAAGAATGCGTTTCTACTATTCATGAAGACAATTTTTCGCGTCCATTAAATCCAAAAATATTTCTGTGGGTCTTAGAATAATTCCAGTACCCACTAAAATGATTTTGGATTTGTTCAAACAATTTCAGATTAGTGAATTTCATCTGCGAAAAACATTCAAGTGGTTCCGCAGACCGGAGCATATCTGGTTATTATCCCGGAAAATTCCAGAAAGCTTCCAGAATGATTCTGGCACCCTCCAAGAATTATCAGGCATGTGTCGAAACCAATTTGACTTAACGGTATCCCCTGAAACAACTTTTTAGTTTCACCGAAACTCATCCGATGACCTCTCTCTGCGGAACCTTTTCCGGTGTCCGAAACTTTTCCGGTGTCCGAAACTTTTTCGGTGATTTTCTCTCAGACTCTCTGTCTAGTATTCAACAGATAGATGACCCTTAATCGTGTGACCCTATAGGTTCGGTGAAGAATAGACATGACCGGGAACCCCTTTCGATCAATGATCGACATCGGAGCCGTGGACACCCATATTGACCCCTATACCCACATGAATGAATATTCGAGTGAACCTCCAGTTGCCGTGTGCTATTCATGTTGCTTCGCGATATGTTACAAAGACCCAAGGTGAGATTTACTTGCATCCTCGTGGATCAACAACTTGTCCACTATGCTAGTTACCTCGTTACTGGTTTTGTTCTCTTTTCTCGTTTCCGTGTTCCGGCATCCCTGTGATCAAATCACACTGTGTCTGGCCAGACGATGATGGATACCGTAACACCGAGAGGGCCCGAGAATATCTCTGCATCGTCAGAGGAGCAAATCCCAATCTTGAGCTATCAAGTTACTTGACACACTTTTCCATGAACCCGTAAGCCGCCGTAATAGCCACCCATTTACGGATGACGTTTAACAAACCCCAAAGTTCATGAAGCAAGTATGAAGAAATTCGATACTCTCATGGTCTAAGGAATTATGCAAACATTAACCATCTCTGTGTTATCAACCATAAACTTGTGATGAATGAATCTCATAGTATAACATCAATCCGGGTCGATTCAACACAAATGTTCTCTTAACATTTTGCCCTCAAAGTTGCTGGCATAGACATGCCCATGACCAATAAAATAGAATCATCATGCAACACTTGAGCTAGTCTTAGAGGCCAGACTAGGAATACTTCTTACCGTTTATTATTCCACACGTGCATATGAGTCTTCCTCCGAGCCTCGTGGATATTGCAGACTCGAGAATCATTGCAGTTATAGCATGGAACATAAACATAATTATGAACTCGGAGATAAGTAATAGTATTTATTATTGCCTCTAGGGCATATCTCCTACAGACTCCCACTTGCACTAGAGTCAATAATCTAGTTAATGCTAATGCACTTTACACCTATGGCATACCGGTGTAAAAATTGCTTCGCATGTGGTATAGCCTGATGTCCATCGGATCTGACAACTTCAGCTCCGTGTTTATCTCTGCATATCCTCGCGTTTTCACGCTTTCACAAAATTCATATTTTGTGCGGACTTGGCTTTGTATAAATGTGAATCACAGGTTGAACCTGGATTCCTCAGACTGAGTTATGGAGAAACTACCTGCAGTAGTGTCCCATTGACAAAAGCCATCTTGGAACCATACTAAGTTCATGAATGAACTATATGATTGAACATCTTGTTTGTCGCTTCTAAAGCGTCAACATACTTAGTCATTTGTTATAGAATTCGCCACATTATCCTGTTGGGAACAATTTCCAACTACCGTGCCACCATATTGTGTATTACACAAAACCCTTAACTTAAATCGAAAATCGCATGGAGAAAAGATGAAGACTATATCGATGTAACATTTTACAACGAACTCTTCATGATCTCCTCTTGCGAGAAAACATATCATCAGTACTTACGCTAGTACTCAATGACATCTTCACTGTTGTCCCACGATCAGTACTTTGATCACTTTAGTATCCATACTCGCAACACCTTGGGAGTATCGGACATATCTGGTTGTTTTACATACCATGGAATACATGATTAATCCAAACACAAAAGTGTGTGGAATCTGCATCATGTATTTTGCTCATCAGTGTGTTGGGACACCGAGTCTTGCAAAAAACTCTTCCATGTGAATCCGGCAAGAATCACTCCTTGGCGGTTTTAAATGCTAAAAGGTTATAACACCTTATCAATATGTATTCATTGCTTAGCCCTATTTGGTAAATCTATCTCCATAGATCATTATGCCTAATATTGAGGCTATTTATCCTAAGCACTTCATCAAAAAACTATTTTCAAATGAAGTCCTAATTTGTGTCAAGAAATTTATTTCCAATCAACAATGTGTCAAGCACACAAGGTTTTTAGAAACATTATTACGCTCCCACTTACTTTCTTGAATTACAAGCATCTTCGTTACCCATTGATGAAGTCAAACCCCTTTGACCATTTCATCAAAGCACGAAGATTCCAACTCCATTTTGCTCTCTTCTGTCCATCGCTGGAACTCTGAAGTTTGCACCCTTACTAGCATCCTCTGGATAGACAAAATGCCTTGGACTGTAACACATGCAAGTCCTTGGTTTCATTTCCATCAAATGGAAATCCTATTGTCATCCATATTTCATATCTCATGATTAGAATATGTATTAATTGCTAGTTCAACCCGAACCGACTTTAAGCATCGCTACGATGAAAACAACCTCATCGTAGTCAACTCTTGAACTTGTTATTTGAACAAGTCGAGCTTTATGGATAAAACATTTTTATCCGTATCAGTTTTAAGTTCCATAAATATTCGTTAGACTCTATGTCTTCCGAAAGGTGTATCAAGGTTTTAATCTTGAATCACTTATATGGAAACTAACTCGGGTTGGATTGGCATTTAGCCAATTCCGGAGTCAGGGCCCATCAACGCTTCCTTGTGTATCGTAGGTATAATGCTGTTTAACAACAATATCTCGTTTGCGCACCTGGGAGGTTTGCACGAGCCTTGCCTACGTGGTTCAGCTGCAAGTTCGACCGAAGTTCATACATTTTATTGTAGAGACTTCCGTATCAGTCGCAGTAGGAAACTCTGGAATTACTTCCAAGGTCTCTTTCCTTTGATCTGATGACGAAGATACTGTTTATCTCGTCGAGTTGCACTATTCTCCCACTCACCTTTTTGAAAGAACCATTTTCTTTAAAAGCACACCGTTTCGCGGCAAAACTATTTGCCTCGGTATAGTGAGGGAGGAATACCCAACATTTTGGTATAACCTACAAAGTAGCACTTGTCTGATTTGGAATAGGTTTGTAACCTTTTACACAAGCCCCATATTCCAAATGTTAAGAAAGATATAACATGGTTGGGCGTACCATACCATGGCTTCATTTCATCAGACTCGATGTAGCTCTTTTCAGTGTAAAAGTCGCAGTCTCTAAAGCATCACTTTAAAAGGGATAATGGCAAATTTATTTATGTCATCTTTAATCTTACCATGTCATAAATGGTTAGATTACATCTCCACGGACTTTTCACTTGCAGTGGTGTTCCGGGAGGTGCAAGTTATGAAACCCCTTTCACAACTCATCAGACACTCGCTAAACATGTAACTCAAATATTCCTTTGTGCAATCAAATTGCAGAAACATAATTTTCTTGTTACAATAACTTCTACTTCATTTTTGAAAACCTTTCGAATGAGTTCAAAAGATCCAGACTTACGTCTCATCAAGTAAATATCCATATACCTACTTGAGTCATTTCTGAAGATAAATAAATCCACCACTTGCAACAACATTTATTGAACTACACACATCAAAATGTGTGATCACCAATAAGTTTGTTGCTCGTTCCTTATGGTCTGTGAACGGTATTTCAGTCACTTCATTTTTCGGAGGAAAGTTGCAAGTGTCAGATGATTCAAAATCAAACGACTTTAAAATCCATCATAATGGAATTTTTCCATGCGGGTTTCTCCAATGTGACCAAATGTAGTGCCACACATGTGTGGTATTCTACATAGTCTCGCGACATTTAGCGTGAGCGTTATGGATGTATCATATACCATCAATATTCATAACATACATCCCATCTTGGATGGAAGCATGGCCCTTCATGTTATTCATAATACTTAACAACAATTGTTGGTTTTATGAACAACTCTTTTGCAACAAACATTGTGCAATGGGCTAGAGTGTATGAAACTCCAAAATGAATTATGAAAGTAAACCCAGAGGTATTTTATATTTATCAATATTCATAACATACATCTCATTTATAATGAAAGTATGGCCCTTGTGTTATTCATAACATCGAACATAAAAAGTTCTCTTATGAACAACCATCTTGCAAGATACCTGATGCAATGGGCTAGAGTTTGTAAAACTCTAAATGAATTATGAAAATAAATATAGACGGCAATACACCGATGGAAGGTATAGTAATATTTACTATGTTCCTTGTGTATACCTTAACCTCATTTCTAGCTAGTCTTTTTAGGCCATAGTAGCTCTTACATTAATTCGCAATAGAATGCAATCAAGCGGGTATCTTTGTGATTAACTCACAATACCCAAGAATTAGTGATTAACATGTTTAACCATAATTCCGAAGAACTATATCTTTGACCAGCCTACTTATACATCAAAAACTTGCATGCCATTCATACATGAGCTGGATATTCCAGTCATCTTTCTTTCTGCCTTTATACTTCTAACAGTTTAACTTTTAGTATTTCTCATACTCGCAAAAGAAGCACCCAACTTAAGAGTGGCGTTAGGTCCGGACTTCCTAGGTGTGTAAGTCACACTAACACCCTTTGGACACTTCATTTCTCTTTAAGTTGTTGTTTTATTCAACTTTCATCATATGACAGGCGTTCTTCTGGATCCCTTTCCCAACAGTCAAATGCATAGTAAACACTTTTACTAATACTTGCAAGCAAACATTACTTTGGATATTTCATATCTTTCAGCCTTTGTTTGTATCTGAAAATTAATTTTCAGTTCCATGAATATCATATAACTATCCCAACTTTCGAAGTTTGGGTTTCATGGAAGCAAACATATTCCACTTGACCGTAACAGAATTCTAGCTTTTGGATTGAAGGACGAGAGTCACATGATCCATAGCATTAGCAGGAGGATACGGAAAGCATGCGATAGGACCAAGTCCTTCTCGGCACTTTTGAGGAAAATCCTCATATTACGTTACCAATCTAAAGTTTTAACCAGATATTTAATAGCTATTCAATTTTAACAGGGAAGGTGGAAACGCGAGCCATTATTCTACAACTATTTTGCAAGAAACACTTAGACAGTGTTCATAATTAATTGCACTGAGAATTAAGCATGTTAATTCAACAGTGCGCTCCCACTCAAATCAATATCTCTCATCATTGATTTAGAGTGATTCAAGATCCATATTTCTATTCGATGCCATTGACGGGTTCATCACTGATGACACGAATTTCAATTGGTAGGCCAACTTGCCGATCACATCTCTATGTGATTCTTGTTCATCTTTCGATGGGCGTGTTCCGAGCTCAGGACTCTCCTGCCTGAATGTCAAAGGCAACCAAGTGATCTTGCTGCGAGGTCTGACCTCACCCGCTTCATTCCTCTCGATTCGTTCGTGCTCATGTGTACATGGCGCACCCCGAAAAGATACGAATTTCAGACGGTGCTACACTGGGGAGAACACTAACTACTTGATATTTTTGTGAGAGATCACCCTAATAAAAAGCGACTACCGTGCAATCAAGAAGGGTGCATCATGAGGGATAAACATCTCAGGCAATTCATAATAGCATGATATGGTATAGCCCTTTCTGACGGAGAAGTCTTTCATTTCTTTGTCTTCGGCATTTGCGTCGGCATTCACCTTCGCTAAGATTGCCACCACCTTGTCGATGCACCAGATAATATTGCTATCTCTATAGCTAATAAAATAAGTGCATTACTTAAGGTTGACACGCAGGTCATTAAAGTGACAATCATATGGCTCCAGCCATCATGCCGAATCATGACACGCAGGTCATGTTAATTTACATTATATAGTCATCTCATACATAATCAAATTATTATGAGCACTGCTATACCACATCACATGCAAACCATCCTGCAAAACCAAGTTAGACGCCTCTAATCGGTTCATACAAAAAAAGTTTTACGTGGCTTCTAAGGTTTCGACTTAAACCGCAGCTACCAACGTTTTATCATCAAGTATGATTATTCAAGTTCCTAGATTAACATCTCAGGGTGTATGAAACACGCGATAATTGAATCTCGAGCCCCATACTAAACTTCGTCATACGCATGACCCCCGTGCAGTTCATATCTGCAATGCCCTTTCATCTACGAATTTCATCTTTCTTTTGACTACGGCAAAACCCAAAGAACTCATAGCACTTCCATGATCAATCAGGATCACGGATTGCCAGAACTTTGTCAAATTCCACCATGCTGTCTCGAGATTGAGCAAACGCAAATTCTACGGAAGCAACAAGAACGTCGGGTAACAGATTTCATCTGTCACCCGCATAAATAATTTTCAGCAATAGATCTCATCTACTCCAAAATTATATTATGCAATACCCATACATCTCCATGTATTCTAGATCGTAACCTGCATCTACGCATAGCACGGCTCTTGATGCCACTGAAGGGTAACACAGCAGAAAACAAAAAATTTCCGACCTACGCACCAGCCCAGGACCACTATGGAGACTGCATACATGGTTAGATCTTTTTCGTTACCGACTCATAGCGCAGCGGGAAGTAGAGTCGATGACGAACGGTGGTGCAGATCCCCGCAGCTAGGATTTACAACCTCCCAACCGCGAGGATGTATACCCTCATCCGCCCCACGGACAGCCCTCCGGGAGGCAGTCGAACAGTCACTCGGACCGTGTCGCGCACAACCCTTCGAGAGGACCCTCAAAACTCGGACGGTCACTCGGACAGCCCTTCGGGAGGACCTTCGAAACTCAGATGGTCACACGGACAGCCCTTCGGGAGGCACTCACGAACTAAGACCGAAACTACGATCTCTCTACAGAGTTGCACACATACGGTGTCATCTATCCGTCAGGGCATCGCCATCCAGAACTAGTTCCTACCGGAACCCAGACAGCCTTGCGGCTCTACGAAACTCTTTTCGTGGGAGGGAGATTAGAAGCCAGATCATGCATGGCACTTGTATGTGAGAAGGGATGATTGTTTAGGCAGCCCCCTCCAACCCTATTTATAGGCCAAGCCAAGGGTGGCTTCTCCAAGAAGCCAAGGGGATAATACCAAAAGGCCCTCAAGGTGGCTTCTCCAAGAAGCCAAGCAAAAAGCACTTTCACTATTCATGACGACATTTTTCAGCGTCCGTTAGAACTAAAAATATTTATGTGGGCTCAGAACATTTCCATTACCCACTAAAAATAATTTTCAACACGTTCCGAAACAATTTCAGTTTAGTGATTTTCATCTGCGCAAAGCAAACAAGAATGCGTTTTTACTATTCATGAAGACATTTTTTCGCGTCCATTAAATCCAAAAATATTTCTGTGGGTCTTAGAATAATTCTAGTACCCACTAAAATGATTTTGGATTTGTTCTGAAACAATTTCAGATTAGTGAATTTCATCTGCGAAAAACATCTAAAGTGGTTCCGGCAGCCCCGGAGCATATCCGGTTATTATCCCGGAAAATTCCAGAAAGCTTCCAGAATGATTCTGGCACCCTCCAAGAATTATCAGGCATGTGTCGAAACCAATTTGACTTAACGCTATCCCCTGAAACAACTTTTCAGTTTCACCGAAACTCATCCGATGACCTCTCTCTCTCCGGAACCTTTTCCGGTGTCCGAAACTTTTCCGGTGTCCGAAACTTTTTCGGTGATTTTCTCTCAGACTCTCTGTCTAGTATTCAACAGATAGATGACCCTTAAGCATGTGACCCTATAGGTTCGGTGAAGTATAGACATGACCCGGAACCCCTTCCGATCAATGATCGACATCGGAGCCGTGGACACCCATATTGACCCCTATACCCACACGAATGAATATTTGAGTGAACCTCCAGTTGCCGTGTGCTATTCCTGTTGCTTCGCGATATGTTACAAAGACCCAAGGAGAGATTTACTTGCATCCCCATGGATCCACAACTTGTCCACTATGCTAGTTACCTCATTACTGGTTTTGTTCTCTTTTCTCGTTTCCGTGTTCCGGCATCCCTGTGATCAAATCACACTGTGTCTGGCCAGATGATGATGGATACTGTAACACCAAGAGGGCCCGAGAATATCGCTCCATCGTCGGAGGAGCAAATCCCAATCTTGAGCTATCAAGTTACTTGACACACTTTTCCATGAACCCGTAAGCCGCCGTAATAGCCACCCATTTACGGATGACGTTTAACAAACCCCAAAGTTCATGAAGCAAGTATGAAGAAACTCGATACTCTCATGGTCTAAGGAATTATGCAAACATTAACCATCTCTGTGTTATCAACCATAAACTTGTGATGAATGAATCTCATAGTATAACATCAATCCGGGTCGATTCAACACAAATGTTCTCTTAACATTTTGTCCTCAAAGTTGCTGGCATAGACATGCCCATGACCAGGAAAACAGAATCATCATGCAACACTTGATCTAGTCTTAGAGGCCATACTAGGAATACTTCTTACCATTTATTATTCCACACGTGCATATGAGTCTTCCTCCGAGCCTCGTGGATACTGCAGACTCGAGAATCATTGCAGTTATAGCATGGAACATAAACATAATTATGAACTTGGAGATAAGTAATAGTATTTATTATTGCCTGTAGGGCATATCTCCTACACTAATTAGGGCAGTAGTGGTTGATGCTTAATTGTAAATTAGATGTTAATTAGGGCGGTAGTTGTAGATGCTTAATTAGTTTTTAGGACAAATTCCTAGGGTTCATCAATGGCTGCTTAAGTAGTTGTAGATGCTGAAGTACCTAGGTAGGGTTCATCTAATTAGTTAGTACTTGTAAATGCTTAAGAACTAGGGAAATAGGGTTAGGACAGTAGGGTTTAACTAGGGCAGTAGTGTTTAGTTTAGAGAAAGAAATTTAATATAGGTTTTTTACTGTTTTTTAGTAAGTGTTTAATAGAATTAGTGAGAAAATCAATAGAACTAGGTTAACTAGTTTATTTTTAGTAATAACTAGTTGAATTAATAGAACTAGTTCATTTTAGTAAGAAAATTAATAGAACTAGTTGAACTAATTTATTTTTAGTAAGAACTGGTTGAATTAATAGAACTAGTTTTTTCATAAGAAAATTAATAGAACTAGTTGAAGTAGTTTATTTTTAATAAGAACTAGTTTATTGTTATTTATAGCAAGTGCTTAGTTGAACTAGTTGAATTAATCAACTATTTTCTTTTTAGTACGAAAATGAATAGAACTGGTTTACTTTTTTAGTTAAAGCAATTATTCCTGCATCGACGTTGACGATGCCTATCCCGCATCCTCGTCGTCGACTCGGTGGAGGAGGCCTGCTTGATCAGAGGGGCCATGTCCGGGACTGGGCTCCGCCGGGCTGGTACTGGGATGTGCTACCTTCCGGGAGACGCAGCTTGGTGAGGAGCCAGCCCGTCATTGACCCGAACCTTCTTTGGTGGTGGTCGAGTGGGTCGGTGATGGTGCGGAGGCTTGAGGACCCCGTGGAGGTGGTACGTCACCGTGTCAGCGAGGAGGACGAGCACGTCCATTTCTACATGGTTGCGTTGGAGGGCAGGTTCTCCAATACCTGGCAGGTTCTTCAGGGAACTCACTGGAGCTATGATCCCGTGATGGTTCCTTCTCTTCGAGTGTCCACCGCCCGGGCCGATACCCATCGTTCGCTAGGTTTTAGCTGTATTAGTGAGGTTATATGTACGAGACTATTCGAGATATATTAGTGATAATATTTGACGATGTACGGACACAAGAGATGATTTACTTTTGCTTATTGAATGCATGCTAATTTCAATACTAATTTATTTTATGATTTAGTTTTTCTTATCGAATGCTCAAATTGGAGAACTACTCCTATTTTGAATGCTCAAATTGGACAGCGCTATTTTGAATACTATTTTGTTTTTGAAGCCAAATCTCCATGTCGTCACCGCCGTCGTCCCCGTCACAAGCCCCCTCCAACCTCGAGGTGAGACTAACCAAATCTCCATGTCAATATGAGTCCTATAAGATATTTTGAAATGTTTTTGTTCATATTTTCAACCATTGAAATGCAATGACCATCAAGTTTGAATGCAAATAGGATATGTGCTTGCCCAAGTGGCCATGTTTGCAGGCAACACCTCCAAGTGGCCTATGTTTTGCCGGAGTGTTGATTAATTTCTGTTCCGGAAAATTTCAACCGCTCGATATGTCCTTTTTTTTAGCAAAGGTCATGCCGGATTTTTCTGTGAATTTTGGCATGACTTTTGCTAGAATATGTAGGAAATATCGAGTAGCCTGGATTTTCTAGAAAGATAATTAAACGACATTTCGTGTTGAATTTAAGTCTATCAAGGCTCCATACATGACAATCCAAAAATGAGTGAGGGAGAAAGTCTGCATCATATATGAGAGAGAAAGAAGCCCAACTGTTGTTGTGGGGGTCGTTTCTCCTTCTTATCCTTGTGCTAGACCTTTGTTAGGCACTAGGGGAAGGAGGAGTAACAACCATCACCGATGGTCGAAAAATCAGTGAGGGAGTGTGTGCACCATATATGAGAGAAGAAGAATGCTAACTGTTGTCATGGGGGTCGCTTCTCCTTCGGTCCCGTGTGCTAGACATTTTGGTTTAATGCACTCGGGAACGAAGGGAGGAGCGACCATCACCAACGGTCGAATATATACACCATGTGAGTTGTGAGTTTTCAAAAAAAGACTCGACGGACCGATAGTCAACCCGTGCTGAATCATAATGATCTAATTTAGTTTTTGTAGTACATATATTGAATTTTAAAAGTTCAATCTTTGAATTATGAACATAGGAAATGTCGTCAGACGAAAGTCTCGCGGAGTGCTCCTGGCGCAGCGACAACCGGGGTTTCTGCGACAGGCCTCACTTGGTAGAGGGCCGGCGCTTCAGCATTAAGCTCCACGAGGCCTTCGATGTTGAAATGGTACGCTACAATGCAAAGTGTTTTTTTCGTAATTAAACTCGACTTCTACTACTTCAACGTGTAATTTTTATATTTTACAATTCGACTACCTTATCCCATGCCATGCAAGACCCTATGTCTTGAAGAGGATGGATTTTGAAGATCATGAGAGTATGGAAACAAAAATTAACCTATACAATTATGAGAGTGTATCCCATTTAGTTGCCAGGATTGGGAAGCACTTTGCAATATGTATGATTTTCATGAGGGTATGCTTGTCACCTTGGATCTTGGTGATCCTGACATCGAGGAAGACAATTTGGACATTTGGGTCCTTGTTGATACACTTCCAATTCTACCGCTATGTGAGTTTCTCAAACATAGTTATTAAGGGTATGCTTGTCACCTTATATTGTTTATTTCAAAATAGTTGACAACATATTTCCATTGATAGCTTATTTTCATTCTTCAAAAATGTGCGGAAGATGGTGGACAGAATCCTCTACACCGATGGCTCAAAATTAACTTATCAGGAGAAAAATCATCCGATCGCATTTATTACTGATCCTAAGAATTACAATATGTATTATCAAACTCCTCCATATTATGGTCAATATGTGCCACTAGTGCAGTGTTGAACTATGTTAACATCCATGGAGATGTCATGGTAAGATTTTTTAGTATTACCACATTTGTGCATCTTTTGCATAAATTCTTCTAAAACTGAACTACATTGCTAACTACGAAGTTATTACTATGTTTTTCAACAGATAATCCCATAGGAGTGTGTGCCTCATCTGATGTTTCAGAAAGGTCACCTTGATGTTTTGAATATACGGCCATGTCATTCTACGAATCACTCCTGTTCATATCGGATTTCTAAAACCAATGAAGACATGACAATCAAAGATTGGAAAAAAATGTATGGTCACTCGTAGGGAGCTACTTGGAAGCAACATTAGGCGAAGGGCAAGAGTTGGAGACAGGATAATGTCCATTCTCCATAATGGAGAGTTAGGGCCTATCTTGTTTTATGCAATTTTACCTAATAGAACCTAAGAGGTCCTATGAGAGAGAAGTAGGTCCTAGGTACAATGTGGTATTATGTGGTACAATGTGTAAGAGTTGATGATGATGATGAGTTGTGATTATGACTACTGCTAGTTATATGATGTCTCATTGATAAAAATGATGATCATGAGGAGGTGTTATATGACAATGATGTATTATGATGATAAGTTGTTAATGATATGATGATGATGATGATAATGATGATGATGATGATGATGATGATGATGATGATGATGATGATGATGATGATGATGATGATGATGATGATGATGATGAGTTATTATGTCATTGGGTGAAAGAACCGCTTGGTCACTTTGGATCCATGCACTTGAAACTAATCCATCGTTCTTTCACCCAATGATGTAATAACTCATTCTGATGTAAAAACAATCTCTAAATTGCTACTGTATAAAAACTTGTATAATGGCATATGAATACGACATAAAACAAAAAAGAAATACCCAACAATAGTAGTAGCGCGGGTAGGGAGGCTCGCTGCTAGTAACTACCATTAGCGCTCTGTACCAAAAACGCTACTGCTAAGCAGGTATAGCAGTAGCACGGGCAAGTACACGCTACTGATACACTTTAGTTGTAGCATCGTATTAGTTGTGCTACTGATACACTTAAAACCGGCGCTACTGCTAGCCTTTTCCCTAGTAGTGTAAATGGGCCATTTTAGCAGCAAAACAAGTGCCTGATTGGAAACCATCCAACACTCTAAATGTTAATTTGGATACTTTTGCGTTGGTGCAATTTTGGGTTTGGTGCGCCGAAGCATTCGTCGAAAGAAATTTTTTAGGGGACTCCAAGGATGTGAAAATCAAACTAAATTCCCACACGGTAAAGGATAAACCATGTGGTGAGTAAGAGAAAATATTGAGTCACAATAGCAAGTGCCAAACGTGTAATTAGACTCTTGATATGGTTTCATGCAGGGATGGAAACAATTTACGGATAAAAAACAAAGCTTATTTAGCATTAGTTCTAATTGATTGTAGAAATTTCTTTTGCCTGTAGAATAACTCAGTTATCATCTCTTTAAACATGCATTGTGATATTGACTTATCTCAATCTACAAACACAAAGAAAATATTTCATTTGCAGCTATGGACTCCAAACATATGAGAAATCAGTCTGTGTAGAAGTTCCTTAGAGGGATATGTTTTGAATCAAGGAAAAATTCACTAGTAGAAAAAGGGTCAAATCTGAGACACATTAGTCCCGGTTTGCATTTGAGCCGGCACTAATGTGTCCATTAGTGCCGGTTAAAATGGCTAAGCGGGAGGAGATCTTTAGTACCGGTTCATTGCGAATCTGTAGTACCGGTTCATGTCACGAACTGGTACTAAAGATGCTGGGGCCCGGCCAGCACCTTTAGTACCGGTTCGTGGAACGAACCGGTAGTAAAGAGGTTGTGGCACGCTATTTTTAGTCCCACCTCGCTCCCCTAGCAAGAGTTTTACCACCTTAAATATGTTACTTCTCAAACTATCACAAGCATTTGGTCTTCATTGAACTCTATGTGTATAATTTGTGGACTCAATATGAGTCTTCACCGGTTTCTAAACCGTTGAGGACTCGTATTGACAATTCAGATTGTACACAAAAAGATCATTGATAATCAATGTATTTTTGATGTATATTTTTACATGTTTACGCCCTCACTCTCTCCACTCACTCGGTCTCCCCCTCAATCCCCCGCGCCGGTCCTTCCCTGCCGGCCGCCACTCACTTCAAAACTGGACGCACTTCTTGTTCAAACTGGACAATCTCTTTCGGAGTATCAGGGTTTCGGACGAGAACTCATCTATTACACGGGCACTTCATTCTTGAAATTGAAAATCACTACAAAACTAACTCTGAAAATGTTGAAGGTATTATCATTTCACCCACATAGCTCGTGCGAAAGAGTAGAGAGGGTCCCGGCAAAAACTGGACGCACTTCGTGTACGAACTGGACAATCTCTTTCGGAGTATCACTCTGAAAATAAATAGAAGAAAATAAATAATGCAGAAAAGAAAAAAAACTATATAAAGCAAAAATATTCACAAAGAAACTAAATACAGCAAAGAAAACTACTCAGAAATAAATAGAAGAAAAAAGAAAAAATAGAAAATAAAAACTATATTAAAAAATTACTCAAAAATAAATAGAAGAAAATAAATAATGCAGAAAAGACAAAAACTATATAAAGAAAAAATATTCACAAAGAAACTAAATACAGCAAAAAAAACTACTCGGAAATAAATAGAAGAAAAAAATAAAGCAGAAAAGAAAAAACTATATAAAAAATTACTCAAAAATAAATAGAAGAAAATAAATAATTGAGAAAAGAAAAAAACTATATAAAAGATAGTTGGGGCGCTGCCGGGTGGGCCTGCCAGACCTAGGGTGTGCAAATTCAGGCCCAGAAGGGCCGGCAGGCTCACAGGGCAGCGCGCCCTAGTTAGGCCCAGAAGCCTGCTATATAGAGGAGTTCGAAGGAGCAGCCGCAGCTGGGTTTACAAACCAGTGCAGCATCCCTTCGCTCGGCGAGGTGGGACTAAACATAGTGCACCGCGGTTGCCAGCGCACGACCATTAGTACCGGTTGGTGGCTCCAACCGGTACTAATGGGTTGTCCTTTAGTACCGGTTGGGGTAATGAACCGGTACTAAAGGCGGCCGTTTCCCGCCGCTTGGCCTGGCCAAAATTGGCCTTTAGTACCAGTTGGTGGCTCCAACCGGTACTAAAAGCCCCTCCTATATATATGGCACTTACAAAAAATCAGTTTCATCGACCACTTCTCCTCCAACTTCTCGCGCGACATCGCCGCCACCGCCGCGCCGTCGCCCCGCCGCCCGTCCTCGCCGTCCCGTCGCTGCCGTCTCGCGCCGCCGCCCGTACTACGTCGCCATCTCGATCGCGCCGTCGATCGCTTCGACCCGCCGCCCGTCGTCGCGCCGTCCCGTTACTGTCGTCGTCACCCCACACACACACACACACACACACACACATGTACACACACACACACACACACACTACACACACATGTACACACGCATACACACACAGTACTACACACACACATACTTTTTACTTATTTTCTGTTTTCTATTGTTTAGATTAATATTCTTTGATGAATTTCAGTAGATAAGAATGTTAGAATGTTAATGTTAGATGAATTATATAGAGAAGTTGTTAAATATTAATGACAATTGTTAGCTAGATGAATATAGAACTTGTTTATTTTAGTCAGAAAATTTAGGTATATGAGATTATTTGAACTAGTTGAATTAATATAACTAGTTTATTTTTAGTAAATGCTTAGTTTAACTAGTTGAATTAATAGAACTAGTTTATTTTAGTAAGAAAATTTAGGTATATGAGATTATTTGAACTAGTTGAATTAATATAACTAGTTTATTTTAGTAAATGCTTAGTTGAACTAGTTGAATTAGTAGAACTAGTTTATTTTTAGTAAGAAAATTTAGGTATATGAGATTATCTGAACTAGTTGAATTAATATAACTAGTTTATTTTCTGTAAGAAAATTTAGGTATACGAGATTTGATGATCTAATTAAATGGTATATGAGATTTTAATAGAACTAGTTTATTTTAGTAAGAAAATTAATAGAACAAGTTTATTTTTAGTAAATTCTTAGTTGAATTAGTTGAATTAACAGATCTAGTTGAATTAATAGAAGTAGTTGAATTAGTTGAATTAATAGAATTAGTAAGTGTTTAATGTTTCACCTATATGAACATAGGAAATGTCGTCTGACGACGAAAAAGATTTCATTATGTGCGACTACTGTGAGGACCAGCGCGGCCTGTGCGACAGAAATTTCCTTGTTGATGATAGGCGATTCAGCATCAAGCTTGATGAGACCTTCGAATTCAATACAATAAGTCACAACGACAAGTCCTTTTTCGCAATTAAGCATGACTTATGTATGCTTTATTTGCTTCAACTTATAATTTTTAATTTTTACTATTCTACTAGCGCATCCCCTGCCATGCAAGAATTTTTGTCTTGAATAAGATAGGTTTCAATGCTATGGAAACTATGGAGGTAAAGAGAGTTTACCTGAAAACTGAGCATGGTTATACTTTCAACGTCAAAGTATACAATGCAGTCACATACACCTATTTTGAATGCAAAACTTGGCAAGCACTATGCAAGGCTTATGCATTTGAGCCTGATATGGTTATCACCTTTGATATTCGCCCGGAAGATGATATTGAAGGTAATAGAGACATCTGGGTTGATGTGCAGATGCCTCCAGTTCTACCATTATGTGAGTTCTTCTTAACCATATTTATGTCTTTGATATTGCTTATTCAAAAATAGTTGACAACTAATTTCTATTGACAGCTTATTTCCATTCAAGCAAACATGTACGGCGCTTGGTAGACAGGACCTACTACTGTCCCGAAGCTGAACTAAACTGCGAGGAGATAAGTCATTATGTTTCATGGCTTGAGGATCTTCATACTGTCAAGACAAATTTTCCTCCTGCACTTAGAAATGTTAGTACTCAGAACGTGCGACCAATAGTGATCGTATTGAACTACGGTCACATCTATTTAGGAATGATGGTAAGATTTTTACTATTTGTCCTCAGTGCATCTTTTGCATACATTTTTTTTGCTAAACTTTCATTGCTAAGTATATTAATTAATTACTATACGATGTTCTTCAACAGAGACTCCCGATGACAGTTGTGCCTTAGTGGATCGTGGCTAAAGGTCGCATGTCAATTGTTAGCTTACGGTCAAGATATCCTACATTGCACATGAGTGCATTCAGGATTTCTAGAAGCGATGAATGCTTAACAGTGAAAGATTGGAGGAAAATTGTTGATGATCGCCAAGAAGTACTAGAGGGCAGCAATGAGAAGAGCATCCCACGATTAGGAGACAGGTTCATCTGCATGCTCCAGTATGATGAATCAGGAGAGCTATACATGTTCTATGCTATTTTACCTGAGACAGAGAAGCAAGAGTGATTTAGCTAGTTCATGCTCTTACTACTTGTCCTCTCATGTCCGTGTTCTTTGTCCTGAACTTAATCTCAAAGAGTGATTTGCTTTTGTGGTTTTATGAACGCTTATAATATCATGACCATGTTGAACTCGATGATATTTTTGCTTCTGGTACAAGTGAATGTTTCTTATTTAAGCTAGTGTTGGTGGTGATTAGATAGCGGTAATGACTATGATGATTAAATGGTGATAATGACGACTATGATGATTTTTAGCTAGCTAGTATACTGATGATGATATGATGCAAGATTTTTTATATTAATATGATGATGATGATGATGATGATGAGTTATTATATCATTTATGAAAGAAACCGCAGATTAGTTTCAGCTGGATGGATCCTAGATAAGTGATCAAGTATATGCCATATCCATATTATACTTGATCACCTAATTAGGTGATCAAGTATAATATGGATATGGCATATACTTGATCATAGCTAGGATACACATGCATCTAGTCGAAATTAATCTGCGGTACATTCACCTAATGATTTAACAACTCATTATAATGTAAAACAATCTCTAAATCAAATTGAAAACACAAAATTACAGGAAAAATGATAAAAAAAACACGTCCAAACATTTAGTACCGGTTGGTGTTACCAGCCGATACTAATGTCCTACAAGCACCGGGCGCTGGCTCGTGCCACGTGGTGGCACTTAAGCGCCGGTTCGTGACGAACTGGTACTAAAGGGGGGGGGACCTTTAGTCCCCACTCTTTAGTGTCGGTTGCCGAACCGGCACTAAAGGCCATTACGAACTGGCGCTAAAGCCCGGTTCTGCACTAGTGATTGAACAAATCTAGATTATAAGATCGTACAAGGAAGTACTGGAACGGGAAAAAACTAGAGTATTTTATCCAGCCTCCGTGATACGTCTCCAACATATCTATAATTTTTTATTGTTCCATGCTGTTATATTATCATTCTTGGATGTTTTACAATCATTTTATAGGAACTTCATATATTTTTTTGGTGCTAACCTATTGACATAGTGCCCATTGTCAGTTGTTGCTTTTTGCTTGTTTTTAGTTCACAGAAAATCAATACCAAACAGAGTCCAAATGCAGCAAAACTTTTTGCTGATTTTTTCTGGACCAGAAGACACAAGTTGGTCCAAGGAAGTACCAGAGGGGGGCTTTGAGGGGAGCATAACCCACATGGGTGTGCCCGGGGGCCCAGGCGCACACTGATGCGTTGTGCCCACATCGGCCGCCTCCCGCACCGCCTCTTTGCTCTATAAATACCCCAAAAATCCAAAAACCCTAGGGGAGTCGACGAAACACAATTCCAGCCGCCACAAGTTCCAGAAACCACAGATCCAATTTAGACAATATCACAGAGGGGTTCACCATCCTCATTGGTGCCTCTCCCATGATGCGTGAGTAGTTCATTGTAGACCTACGGGTCTGTAGTTACTTTCTAGATGGCTTCCTCTCTCTCTTCTGATTCTCAATAAAAATTGTCTTGGAGATCTATTTAATTGTCTGTAGTTAGTAGAGCGATGGCTTACTCTTTTTGCGGTGTGTTTGTTGGGGTCTGATGAGCTTTGAGTTTATGATCAGATCTATTTTATCCATGAAATTTAATTGAGTTTTGATCTCTTATATGCATGATCGCTTATAGCCTCGTATTTCTTCTTTGAATCTTTGGTTTAGTTAGGCTGACTAGATCATTTTTTCTTGCCATGGGAAGATGTGCTTTGTGATAAGTTTGATCTTACAGTGCTCAATCCTAGTGACAGAAGGGGAAATGAAACGTATGTATTGTTGCTATCAAGGATAACAAGATGGGGTCTATTCCTACATGAATGTATCTGTCTACATCATTCATCATTCTTATTGCATTACTCCGTTTAACATTAACTTACTACACTAGATGCATGCTGGATAGCGGTCCATGTGTGGAGTAATAGTAGTAGATGCAGACAGGGAGTCAGTCTACTGATCTTGGACGTGATCCCTATATAATGATCATTGCCTGGATATCGTTATAATTTTTTGAAGTTCTATCAATTGCCCAATAGTAATTTGTTTACCCGCCATATGCTATTTTTCTCGAGAGAAGCCACTAGTGAAATCTACGGCCCCCCGATCTCTTCTTTACCAAATTTTCCTTCGAGTTCTATTTAGATCTATCAATCCAAAAACACAAAAATACCTTGCTGCAATTTTTTTTATTTTATCTCGCGTTCTTGCGAGATGTATTTATCCAATCTACTACATATTTATCTATCTTTTTACGTGGGAGAGTTTGACAACCCCTCTTTTACGTCGGGTTGCAAGTATTTGTTCTTTGTGTGTAGGTACCGTTTACATAGTGTTGTGTGGTTCTCCTACTGGTTCAATAACCTTGTTCTCATCGCTGAAGGAAATACCTACCGTAGCTGTCCTGCATCATTCCTTCCACTTTGGGGAAATACCGACTTAGTTCAAGCCGCACCAAAAGGAATTGTTGGCACCATTGCCGGGGAGACATCATCAACATCTATCAGGTTCCTAATGAAAAATCTCATCTCCTTGCAATTTACATTTTTTACAGTTTGCCTCTCGCTTTCATCTTCCTCACCTCACAAAAATCTGCTGTTTTATTCTCCCTCTTTTTCGTTCACCATTTTCTCGTCAGATCCGTTTTTGTTTGTGTTCTCATTTGCTTTGTCATTATGGCTATTTCTTCCTCTATTACTTGTACCCTCGAGAAAAAATTTCTTAATTTCAAAAAAAGGGGAGGGGAGAATCTAAAAGATTCTTGGTATAGGATTTGCACTGCTCATAATAGATCGACTCATAAGCAATCTACCGTTGTTCTTCTTCATAGTTTTTATGATGGCATCACCACTTGGTATAGGTTCGTCCTTGATACGATTACCGGTGGGAATTTCTTGATAAGTCCATATTTGGGTGCTTTTAATGTCATGCAAAATCTAGTGGGAGCACCACCTATCATCATTAATGAAACAACTTTGACTCTCGAGCACCTTATGGAAAGGCTAGATGCTATTGAAAAGAAAATGCTCACTGAAGAAAACATTGAAAAATTAGATAGAAGGATGCACAATCTTGATAATTGAATCGGGTCAAAAGTGGGAGATGCTCTTAAAATACTAAAAGAAAAAGAACCCGCATTCAATGAAAGAATAGAGGAGAGCCCCGCTAGAATCGATAAGTTGGAAGAAATTTTTAGTAATCTAAGCATGACTTTTTCTTCCACTAAAACTATTGCACTAGTACAAAACAGGGTTTTGCTCACAGCTCAATGTACACATTAGTCCCGGTTGCATCACGAACCGGAACTAATGTTAGCATTAGTCTCGGTTCGAGTGGCTAAGGCGTCGGGAAGGTATTAGTCCCGGTTAAAATGGGACCTTTAGTCCCGGTTTGAGACACGAATCGGGACTAAAGGGTGTGATGCCCTTTAGTCCCGGTTCGTGTCTCAAACCGAGACTAAAGGTAGGTTAGACCTTTAATCCTGGTTTGAGACACGAACCGGGACTAAAGGGTCCGATGCCCTTTAGTCCCGCTTCGTGTCCCAAACCGGGACTAATGGTTCAAACTCTACCCCCTGTATCGCCTTTTCAGTTTTGTAAAAAACAAAAGAAAATGATAAAAACAACAAAAATTAAAATCCCTCGAGATGTAGTTATGTTACTACATCTAGTAGTTAGGAAAATTAAAAAACTTAAACTTGGACATGTTTTGCAAAAAAGTGTTATGAAAAAGTAAAACGGCCATATCTTTTGCATACGTTGTCGAAAAAAACGCATATTATATCAAAAAAATCAGGACGAAAATCCGCATCCGATTTTGACGGCCATAGGCCTATTTGCAAATTTTTAGAATCCTCAAATTCTAAAAGAAAAAAAAGATATGCTCAAATTTCAGTTTTTTTGAATTTTGGTCAAATATTAGTGTTGCTAAATAATTATTCAAGAATATTAGTTACTAAATAATTATTTAAGTTTTTTTCCATTTTGGCCAAATCTGGTCAAATCTAGTCAAACTGTGGTCAAACTATGGTCAAATACTTATTCAAGAAATATTAGTGTTACTAAATAATTATTGGTTTTAAGAATAATAGTTTCAAACTCAAACGGTGTAACGTGTGACTTCATGCTCAACTTCAACTCCTAATGGTTAATAGGATTGACAGCTTAGTATTGTCAGGAAAACAATAATTGGAGACTTGGAAACAAGGGGGAATAGAACTCGAAAGTTAAGCGTGCTCATGCTGGAGTAGTGAGAGAATGGGTGACCGACTGGGAAGTTAGATGATTTGGAATGAAGAGGGGTGATTAGAGATTAGAGATTAAATTGAGCAGTGATTAGAGATTAAATACAAATAATTCAGAAATTTGAAAATCGAGAAAAAAAATTCTTTCGAAAAAAAAATCAAGAAATTTCCTTTAGTCCCGGTTGGTGTTACCAACCGGGACTAAAGGTCGAGCTCCATACACTGGCCATGTGGAGGGCCTTTAGTCCCGGTTCCTAACACAACCGGGACTAAAGGGGGGCCCTTTAGTACCGACCCTTTAGTCCCGGTTCCGGAACCGGGACAAATGGGCCTTATGAACCGGGACAAATGGGCCTTTTTCTACTAGTGTTGAAAAACTGCAGTAAAAATTGGCAAGATTACTCAACTCACTAAAAACTAGGGTACATCGTCTAATAGTAACAAATAAGATCTTAAAATGATTAGTATTCACCCAGATTTTGTTGAAGTGATAAAAGACCCTACGTACAAGAATGAATTCTTCAAACTTGTTCCTAGGAGTATTGTTATTGAGAATTTGCATGCTAAATCTTTGAAGAATTCTAAGTGTTCGATTGAGGAGATGGAAAATAAAGATGACAATACTTAGATCTTTGCATTATGCCTAGCTAGGGGCGTAAAACGATAGCGCTTGTTGGGAGGCAACCCAATGAATAAAATGTTTGGTGATTTTTCCTGGACCAGAAGACACAAGTTGGGCCAAGGAAGTACTAGAGGGGGGCTTCGAGGGGAGCACAACCCACCTGGGCGCGCCTGGGGACCTAGGCGCGGCCTGGTGGGCTGTGCCCACCTCGGCCGCCTCCCGCACTACCTCTTTTCTCTATAAATACCCCAAAAATCCAAAAACCCCAGGGGAGTCGATGAAACACAATTCCAGCCGCCGCAAACGCAGGGGTTCACTATCCTCATTGGTGCCTCTCCGATGATGCGTGAGTAGTTCATTGTAGACCTATGGTCCCGTAGTTAGTAGCTAGATGGCTTCCTCTCTCTTCTCTTTTGATTCTAAATACAATGGTGTCTTGAAGATATATTTGATGTAACTCTTTTTGTGTGTGTTTGTTGGGATCCTAAGAACTTTGAGTTTATGATCAGATCTATTTTGTCCATGCATGTAAGTTATTTGATTTTTGATCTCCTATATGCATGATTGCTTATATATAGCATCGTATTTCTTCTTCGAATCTTTGGTTTAGTTAGGCCGACTAGATCGATTTTTCTTGCCACGAGAAGAGGTGTGCTTTGTGATGGGTTCGATCTTATAGTGCTCAATCCCAGTGACAGAAGGGGAAATGACACGTATGTGTCCTTGCTATTAAGGATAACAAGATAGGGTATATTCCTATATGAATAGATATTGTCTACATCATGTCATCGTTCTTATTGCATTACTCCGTTTCTCCATGAACTTAATACACTAGATGCATGCTGGATAGCACTCGATTGTGGAGTAATGGTAGTAGATGCAGGCAGGAGTCGGTATACTAATCTTGCACGTGATGCCTATGATGGAAATATGCCCTAGAGGAAATAATAAAATGGTTATTACTATATTTCCTAAATCATGATAAAGGTTTATTATTCATGCTAGAATTGTATTGATTGAAAACTTAAATACATAAACAAATACCATGTCCCTAGTTAGCCTCTACTAGACTAGCTCATTGATCAAAGATGGTTAAGGTTTCCTAACCGTAGACATGAGTTGTCATGTGATAACTGGATCACATCATTAGGAGAGTGATGTGATGGACAAGACCTATCCGTTAGCTTAGCATATGATCGTTCAATTTATTGATATTGCTCTCTTCATGTCATATACATATTCCTTCGACTATGAGATTATGCAACTCCCGGATATCGGAGGAATTCCTTATGTTCTATCAAATGTCACAACATAACTGGGTGATCATAAAGATGCTCTACAGGTATCTCTGAAGGTGTTTGTTGAGTTGGCATAGATTGAGATTAGGATTTGTCACTCCGAATATCGGAGAGGTATCTCTGGGCCCTCTCGGTAATACACACCATAAGCATGCAAGCAAATGACTAAGGAGTTAGTCAAGAGGTGATGTAATACAGAATGAGTAAAGAGAGTTGCCGGTAACGAGATTTAACTAGCACTAGTACAACAAGGTGCTATACAAACGGTTTTTAACCCCTTTATGCGACAGCATTTGGAACCGTCGCCAAGTGAGTGTGGACGATAGGGGGTCCTTCCCACACGACCCAGAAACCGTCGGGGATAGGGAGCCTTGATGCATACAGTTGCCCCTATATAACCGTTTCCGATGTCTCGAATATCCCAAATGCTTCATCCTTGCTACTCGTTTGTGCTCACATTGCCATCGCAGTCGGAGTTTTGTGGATTTACCTAAAACCAGGCAGATTCCAGGCACAACAGTTTTCTACACATGTACCACACTGGCTCTACATTTACGATGCCTGGCACATCACAAACAGTTCATGATTATAAACCATGTACGATAGGTAGACATTCGCACACATCTAGTTTTCCCGCATCGTATGTGATAGTGTGTGACATCACACACGCTTTGGAAACAGCAACTGTGTGCATTGTTACACACGTTTCCTCTCCGTGAACCATATCGGATTATGATGTATATCGCACACGCTGTGCTTCATTAACCGTGTGCGCCATAATGACCTGCACACCGTAATTTCTCCCTAATTTAATTGTTGCTATCGAAAATTGTACCTAATTTAAACTTGAAAGTAGGTTATATCTTTATTCATATCCATTAGGTTCAAACAACCAGTGCATTATTCGATTCACATGTACATATATTTAAGAATTACATAAGCACCAAATAAGGAATGATGAACTAGGGTTCTATACTTGTACCATTACAGATGGTAAGGAAAGAGGCGACAGACATCCTGGTGGCTGAACAAGATGAAGCGGAATGGCCCTATTGTGCTCTCCTGGATGCACAAGAAACCCACAACTCTAGTCCAACCCCTTGCGATGGCCGGCTGCCAATCATGTAGTTTGAGAGGTAATCTTGAGTAAACTGCTTCCTAGTACTTGTATCGTGTGCTGCTCGAGCGAGTGTGCTTAGCTAGTCTACTTGTTTCTTCGCTAGTCTAGTTCGTTACTGAGGATACTAGCTAGTCGAGAGCTTCTGGGCTAACAATTGGCATTAGAGCTCCAAGTTGCGGTAGCTATGGCTGGTACACAAGGAAGGCAGCAGCGCACTACCTCGGGTGGTTCCAAGTCGCAGCCATCACAGGATGGCCCCTAGTCGCCGCCTCCGGAGGAGCGGCGAGGGCGCAGCCAGTCCAGGCGCGGAACTCACAGTGAGGTCGTGGTTATGGAGATCGTGCGTGAGACCGCATTCAGCGGTAGCATGCCCATCACCTTTCCAATGCTCACGCGCTCGAACTACAGCGAGTGTGTATTGATCATGGAGTGAAACCTCCATGCGGTGAGCCTTTGGGTTCCCATGGAGAACGACCTGGTGGAGAGAAAGGAGGACATGAAAGCTGTGGAGGCGCTTATGCGCGCCACACCGCCGGAGATGCACGGCCAGCTCGGGGCAAAGGCAAGCGCCAAGGAGGCGTGGAAAGTCACCCGTACACAGCGCCTCGGTAGCAACCGCGTGGGAGAGGTGAACACGCAGAAGCTACGAGTGAATTCGAGAATATCACTTTCAAGGAGGGTGAGCTCGTCAACGACTTCGCCATGCGTATCTCCATCCTTGCGTCACAACTCTAAACGCACGGCGACACCATGGACGACGCAAGAGTCGTGTGGAAATTTCTCCATGTAGTGCCACCTTGCTTCGCTCAGGTAGCAATTTCCATCGAGACCTTGCTTGACCTGAGTGAGCTCTCCATCGAGGAGCTCACGGGCCGGTTGCGGGTGGTCGAGGACCACCTTGAGGACGACCATGAGAGCTTTGGCAGACAACAACTCCTATTCAAGAAGAAGTGGGATGCGAGGAAGCGTCAAGGACGTGGTAGAGGTGCCCCGAGTAGCGGAGGCGGCACCGACAGAGGCGGCGGTCGCACCCAGTGCGGAGCCGGATGAGGTGCCGGAGACGACAACCGAGACAAGTCCCAAAATTGCAGCATCAAGGGCTACTGGGCCCGTGAGTGCCGCAAGAGGATGGCTGACAAGGATGCCACAGTCGCGGCAAATCTCGTGTAGGCTGAACAGGACGGTGGGCCAGCAATGATGATGGCTTGAGTCGAGACCATGCAGGAGGGCCCAATGCCTCCGGAGCACATGGTCCTGACAAGCATCGAAGCCGTGCTGGATGGCGCAGCACCTCCGGCAACCACGGTGCCGGCAACCATCAAGTCCATGTGGGAAGCACAGAGCTCTTCAAGTAATCCACACCCGACATCAGTAGCACTCTACCCGACAACAACCTTCTCGGGAGACTACGATTGGGAGGAGATGAAGACCCGGGTGTGGGGGAGCCATACACCGGCAACCACGTCCCCTTTGACGTTGGTCAAGCCCGTGCAAGTTCGCACGACAATCGCGGCCCCGACATACTCAGGACCCGACAAGCCCGTGTAACTTGGCACGACAAAGGCAACCCCGACATCCTCGGGACCCAACAAGCCTGTCTTACGAGGCACAGAAACGACGCATTTGGTGGGCCACGTCCCGACCATGATGCTGGAAACCAGTGAGCCCATGCAAGATGCACGACAGTCGTAGGTCGGCCACACACCGACAACCAGGTTCTCGGGGTTCTGCAAGCCCGTGTGGGCGACACGACACTCTTAGGTAGGCCTCAACAGTTAGGAGGCGGTGACGAGAAGGTCATGGGGCGGCAAGGCCTCGACCATGATTTTGGCGACCTTCGAGGCCAAGCAGAAGGCATGACACCCTCTAGTCGGTGATGCCACGACCCCGACGCGCTCAGGGTCCATCGAGTCCGAGCAGGAGGCACGACTCACGACTGTCACAGGAGACCCGACAAGCAATTTAGATGGGACGAGCGACGAGGACTCGGCTACCCCAACGGAAGCCACTCCTGTTAGTGCAACGTCTGGCAAACTGGGCCAGGTGGTGCACATCTGGCACAACGACCCTGGGAAGGGAGTTCCCAGGCGGTGCGATGTCTGGCACAACGACCCCGAAAGGCGATTCCTCGGGATGTGCTATCCCAAGATGTTCGACCCTGACAAGTGTGACATCTGGCACAACAACCCCAGTGAGTTCCCAGGTAGTGCAATGTCTGACAACTCATCCCCAGAAAGGGAGTTCCCAGGTAGTATGACGTCCAACACGACGACCCCGGGAAGGGAGTTCCCTGGCAGTGTGACGTCAGGAACTACGACCCCAGCAACACTGTCGCCCACGAGCGCCGTCATAGTTCCTGACGTGCAATTGTCTAGGATGGCAGTATTATAGATATCTTAGCTGCCATAGTCGGCTGAATCACCTATAAAAAGACCTGAGTCCCTCGGTAGTAAGCAGGCCATTTAACTTGAATACAAGGCAGAAGCAAGTGAGCTCAACCTTTCCTAGTATGTGTGTCGTGCACTGCTCCAGCAAGCGTGCTTAGCTAGTCTACTTGTTGTTTTGCTAGTATAGTTCGTTACCGAGGATACTAGCTAGTCGAGAGTTTCTGGGCTAACAGGAAACACCATTTACATCGGAGGAGGTTCAGGCGGCGCTCAATGACATGAATAGCAACAAGGTGCCCGGGCCTGATGGGTTCACCGTTCTGTTCTACAATCAATGTTGGGAGATCATTCGGGATGACGTCATGGCCGCGCCACATGTGTTGCATAACCTTCACGACCAAAAGCTGCACCTCCTAAAAAGCCTCATTTGTCCCGGTTCGTGAGGTCCATTTTTCCCGGTTGACGAACCGGACTAAAGGGTCGGTACTAAAGACCAATACCTTTAGTCCCGGTTTGCAAAGGAACCGGGACAGATGGGGCTCCACATGGCCGCTGCCGCTTGCCCAGGCAGGAGTGTCCTCTCTTATCTCCGTGCTTGGTCGACGCTACATACTATACGTATAGAGAGGACTCGACACTACTAGCTACTAGCTACATATATACAATATAAGATCTATTACAATCCTTAAAGTCTGAAGTCAAGTGCTACATGGTATTCTTCGGCTTTCTTGATGACGTGGTCAAGAAAGAATCCCGCCAATTCCTCTTGAATTACTTTTATGCGATCATTGAAGGAAATATGCCCTAGAGGCAATAATAAAGTTATTATTTATTTCCTCATATCATGATAAATGTTTATTATTCATGCTAGAATTGTATTAACCGGAAACATAATACATGTGTGAATACATAGACAAACATATAGTCACTAGTATGCCTCTACTTGACTAGCTCATTAATCAAAGATGGTTATGTTTCCTAACCATAGACATGTGTTGTTATTTGATTAATGGGATCACATCATTAGGAGAATGATGTGATTGACATGACCCATTCCGTTAGCCTAGCACTTGATCGCTTAGTATATTGCTATTGCTTTCTTCATGACTTATACATGTTCCGTAACTATGAGATTATGCAACTCCGTTTACGGAGGAACACTTTGGTGCCACCAAACGTCACAACGTAATCGGGTGATTATAAAGGAGTACTACAGGTGTCTCCAAAGGTACATGTTGGGTTGGCGTATTTGAGATTAGGTTTTGTCACTCCGATTGTCGGAGAGGTATCTCTAGGCCTTCTCGGTAATACACATCACATAAGCCTTGCAAGCATTGCAACTAATAAGTTAGTTGCGAGATGATGTATTATGGAACGAGTAAAGAGACTTGCGTAACGAGATTGAACTAGGTATTGGATACCGACGATCGAATCTCGGGCAAGTAACATACCGATGACAAAGGGAACAACGTATGTCGTTATGCGGTTTGACCGATAAAGATCTTCAGTAGAATATGTAGGAACCAATATGGGCATCCAGGTTCCGCTATTGGTTATTGACCGAGAATAGTTCTAGGTCATGTCTACATAGTTCTCGAACCCGTAGGGTCCGCACGCTTAACGTTACGATGACAGTTTATTATGAGTTTATAAGTTTTGATGTACCAAAGTTTGTTCGGAGTCTCGGATGTGATCACGGACATGACGAGGAGTCTCGAAATGGTCGAGACATAAAGATTGATATATTGAAAGCCTATATTTGGATATCGGAATAGTTCCGGGTGAAATCGGGATTTCACCGGAACACCGGGGGATTACCGGAACCCTCCCGGGGGATATTGGGCCTTAGTGGGCCATGAATGAGAAGAGGAGGGCCGGCCAGGGCAGGCCGCGCGCCCCCTCCCCCCCTAGTCCGAATAGGACAAGGAGAGGGGGGCGGCGCCCCCCTTCCTCTTTCCCCTCCCCTCTTTCCTTCTCCAACAAGGCAAGAGGGGGGAGTCCTACTCCCGGTGGGAGTAGGACTCCTCCAGGCGCACCCCTTGGGGGCTGGCCACACCTCCCCCTTGCTCCTTTATATACGGGGGCAGGGGGGGCACCCCATAACACACAAGTTGATCTGCGTGATCTTTCCTTAGCCGTGTGCAGTGCCCCCCTCCACCATATTCCACCTCGGTCATATCGTCGCAGAGTTTAGGCGAAGCCCTGCGCCGGTAGAGCATCATCATCGTCACCACGCCGTCGTCTTGTGGAACTCATCCCGACACTTTGCTGGATCGGAGTCTGGGGATCGTCATCGAGCTGAACGTGTGCTGAACTCGGAGGTGCCGTACGTTCGGTACTTGGATCGGTCGGATTGTGAAGACGTACGACTACATCAACCGCGTTGTCATAACGCTTCTACTTACGGTCTACGAGGGTACGTGGACAATACTCTCCCCTCGCGTTGCTATGCCATCACCATGATCTTGCGTGTGCGTAGGAAATTTTTTGAAATTACGACGTTCCCCAACAGTGGCATCCGAGCCTGGTTTTATGCGTTGATGTCATATGCACGAGTAGAACACAAGTGAGTTGTGGGCGATATAAGTCATACTGCTTACCAGCATGTCATACTTTGGTTCAGCGGTATTGTGAGATGAAGCGGCCCGGACCGACATTACGCGTACGCTTACGCGAGACTGGTTTCACCGCATCGAGCACTCGTTGCTTAAAGGTGACTGGCGGGTGTCTGTCTCTCTCACTTTAGTTGAACCGAGTGTGGCTACGCCCGGTCCTTGCGAAGGTTAAAACAGCACCAACCTGACAAACTATCGTTGTGGTTTTGATGCGTAGGTAAGAACGGTTCTTGCTCAGCCCGTAGCAGCCACGTAAAATTTGCAACAACAAAGTAGAGGACGTCTAACTTGTTTTTGCAGGGCATGTTGTGATGTGATATGGTCAAGACGTGATGCTATATTTTATTGTATGAGATGATCATGTTTTGTAACGAAGTTATCGGCAATCGGCAGGAGCCATATGGTTGTCGCTTTATTGTATGAAATGCAAAGCCATGTAATTGCTTTACTTTATCACTAAGCGGTAGCGATAGTCGAGAAGCAATAGTTGGCGAGGCGACAACGATGCTACGATGGAGATCAAGGTGTCGCGCCGGTGGCGATGGTGATCACGGCGAGTGCCGGAGATGGAGATCACAAGCACAAGATGATGATGGCCATATCATATCACTTATATTGATTGCATGTGATGTTTATCCTTTATGCATCTTATCTTGCTTTGATTGACGGTAGCATTTTAAGATGATCTCTCACTAAAAATTATCAAGACGTGTTCTCCCTGAGTATGCACCGTTGCCAAAGTTCGTCGTGCCCAGACACCACGTGATGATCGGGTGTGATATGCTCTACGTCCATCTACAACGGGTGCAAGCCAGTTTTGCACACGCAAAATACTCAGGTTAAACTTGACGAGCCTAGCATATGCAGATATGGCCTCGGAACACGGAGACCGAAAGGTCGAGCGTGAATCATATAGTAGATATGATCAACATAGTGATGTTCACCATTGAAAACTACTCCATCTCACGTGATGATCGGTTATGGTTTAGTTGATTTGGATCACGTAATCACTTAGATGACTAGACAGATGTCTATCTAAGTGGGAGTTCTTAAGTAATATGATTAATTGAACTTAAATTTATCATGAACTTAGTACCTGATAGTATTTTGCTTGTCTATGTTTACTGTAGATAGATGGCTCGTGCTGTTGTTCCGTTGAATTTTAATGTGTTCCTTGAGAAAGCAAAGTTGAAAGATGATGGTAGCAATTACACGGACTGGGTCCGTAACTTGAGGATTATCCTCATTGCTGCACATAAGAATTACGTCCTGGAAGCACCGCTGGGTGCCAGGCCTGCTGCAGGAGCAACGCCAGAAGTTGTGAACGTCTGGCAGAGCAAAGCTGATGACTACTCTATAGTTCAGTGTGCCATGCTTTATGGTTTAGAACCGGGTCTTCAACGACGTTTTGAACGTCATGGAGCATATGAGATGTTCCAAGAGTTGAAGTTAATATTTAAAGAAATGCCCGGATTGAGAGATATGAAGTCTCCAATAAGTTCTATAGCTGCAAGATGGAGGAGAATAGTTCTGTCAGTGAACATATACTCGAAATGTCTGGGTATAATAATCACTTGATTCAACTGGGAGTTAATCTTCCGGATGATAGTGTCATTGACAGAATTCTCTAATCACTGCCACCAAGCTACAAGAGCTTCATGATGAACTATAATATGCAAGGGATGACCAAGACAATTCCCGAGCTCTTCGCAATGCTAAAAGCTGCGGAGGTAGAAATCAAGAAAGAGCATCAAGTGTTGATGGTCAACAAGACCACTAGTTTCAAGAAAAAGGGCAAAGGGAAGAAGAAGGGGAACTTCAAAAAGAACAGCAAGAAAGTTGCTGCTCAAGAGAAGAAACCCAAGTCTGGACCAAAGCCTAAAACTGAGTGTTTCTCTGCAAGCAAACTGGTCCTTTGGAAGCGGAACTGCCCCAAGTATTTGGCGGATAAGAAGGATGGCAAGGTGAACAAAGGTATATGTGATATACATGTTATTGATGTGTACCTTACTAGAGCTCGTAGTAGCACCTGGGTATTTGATACTGGTTCTGTTGCTAATATTTGCAACTCAAAACAGGGACTACGGAATAAGCGAGCACTGGCAAAGGACGAGGTGACGATGCGCGTGGGAAAGCGGTTCCAAAGTGGATGTGATCGCATGATCGGCACGCTACCTCTACATCTACCTTCGGGATTAGTTTTAGACCTTAATAATTGTTATTTGGTGCCAGCGTTGAGCATGAACATTATATCTGGATCTTGTTTGATGCGAGACGGTTATTCATTTAAATCAGAGAATAATGGTTGTTCTATTTATATGAGTAATATCTTTTATGGTCATGCACCCTTTAAGAGTGGTCTATTTTTATTAAATCTCGATAGTAGTAATACACATATTCATAATGTCGAAGCCAAAAGATGCAGAGTTAATAATGATAGTGCAACTTATTTGTGGCACTGCCGTTTAGGTCATATCGCTATAAACGCATGAAGAAACTCCATACTGATGGACTTTTGGAATCACTTGATTATGAATCACTTGGTACTTGCGAACCGTGCCTCATAGGCAAGATGACTAAAACACCGTTCTCCGGTTCTATGGAGAGAGCAACAGATTTGTTGGAAATCATACATACAGATGTATGTGGTCCGATGAATGTTGAAGCTCGTGGCGGATATCGTTATTTTCTCACCTTTACATATGATTTAAGCAGATATGGGTATATCTTCTTAATGAAGCATAAATTTGAAACATTTGAAAAGTTCAAAGTATTTCAGAGTGAAGTTGAAAATCATCATAACAAGAAAATAAAATTTCTACGATCTGATCGTGGAGGAGAATATTTGAGTTACGAGTTTGGTCTACATTTGAAAAATTGCAGAATAGTTTCGCAACTAACGCCACCTGGAACACCATAGCGTAATGGTGTGTTCGAACGTCGTAATCGTACTTTACTAGATATGGTGCGATCTATGATGTCTCTTACCAATTTACCGCTATCGTTTTGGGGTTATGCTTTAGAGACGGCCGCATTCACGTTAAATAGGGCACCATCAAAATCCGTTAAGACGACTCCTTATGAACTATGGTTTGGCAAGAAACCAAAGTTGTCGTTTCTGAAAGTTTGGGGCTGCGATGCTTATGTGAAAAAACTTCAACCTGATAAGCTAGAACCCAAATCGGAAAAATGTGTCTTCATAGGATACCCAAAGGAAACAGTTGGGTACACCTTCTATCACAGATCCGAAGGCAAGACATTCGTTGCTAAGAATGGATCCTTTCTAGAGAAGGAGTTTCTCTCGAAAGAAGTGAGTGGGAGAAAAGTAGAACTTGATGAGGTAACAGTACCAGCTCCCTTATTGGAAAATGGTTCATCACAGAAATCGGTTCCTGTGACACCTACACCAATTAGTGAGGAAGTTAATGATGATGATCATGAAACTTCAGATCAAGTTTCTACTGAGCTACGTAGGTCAACCAGAGTAAGATCCGCACTGAGTGGTATGGTAATCCTATTCGGAAGTCATGTTACTTGACCATGGTGAACCTACAAACTATGAAGAAGCGATGGTGAGCCCAGATTCCGCAAAATGGCTGGAAGCCATGAAATCTGAGTTGGGATCCATGTATGAGAACAAAGTATGGACTTTGGTTGACTTGCCCGATGATCGGCAAGCCATTGAGAATAAATGGATCTTTAAAAAGAAGACTGACGCTGATGGTAATGTAACTGTCTATAAAGCTCGACTTGTTGTAAAAGGTTTTCGACAAGTTCAAGGGGTTGACTATGATGAGACTTTCTCACCCGTAGCGATGCTTAAGTCTGTCCGAATCATGTTAGCAATTGCTGCATTTTATGATTATGAAATTTGACAAATGGATGTAAAAACTGCATTCTTGAATGGATTTCTAGAAGAAGAGTTGTATATGATGTGACCAGAAGGTTTTGTTGATCCAAAAGGTGCTAACAAAGTGTGCAAGCTCCAGCGATCAATTTATGGTCTGGTGCAAGCCTCTCGGAGTTGGAATAAACGCTTTGATAGTGTGATCAAAGCATATGGTTTTATCTGAGACTTTTGGAGAAGCCTGTATTTACAAGAAAGTGAGTGGGAGCTCAGTAGCATTTCTGATATTATATGTGGACGACATATTATTAATTGGAAATGATATAGAATTTCTGGATAGCATAAAAGGATACTTGAATAAAAGTTTTTTCAATGAAAGACCTCGGTGAAGCTGCTTACATATTGGGCATCAAGATCTATAGAGATAGATCAAGACGCTTAATTGGACTTTCACAAAGCACATACCTTGATAAAGTTTTGAAAAAGTGCAAAATGGATCAGGCAAAGAAAGGTTTTTTACCAGTATTACAAGGTGTGAAATTGAGTCAGACTCAATGCCCGACTACAACAGAAGATAGAGAGAAAATGAAAGATGTTCCCTATGCTTCAGCCATAGGCTCTATCATGTATGCAATACTGTGTACCAGACCTGACGTATGCTTAGCAATAAGCTTGACAGGAAGGTACCAAAGTAATCCAGGAGTGGATCACTGGACAGCGGTCAAGAACATCCTGAAATACCTGAAAAGGACTAAGGATATGTTTCTCGTATATGGAGGTGACAAAGAGCTAGTCGTAAATGGTTACGTTGATGCAAGCTTTGACACTGATCCAGACGATTCTAAATCGCAAACCGGATCGTGTTTTTATTAAGCGGTGGAGCTGTCGGTTGGTGCAGTTCTAAACAAAGCGTCGTGGTGGGATCTACATGTGAAGCGGAGTACATAGCTGCTTCGGAAGCAGCAAATGAAGGAGTCTGGATGAAAGAGTTCATTTCGATCTAGGTGTCATACCTAGTGCATCGGGACCAATGAAGATCTTCTGTGACAATACTGGTGCAATTGCCTTGGCAAAGGAATCCAGATTTCACAAGAGGACCAAGCATATCAAGAGACGCTTCAATTCCATTCGGGACCAAGTCCAAGTGGGAGACATAGAGATTTGCAAGATACATACGGATCTGAATATTGCAGACCCGTTGACTAAGCCTCTTCCTCGAGCAAAACATGATCAGCACCAAGACTCCATGGGTGTTAGAATCATTACTGTGTAATCTAGATTATTGACTCTAGTGCAAGTGGGAGACTGAAGGAAATATGCCCTAGAGGCAATAATAAAGTTATTATTTATTTCCTCATATCATGATAAATGTTTATTATTCATGCTAGAATTGTATTAACCGGAAACATAATACATGTGTGGATACATAGACAAACATATAGTCACTAGTATGCCTCTACTTGACTAGCTCATTAATCAAAGATGGTTATGTTTCCTAACCATAGACATGTGTTGTTATTTGATTAATGGGATCACATCATTAGGAGAATGATGTGATTGACATGACCCATTCCGTTAGCCTAGCACTTGATCGTTTAGTATATTGTTATTGCTTTCTTCATGACTTATACATGTTCAGGTAACTATGAGATTATGCAACTCCCGTTTACCGGAGGAACACTTTGGGTGCTACCAAACGTCACAACGTAACTGGGTTATTATAAAGGAGTACTACAGGTGTCTCCAAAGGTACATGTTGGGTTGGCGTATTTCGAGATTAGGTTTTGTCACTCCGATTGTCGGAGAGGTATCTCTAGGCCTTCTCGGTAATACACATCACATAAGCCTTGCAAGCATTGCACCTAATAAGTTAGTTGCGAGATGATGTATTACGGAACGAGTAAAGAGACTTGCCGGTAACGAGATTGAACTAGGTATTGGATACCGACGATCGAATCTCGGGCAAGTAACATACCGATGACAAAGGGAACAACGTATGTCGTTATGTGGTTTGACCGATAAAGATCTTCATAGAATATGTAGGAACCAATATGGGCATCCAGGTTCCGCTATTGGTTATTGACCGAGAATAGTTCTAGGTCATGTCTACATAGTTCTCGAACCTGTATGGTCCGCACGCTTAACGTTACGATGATAGTTTATTATGAGTTTATAAGTTTTGATGTACCGAAGTTTGTTCGGAGTCCTGGATGTGATCACGGACATGACGAGGAGTCTCGAAATGGTCGAGACATAAAGATTGATATATTGAAAGCCTATATTTGGATATCGGAATAGTTCCGGGTGAAATCGGGATTTCACCGGAACACCGGGGGATTACCGGAACCCTCCCGGGGGATATTGGGCCTTAGTGGGCCATGAGGGAGAAGAGGAGGGCCGGCCAGGGCAGGGCGCACCCCCTCCCCTAGTCCGAATAGGACAAGGAGAGGCGGCGCCCCTTCCTCTTTCCCTCCCCCTTTCCTTCTCCAACAAGGCAAGAGGGGGGTCCTACTCGGTGGGAGTAGGACTCCTCGAGCGCACCCCTTGGGGGCGGCCGCACCTCCCCTTGCTCATTTATATACGGGGGCAGGGGGGCACCCCATAACACACAAGTTGATCTGCGTGATCGTTCCTTAGCCGTGTCGGTGCCCCCTCCACCATATTCCACCTCGGTCATATCGTCGCAGAGTTTAGGCGAAGCCCTGCGCGATGAGAGCATCATCATCGCCACCACGCCGTCGTCTTGACGGAACTCATCCCCGACACTTTGCTGGATCGAGTCCGGGATCGCCATCGAGCTGAAGCGTGTGCTGAACTCGGAGGTGCCGTGACGCTCGGTACTTGGATCGGTCGGATCGTGAAGACGACGACTACATCAACAGCGTTGTCATAACGCCGCGCCACGGTCTCACGAGGGTACGTGGACAATACTCTCCCCTCTCGTTGCTATGCCATCACCATGATCTTGCGTGTGCGTAGGAAATTTTTTGAAATTACTACGTTCCCCAACAATCATGTGGTAGGATCTCGTCCCGCAGCTGCCAGATCTAAATCGAAGAAGAGGGTCAATACATGTGTATGAATGAAACTCAACACAAATGATTGTAATAAAATACAATTGTGAATATTTTTGCTTACTCACTTCATATTGTTTTTCAGTGTAGCCCCGCTTATTCTTGGCCGTCTCATTGTAGATGAACTCGCAAACATAGTATCCACAAAAGCTATTTCCTTGTTCCTGCCACAAGCACTTTACAAGAAATAGAGGTCAATCAAATTGATAAGCAAGCATGCTAAATGCTATTGATGAAACTAGCTCCAATCAATGGGACATGCGTGGAACTAGCTAGTAGTACTTACTTTCGGTTGTTTAAATGTCAGCTCGGTCGGCAGTCTTGGAGAAACTGCGGTGAACTTTTTTCCAAACTCCGCGAGACAAAGAAAATAATTACTTGATATCAGGAAATGAACAAAGTTGCCGATATGGTGCGATAATGATGGATTGAACTTACTTCTGGAGCATTCCAGTCATGTCCGCATAGTCCTCGGGATCTTTTCGTCTCGAGTCTAAGACGGTTACTTCTTCCTTCTCAAGCTTAATCACTAGGAGAATAAAGTGGAAGCGCACGCATGCACAACTCATCAGTTACATGACTATAACCTCGAGTAATAAGGGAAACCGAGTATGCATAAGACAGTAATACTCACCTGAAGTTGTAAGGAAAGAGTATTTTAACTTTTGTTTGATTTTTGAGCAACGATCTGAGAAAGTTGTCCTCGGTCCCTTCAGTTTTTTTGACCGTGTATTCATGTATGACATTTGGGTTAATGAACTCAATGTCATAGATTTGTGCTTTTCTCCATTCGACGATCTTCAATCTGCATAATATAGCGAGGATAATTTTATACACATGCAATGAAAGAGCTGATCTATATATAGAGAGACTTAATTAGAGAAGGTAGTACTTACAGACAGCAGCAAGCCACAAGTGATTTGTCGATGTACCAGTCATCGAATCTTCGCATCATCGTTGTTAGAGCAAGAGTATCTTTGACGAGAGGCTTCTCGTAATGGTATTTGAATTCCTCCACCTCCATTGTTTCAAATTCAAAATCGTCAGGCAGGTAATCACCAATAGTGAAACTAGGCAGCAGTGGCTGATTTGCGACGATATCACTAGACACCTTGAGTGGGGGGAATGATTGGTTCTCCTGTTCTCCGAGATGGGGAATTTTCTACCCACTTCTTCGTTCTTTTAACATTTTATCAGTTGAAGTAGTTCCCGACTGGCGCGCTTCTTGCACTGTCTTTTTAAGACAGCGGAGATAGTTGTTATCGGGCGAACGTGGTGGTGCTCGTGTCAGGTCATTGAGAGTGTGCTTCGCTTTCACCGGATCTATCTTCTCCTCCGAAGGTGGATGTTTCTCAGCTATTTTTGTTTCAAAGAAGTCCTTCACTTGGGTTTGAACGATATGCTCGTTTTCCTCCACGGTCATCTTGTATGGTAACTTGTCTAGAGACTTGAGAGAGAATGGACCGTATCTGTATTGCCTCCCGCCTCTGGCTGTACTGCTAGACGTCGGAGCAGCCAGAGTGGCTGCGGCTATCTTCTTTTGTTGCTTAAGAGGTGGAGCAGCCGGAGGCGGACTGCTACGACGCAGTGGAGCAGCCGGAGCGGCGGCGTCTGTGTTCCATTGTCGCTCACGAGGCGGCAAAGGAGGAGGCGGGCTGCTCAGACATGCCGGAGCAGGCGGAGAAGGAGGCGGAGTACTGCCGCCCTCATGGGCCGGAGCAGGAGGCGGAGTGCCTTGACCACTCGCCGGAGGAGGAGGAGGAGGCAGAGTGCCCAGCTGACTCGCAGGAGCCGTGAAGTTCAGAAGGTTGATGTGCTCCTTCCGCCATAGACACAGAGTCTTCATAGCAAGACCCAGCTGAGTCTCCCCATCACATGTAGGGTGCTCTAGATGGAGCTCCTCAAATCCCTCCATTATTTCGTCCACCATCACAATAGCATAGCCTTGTGGAATCGGACGACAGTGAAAAGTTGCTCTGGGTGAAGGAGGGAACACAGAGCCGACAACCGCCTTGACTTTGAGCTGAAGCCATTGCGTCATAAGGTGGCACTAGTGTGAATCCGTGATAAAATACATGGGGTAGCTAGGACCCGTCAAGTCAGGCTGCTGAACTAGCTCGGTGGAAGCCACTCTGCTTCTCCGATGAGATGGCGGGGTAGCTTCTGGGGTAGCTTCTTGGGCAGGATCTCATAACTGCTGGTTCTCAACATCTTGTTGTTCCTCTAGCTTTCGTACCCTTGCCTTAAGGTGTTGCAGTTCGCTCCGCTCCAGTTTCCTCCTCCTCTCTTGGGTTTTGTAACCACCTGCGTCGGGAAACTCAACCTTCCATTCAACGGAGCCTGGCGTGCCTCGTGTTCGTCCAGGATGCTCAGATTCCTAAGGGCCCTTGTGAGCTCGTCGTTCTCTCTGTCGGGAATGAACATCCCTTCCTGCACTTCCTTGATTGTTTTCCGAAGCTTCGTGATGGCTGTTGCAAGTTGCTCGTCCGTCCAGCAAAACTTCCCTGTTTCAGGGTCCAAAGTTCCCCCAACCCTTAAGAACCAAGTCCTTAAACGGTCTAGCCAGTGCAATGTCTCTGGTTCGACCCCTTTAGCAATCAGGTGCTGCTCAGCCTTGTCCCACAACAGCCGGGCTTTGAGGTTGCCACATGACCCCGTGTGATGGTGATGCTCCTTCTTTGCAACATTTATCTTGTTACTCACTGACATCTTCTTACTCTTCTCCGATGTCTTGTTGGCCACAAATGCGGGCCAATGATCTCTTATCTTCTCAAATCGGCCGGTGAATTCTGGAGTCTTGTCTTGGTCGATATACGTTGCTTTCAACTCATTTTTCCACATCCTGAATAGACCTGCCATCTTCTTGAGAGCATGAGACTTGATCAATGGCTCTATAACTGGCTTCTCCGGATCCTCCTCTTCTGGTAGGGTGAAATGTACCTTCAGCGCGGTCCAAAGATCAACTTTATGTCTATCTTCGACAAAAGAAACTTGAAGATCTTCCTCCTTAGGATTATTCCATAGCTCGATGCTGATCGGGATCATGTCCCTAACAAGAACCCCACACTGAGCAGAAAATGCCTCCTTGGTACGCAGGGGTTTAATCGGTTAGCCATCGCGCGCGATTTCTGTGACCGTGAACCTTTCATCCGGACGCAACTTTTTCTTCGGGCCTCGTTTCGTTACCGAATTTTTGCTTGATCCGGAGGGCTATAAAAGAAGAAAGAAGAGTTAATATATGTACATACCAAAACAATTAATGCATCAATTATCTAGTCAGACAAATAATTATATATATATATATATATATATATATATATATATATATATATATATATATATATATATATATATATATATATATATATATATATATATATATATATATCCTCGCGGACTTTTCAACAGTTGATCCCGACTCCGTTCGGTCAACGAAGCCGTCATCACGGTTGCCGGAGCCACCATCACAATCATGACTTTCCTCCTCCATTGCTTGATCACCGTAGCCTACTTCCTCTCCTTCCAGACCTTCTGCGAGGTCATTGACAAACAACAAGACATCACCTCCGTCGCGGATTATCTCCCCCAATATCTCTTCTTGTTCAAAGTCTCTTTGTTGATCCATAGTTTCTGCAAATATTACAACATGGCAATTAATATACAAACATGAGAGATGGATATATTAATAGTGGCAAACATAGACCCCTCGGCGACCCTTGACCCTCCACTACTAGGGAAAAGCTTATATGCAGACGCTTACTAGTAGCGTGGGTTTATAACCCTCGCTACTGCTACTTACTAGTAGCGAGGGTTTTTACCCCTCGCTACTACTAAGTTGATACTAGTAGCGCGGGTTTTTACCCCTCGCTACTACTAAGCGGTCTCTACCGTGCCCTCCCGGGACATGCCATAGTAGTAGCGAGGGGTACAAACCCGCGCTACTACTAAGTTGATAGCAGTAGCGCAGTTTAATAACCCTCGCTTCTACTAAGTACGAGGTAGGTGAAATCCCCATATCCTTGGCCGAATCCCTCCTCTCTCCCTCACTTTCCCCCTCTCTCACTTTCCTCCTCTATCCCTTGTACTCCAGCGGTTGCCACCGCTGGTACACTCTACTTTCTTCCCCCTCCCTCTCCGAGATCCCTCCGGTGGGAGGTCGCCGGAGCTCCTCGCCGCCGCCAAGATGCGGAAGCGCGACCTCGGCATCCTCCTACTTGCCACCTTTGTCGTCTTCTTCTCGCTCCAGGCCAGCCCTCCTCCTCCCCCCCCCCCTCTCCGATTTGATCCGGAACCCTAGCTAACCCATCCCCCTCCTCCTCCGGCAGCACGAGGGCGACTTCTCATTACGGGAGGTGTGGTACCACCTGTCGGACGACGGGTTCCCGATCGAGCACGGCGTGGACCGCCTCCTCCCGCCGCTCTTCGCCGACATCAACGGCGACGGCCGCCGCTAGGTGCTGCTCCCCACACACGATGCCAAGATCCAGGTCCTCCAGCTCCCGGCCCACGTCGGGCTAGCCTCCGCGGCCGCCCTCGACGGCTTCCACGAGGCACGCGTCATGGCCGAGATCTCCCTGTTCCCGGCCAACATGCGCGTCGCCGCCGGCCGCCGCCCCGTCGCCATGGCCATTGGCACTGTCGACCGAACCATTGACACCATTGACAGCACGCACAGGGTCGAGATTTTTTTTGGTTTTTCAAATTAATAGTAGTAGCGCGGGTCGCAGACACGTACTACAGATAGTTAGTAGTAGTGCATGTCGAACCCGCGCTACTACTAACACACGTCCTAGTAGCACGGGATGCACCGCGCTACTACAACTAGTTAGATGCAGCGCCGTAGTAGTAGCACAGGCACCCGCGCTACTACTAGCTTTTAACCCGCGCTACTACTAGGCTTTTTCCTAGTAGTGCTCTACCCTAGTTTCCGACACCCTAGTTCCCGACACCCTCGTTTCCGATAAAAAATAAGAAGAGGAAGAAGAAGAAAAAATAGAGGAGAAGAAGAAGGAATAGAGGAAAAGAAGAAAAAAAAAAGAAAATTTCTATTTTTTCTTCTTTTCCTCTTTTCCTCTATTCCTTCTTCTTCTCCTCTTTTTTTTCTTCTTCTTCCTCTTCTTATTTTTTTTCTCCTCTTCTTCCTCTCCTCTTCCTCTCCTTCTTCTTCTCCTCATGTCGAAGTTATATCAGGGAGGGGGTATATCGACAACGACGACATATACATAGAAAAAATGTTATCAGGGATGGGGTATATGGACCCCCCCCCCCTAATGCCGAAGTTATCGGGGAGGGGGCATATCGAGAATGACGACATATATACATAGAAAAAAATGTTATCGGGGAGGGGCTATATTGACCCCCCTAATGTCGAAGTTATCGAGGAGGGTGTATATATATATATCGACAAAATTACATCATCATATATCATCGAACAAAATTAAATCATCATCATCATATATATATGGGGTAATGTTTCCTACAAGCAGTGGTAGTTACCACCACTTGCGTTTTGTATGTTGTATGTAGTATCTGTCAAAACCGAGAGTATGTACGTGTAGTATGTAGTATATAACAATGATTAGGTAGTATATATACTAATTTTTAGGTAGTATGTACCATTTTTGAGTATGCTCTTTTTACGCACAAATATGTACGTATTTTACAAATATAACAAAACTATGGGCTCATATGCAATTTTTCATGTAACTTGCTTTGAAATATCTTAAATATAGTATATGAACATATTTAAAATAATAAAATTGTATATATAGTACCATATGGTAGTATATGAGACATGTGGGGTAACTACCACGGGTGGTAGGATGGATTTTCCTATATATATATATATATATATATATATATATATATATATATATATATATATATATATATATATATATATATATATATATATCTAAAAAGTGTTCATATATCATCATCATCATCTAGTACAAAAAATTGACCAAGGTAGTTTTCATATATCATCATATATATCATCATCATCTACTACAGAAAAAATAGCATGTAGAAAACATCTAAATATATACTACAGAAAATATACTATAGAAAAAATAGCATCTAAAAAACATGTAAAAAACATCGGGGAGGGGCACGACGGAGGGGCGCCGGCGCCGGCGGGGCAGGGCAGTGGCGCAGGGGCACGGGACGGTGGAAGGGCGTGGGAGCAGGCTGGTGCTCACACACGGGGCGTCACGTCGGGGTGGGTAGGGGCAGGTCCGTCGTCGGGGCAGAGGGCGTTAGCGGCGGTGGCGGCGAGGTTGAGCAGCCTGACAATGTCAGTGGCGGCGGCGACGGCAAGGTGGCACAGGGGCGTCGGGCGGCGACGACGACAAGGAGGAGCAGGGCGCGTCGGGGAGAAGAAGATGGATTTGGTCGAAACTGCTAAGTGGTTTCTTATATACACAGGGCATTGGTACCGGTTCGGGGCACCAACCGTACCAATGCCCGCCTTTAGTACCGGTTGGTGCCACCAACCGGTACCAAAGGTCTCTTTTCAGCAGCCCAAAGAGCGGGAAACAGAGGCCTTTGGTACCGGTTGGTGGCACCAACCGGTACCATAGGGGGGCATCGGCACCGGTTGGTGCCACGAACTGGTACCAATGCCCCCATTTGGTATGGGTTGGTGCCACCAACCGGGACCAAAGGCCTCATGCTGCCCGTGGCCAAACCTTTAGTCCCACCTCACTAGTTGAGAGGGGCACACAGTGGTTTATAAGCCCCACTACCGCACCCCTCTCGAGCTCCTCTCCATTGCACGCTTACAGGCCTAATTGTCACTGCTATGCCTGATGGGCCTACTGCGGGCCTGAATCCTGGCCCATGGTAGGGTTTCTAGTCGTAATCAGGCCATGGTGGCCTAGTAGGTGGCATTTTTTCCCTAGTTTTTTTTCTATTTTTTGCATTATTTATTTTCTTTTGTTTTTTGCTTTATTTTTTAGTTCTTTTTGCTTTTAGGTAATTAAAAATTATAAACTTTCTGTTAGTGCCATTTGTTTTCCAATTTGAATAGTTTAAATTTGAATTTTTTAAAATTTGTGTGAATCACTAGTTTTTGAATAACTTTACTATAAAATAAATTTTTGAGTGATTATTTTTCCTGCTATTTAATATTATTGTGTTTTATCATTATATTTAAAAACATATTTTGTTATTTTAGTTTCTAACACAAAATATATTTATGATAATTTTTTCGCTATTAAAGTTTCTAACAAAAAATTCTTTATGAAAAATCTTTTTCTTTTAATGTTTTGAACAGAAAGTACTTGATAATTATGGTTGCATAAATTTTATATAATTTTAGTTTCAATAATACTAGAGGTTTATAAAAGTTTTTTTTGAGTTGATTCCTGTTGCTATTGGAGTTTTATAAAAGCTTTTTAGTTCATTCTTTTTGCTATTAGTTCATTCTTTTTGCTATTAGTTCATTATTTGAGCTAAATGACCCTGAAATTGAAAAGCCCTACAAATGAACTCTGAAAAGTTTGAAAGTTGGCATGGTATCATCATTTCACCCACATAGCATGTGGTAAAAAGTTGAGAGGGTTACGGCAAATACTTGATGCAATTCGTTTGCAAAATGGACAATCTCTTTGGAAGTATCAGGGTTTCGGACTGAAACTCATGTGTTACAAAGGGATCCTTTTTTGAACTTATTTGAACTCCAGACTTTATGTGTGTTCAAAATGCACCATTCAAAGCCACATCATCAATTTTCAACCCTCTCTGACTTCATTTCGTATTTTTCATGCCTGTACTGATTTTTTTGAGCTAAATGACCCTTAAATTGAAAAGCACTACAAATGAACTCTGAAAAGGTTGAAAGTTGGCATGGTATCATCATTTCACCCACATAGCATGTGCTAAAAAGTTGAGAGGGTTACGATAAAAACTTGATGCACTTCGTGTACAAAACATACAATCTCTTTGGAAGTATCAGGGTTTCGGACAAAAACTCATCTGTTACAAAGGGATTTCATTTGTTCACATGTAACTGCAGTGATATTGTAGATCAAAGACATCATCATAATAGTTGTTGATAGAAAGTCTTCACTTTTTCTTCGCTTGTGTCCTTTGCTTATTGGGCCGTAACCATGGATAATCTTCATCATTTAACAGGGTGCTTGGGTCAGCCTTGACTTTGAAGGGAGGAATTTCATGAAACTTTTCATAATCTTCAGACATGTCTGTCTTGCCCTCCAATCCCACGATGTCTCTTTTTCCTGAAAGAATTATGTGGCACGTTTGGCTCATCGTATGATGTATCCGCTTCCTTATCTTTTTTTTTTCTGGGTTTGGTAGACATGTCCTTCACATAGAAAACCTGCTCCACATCATTGGCTAGGACGAATGGTTCGTCTGTGTACCCCAGATTGTTCAGATCCACTGTTGTCATTCCGTACTATGGGTCTACCTGTACCCCGCCTCCTGACAGATTGACCCATTTGCACTTAAACAAAGGGACCTTAATATCATATCCATAGCCAAGTTCCCATATGTCCACTATGTGACCATCATATGTGTCATTTCCTCTCTTGGTTACTGCATCAAAGCGGACACCACTATTTTCGTTGGTGCCCTTTTGATCTTGGGCGATCGTGTAAAATGTATTCTCATTTATCTCGTACCCTTTGTAAGTCATTACAGTCGAAGATGGTTCCATTACAGAACATCATTAAGTGTGTCAAAACCATTACAGAACATCATAAATAGATAATTAAGTGACCAAATTAATAGAAGTTCATCATCACATTAAAACCAAAGTACATACATAGTTCTCTCATTGAACAACATATAGCTCTCCAGAGCATCTAATTAATTAAACCATACATTGAAAGTATGTAAAGCATTTCAACGCAAAATCAAATGCGATCATAATCGCAACCAAGGTAACAATTGATCCAACGGCATAATGATACCAAGCCTCGGTATGAATGACATAGTTTCTAATCTTTCTAATCTTCAAGTGCATTGCATCCATCTTGATCTTGTGATCATCGACGACATCCGCAACATGCAACTGCAATATCATCTTCTCCTCCTTAATTTTTTATTTTTTCCTTCAAGAAATTGTTTTCTTCTTCAACTAAATTTAACCTCTTGACAATAGGGTCGGTCTGAATTTCCAGTTCACATACCTCCTAGGTAAATAAAATCTATGTCACATTGGTCGGCATAATTGTCATAAACAATAAATGAACCAAATAGTTATAAAAGATAATATATACCACATCCGAATCATAGACAAGACGAGGGCCGACGGGGGCGGATACAAAAACCATCGCACTATATAATAAGAAGCACTAATAAAAGTAAGAAAATTATACAAGTATCTATCTAAACATACAAGTAAGAGTTTTTTCCTTTCAGAAAGAAGATAAGAACAAGAATCTCACCATGGTGGTGCCGGCGACGAGATCGGCGCGGGCGATAGACGGTGGTGAAGACATGGATGGGACGTGACAGACCGCTAAGCCAAGACAAATATTGAGTAAAATAGAGCTTGGAGGTCGAGCTTGGAGAGGAGAAAGCTTAAGTAGTGTGGCTCGGGCATTCCATCGAACACCTGATGTGCATAGGAGGTGGGCTAGAGCATCACAAATCCCTCCCCTCGCCGGCCAGAAAAAAGAGAGCAGTGGAGTGCTCTGCTCGCCGGCGAGGAGGTATATATAGGATCACCATTGGTCCCGGTTCATGGCTTGAACCGGGACTAAAGGACACCCTTTAGTCCCGGTTCAAGCCACCGACCGGGACCAATGGTGGTGGGCTAGGAGCGAGGCCGATTAGCATTATGTTGCGGGCGGCCGCGGTGTGCGTGTTGATGCGAGATATGCGCACGTCGAAGCATTCACGTCAAGCACCCGAGTGTGGCTTGCATATAGCTAGAAGTAGTTAGGTTGTGGGCTCATTAGCTGAACGTCGGGTCGTGTGGATCATGTTGTTAGTTGTTCGCGCAATAAGCCATGTCCCCGCCGTGGTGATTGGTGTCGGGCGTGCCAGTCCGGTCCGTGGCTGCATCGAGCTCGTGCTTGGGCATAGTCTCACCTTAGTATGGCCGTGGTCTGACTAGTGTACAGGCTAGGCATAGTCTGGGTGAGTCCGACCATTGTACATGCATGGTCCGGCCCGTGTATGGCCTGTGTATTGCGTGTGTGCGTGCGTGTAGTAGCTCGTGTGTGTGTGTGTGTGCATCCATCGAGCGGGAGCTGGACTAGGTCCAGGTGGTTAGTGGATCATGGGAGGGATGGGGGTGATCGTGCGGGCTCACCGCGCGAGCCATGCGCGTCTGTGCGCGTGGTGGCCACGGGCAGAGCGGGCCGATCAGGGCGCCGGCTGGGTAGGGAGCGTGCGGGTTATGCCCCGTGCAGGCGCGGGTATAAAAGCCCTGTGCTGATCAATGTAATCGACGTCAGGTTGAGTTTGTGCTCAAGAAAAACATCGTTCGAGCGGTGGGGCGTTCGTGCGCCGGAACCACCGTGTCTAGTGTGTTCTCCTGTTCTTTCCTTACTTCTTCTCCCTCGTGTCGTTTGGGAAAAGCAAGCGAGAGAGAGAGAAGAGTGCTACGTGAGGGAAGGAGCTAGGGCAAGAGCTCCGGTGAGAGGGAGAGCAAGGGTTGACACCAACACTTGGTATCAGAGCTACAGGTTGGCGGCCGCGGCGCGCGGTGACGTCCGCGGTGCACGCACCAAGTGTGTCGGACATGGAGACATGTGATGTGATGTCGTGCTTGAGTCGAGCACGGCGGTCACGAAGGAAAGGATGTCGATGGAGGACCTGCGTTGTGGCGCAGAGGTCGCGGCAGCTCGGCGCGACAGCCGTGGGGCCACAAGAAGTAGCGCGGCGGCGCACGGGGTTGCGCGCTGCTGCAGCGGCAGTGGACGGCGACTCGTGCTGGCGGCTCAACAGAGACAATGACGATGAGCAAGGCGATCTCATGGCTTAGGGGGTTATTCACTAGTAGAAAAGGGGGCAATGGTCCAGGCCAGGTCCGCCCATTAGTCCCGGTTCAATCCAGAACCGGGACCAATGGGGGCATTGGACCAGATTCGTGAGCCCCGGGGGCCGGCCGGGCCACGTGGGTCATTGGTCCCGGTTCGTCTGGACCTTTTAGTCCCGGTTGGTGGGACGAACTGGGACCAATGGTCCTCGCTCCTCGCCCATCACTATTGGTCCTAGTTGGAGCCATGAACCGGGACCAAAGGCCGGCCATTAGTCCCGGTTCATACCACCAACTGGGACTAAAGTGTTGGTCCTCGTTGCGGCCAGAGTTTAGTCCCACCTCGCCAACCGAAGGGGGCTCACACCGGTTTATAAGCCCCTCCCTCTCTGCCTTGTTGAGCTCCTCTCAAAATCAAAATAGATGCCCTCATACAGGGAATTTGACCTAAATTCATACTGAATTTCTCTGAAGTTACTAGAAATTTATTATGAAATTAGGTTGAATTTTCTCTATAAGCGCATCTATGCTCATTTTTTAATAAAGTTAATCACAATTATTTTTTCTTCTATTTATTTCTGAGTAGTTTTTATATAGTTTTTTATTTTCTGCTATATTTTTTTTCTGTGTGGTAATAAGTCATTAAAATAAGCATCTAGGCTCATTTTTTAGTAAAGTTAATCACAACTATTTTTTCTTCTATTTATTTCTGAGTAGTTTTTATATAGTTTTTTCTTTTCTGCTATATTTATTTTTTCTATTTATTTCTGTGTGGTAATAAGTCATCAAAAATAAGCATCTATGCTCATTTTTAGTAAATTTAATCACAACTATTTTTTCTTCTATTTATTTCTGAGTAGTTTTTATATAGTTTTTTTTTTTTTGCTATATTTATTTTTTCTATTTATTTCTGTGTGGTAATAAGTCATTAAAAATAAGCATATACGCTCATTTTTAGTAAAGTTAATCACAACTATTTTTTCTTCTATTTATTTCTGACTAGTTTTTATATAGTTTTTTTTTCTTTTCTGCTATATTTATTTTTTTCTATTTATTTTTGTGTGGTAATAAGTCATTAAAAATAAGCATCTATGCTCATTTTTTAGTAAATTTAATCACAACTATTTTTTCTTCTATTTATTTTTGAGTAGTTTTTATATAGTTTTTCTTTTCTGCTATATTTATTTTTTTATTTATTTTGTGTGGTAATAAGTCATTAAAATAAGCATCTACGCTCATTTTTTAGTAAAGTTAATCACAACTATTTTTTCTTCTATTTATTTCTGAGTAGTTTTTATATAGTTTTTTTTATGCTATATTTATTTTTTCTATTTATTTCTGTGTGGTAATAAGTTATTAAAATAAGCATCTATGCTCATTTTTTAGTAAAGTTAATCACAACTATTTTTTCTTCTATTTATTTCTGAGTAGTTTTTATATAGTTTTTTATTTTCTGTTATATTTATTTTTTCTATTTTTTCTGTGTGGTAATAAGTCATTAAAATAAAAAGAGGCGTTAATGCTAGTTAATTGCTTCAAGCCTTTCGGAATAGTGTAAACTGCACTGCACATAGCTCCGTGCAGTCTACCCTATTCCTCAAGGTTTGAAGCGAACCAACGTGCAGGTGAGCATTGAGCCTCTTCTTCATCGTCTCTGCACTCATGGCTTATAAACAGCTGCGAGTGCCTCTCGCTTGGCGAGGTGGGACTAAAAAAACAGCTGCAGAAAAAATCAACTAAAAAACAGCTGCATAAAATAAATAAGTAATTAGATGGGTCCATTGGTACCGGTTGATGGCTCCAACCGGGACCAATGCCCCTCTGTAGTCCCGGTTGATGGCACCAACCGGGACCAAAGCCCTCTGCTTCCCGCCCTTTGGGCTGCCAACCGGACCTAAAGGGTGCATTGGTCACGGTTTGTGCCACGAACCGGGACCAAAGCCTTTGCTATATAAGTAGCACTTCGGAAAATTTCAGAACCGCATCCCCACTTCGATCTCTCCTCCTCCTCTCCCAACGCCGCGCGCGCCGTCCCCTGCCGCCACCTCGCCGTCGCCGCCCGCCTGACTCGTTGCCTCGCTCCGACTCCGTCACCGCCCGCTCCGACGCCGTCGCCCGCCCGCCTCGACGCCGCTCGCCCGCCCGCCTGTCCTTCGTCGTCGCCGCCAGGCCAGCGCCGCCCGACGTCGTCGCCGCCCAGCACCGCACCTCGTCGCCTCCTTCGCCGTCGTCATGAGCAACTTTTATGATTTTTGTTAGATTTTTTAGATTTTTTGTAGTTCATAGATTTTTTGTTAGATTAGGTGTGTAGTAATTTAGATATGTAGTTCATAGTATGTTAATTTAGATTGTGTAATTAATTTGTTCATATTGTGTTAGATTTTTTTCTGTTAATAGATTTTTTGGTGATATTATTGTTGAATATGCATGTTTGGTGATATTATTGTTAATAGATTTTTTGGTGATATTTAGATTGTGTAATTAATTTTGTTCATAGAATTTTAATGATTTTTTGTTCATAGTATTTAGAAAAAGGAAAAAATAAGAAGAGAAAGTGTTTAATATAATTAGTTAGAAAATACTAGTTTATTTTTAGTAAGTACTATTTCATTTTATTTATAGTAAGTGCTTCATATATAGTTGAAGTAGCTAGTTGATTTAATAAACTAATTTATATTACTATATATAGAAGTAGTTTGTAGTAAGTCCTACTTTATTTATTTATAGTAAGTGCTACTTTATTTATTTATAGTAAGTGCTACTTTGTTTCCAGTAAGTACTACTTTATTTATTTATAGTAATTAAGTGCTTAGTAGTTGAACTAGATAGTTGATTTAATTAATAAAACTACTTTATTTAACTATATATAAAAGTAGTTCCCGCGTCGACGTCGGCGATGCCTATCCCGCATCCTCGTCATCGTCGACTCGGCGGTGGAGGTCTGCTTGATCAGGGCCATGTTCGGGACTGGGCTCCCCCGGGCTGGTATTGGGAGGTGCTACCTTCCGGGGGACGTAGGTTGGTGAGGAGGCAGCCCGTTGTTGACCTGATCCTTGTTTGGTGGCGGTCGCGTGGGCCAGTGACAGTGCCGAGGCTTCCGGACACCGCGGAGGTGGTACGCCACCGTGTCAGCAAGGAGGACGAGCACGTCCGTCGCTACATGGTTGCATTGGAGGGCAGGTTCGACAATACCTGGCATGTTCTTCAGGGATCTCACTGGAGCTATGATCCTGTGATGGTTCCTTATCTTTGGGTGTCCACCGCCCGCGACGATACCCGTCGGGCGCTACGGTTCTAGTTGTATTAGTGATGCTATATTAGTGATAATATTCGACGATGTACGAACACCAAGAGATGATGTACTTTTGCTTACAATTATTGAATGCATGCTAATTTGAATACTACTTTATTTTATGATTTGGTTTTGCTTATTGAATGCTCATATTGGATAAGTTCTCCTTCATTCCCGTGTGCTAGACAATTTGGTGTAATAGTGCACTCGGGAATGAAAGGAGGAGCTACGTACATCACCGATAGTCAACCCGTGATTAATAATAATGATCTAGTTTCATATTCGAATTATGAACATAGGCCGGAAATGTCGTACTCGGACGACGAAAACTGCCCGGGGGAGTGCGACTGGTGCCATGACGACCGAGGTATGTGCGACAGGTTCATTGAGCTGGACGAAGATCGGCGCTTCAGCATTAAGCTCGAGAAGACCTTCGATGTTCATACGGTACGCAACGACGACAATAGTTGTTTTCGTAATTAAGCACGACTTCAACTGTTTTAACGTGTATTTTTCATCTTTTCAAATTCGACTAGCTTATCCCATGCTTTGCAAGACGCTATGTCTTGGAGAGGATGGGTTTGGAAGACCATGAAAGTATGGAAACCAAAAAATTTATCCTAAGTACCCATCATGGTGTGGATTTTCAAGTAAAGTTGTATAATGCTCAGAGTGTAACCCATTTTGGTTGCAAAAACTGGAAAGCACTTTGCAAGATGTATGGTTTTGATGAGGGTATGCTTGTCACCATGGATCTTGGTGATCCTACAATCGCGCAAGAGAGACCTTTGATTTTCGTCCTTGTGGATACACCTCCAATTCTTCCCCCATGTGAGCTTAACATAGTTATTAAGTAATTTATATTGTTTATTTTAAAATAGTTGACAACTTATTTCCATTGACAGCTTATTTTCATTCTTCAAAGAATGTGCGGAAGATGGTAGACAGAACCTACTACACCGAAGGCTCCGAATTAACTTATCAGGAGAAAAATCATCTGGTCACATTTTGTACTGATCTTGAGAATTACAATATCTACAATCAAACTCCTCAACATTATGGTCAATACGTGCCACTAGTGCACGTGTTGAATTACGGTAACTACCATGGAGATACCCTGATAAGATATTTTTACTATTATGACATCCGTGCATCTTTTTGCACACTTCTAAAATTAGAACATCATTGCTAACTACGAAGTTATTACTATGTTTTTCAACAGATAATCCCGAATGATTGTGTGCCTCATCTGATGTATACGCACGGTAGCCTTCATGTTTTGAACATACAACCAGGTCTTCCTACGAATCTAAACTGTCCATACCGGGTTTTTAAAAGAAGTGGAGACATGATAATCAAAAAATGGAAAAAATGTATGGACAGTCGTAAGGAGCTTCTTGGAAGCAAAAAGCAGCGAAGGGCAAGAATTGGAAAGAGGATGATCGCTATTCTTCATAATGGAGAGTCGGGGTCTATATTGTTTTATGCTATCTTACCTTAAGGGTGTTTAGGTCATGTCCTACCTGATACTATTGATCATGTGCTAAGAACAATTATGTAGGGTTGGGTTCGATGACTATGAGGATGATGATCGTATGACTTATTATTAATAACGAGTAGAAGTTGTATGATGATGCATGATTAGTAGGACTTGTTATTATATATGATGATGTATGATGCGAGCATGCATGAGTTATTATATCAGCGGGTGAAATGAACATATATAGCAGCAGCGTTGGTAAACCAAGGACGAAGATATAAGAGAGGACACTTCTCTCTATTAGCTAGCTAATAACAACCTAAAAATAACCCCCAAAACCCCTAAAGCAGCCACTTTTCTAAAAAAAACATGGACTTTTGGTCCCGGTTGGTGCCACCAACAGGGACCAAAGGCCCCATGACTGGGCTCGGCGCACAGGGCCACGTGGAGGCACATTGGTCCCGGTTCGTGTTTGAACCGGGACTAAAGGGTGAAGGTATTAGTAACGACCCATTAGTCCTGGTTCATGAACCGGGACTAAAGGTCCTTACGAACCGAGACTATTAGGTGTTTTTCTACTAGTGATTGTTGGCGCAATAAGCCATGTCCTCCTGATGACCGGTGTCGGGCGCGCCAGTCCGGTCCGTGGCTGCATCGAGCTCGTGTTTGGGCATAGTCTGACCTTAGTATGGCCATGGTCCGACTAGTGTGCATGCTAGGCATAGTCTGGGTGAGTCCGACAATTGTACTGGCATGGTCCGGCCCGTGTATGGCATGTGTATTGCGTGTGTGTGCGTGCGTGTAGTAGCTCGGGGGTATGCGTGTGTGTGTGCATCCATTGAGCGGGAACAGGACTAGGTCCAGGTGGTTAGTGGATTGCGGGAGGGGTGGGCGTGATCGTGCAGGCTCACCGTGAGCCGTGCGTGTCTGTGCGCGTGGTGGCCGCGGGCCGATCGGGGCGCCGGCTGGGTAGGGAGCGTGCAGGTTGTGCCCCGCGCAGGCCCAGGTATAAAAGCCCTGTGCTGATCATTGTAATCGCTGTGGGGTTGGGTTGGTGCTCAAGAAAAACGTCGTTCGAGCGGCGGGGCGTTCATGCGCCAGAACCACGTGTCCACTGTGTTTTCCTGTTCTTTCCTTACTTCTTTTCCCTCATGTCGTTTGGACGCAGCAAGTGAGAAAGAGAGAAGTGTGTTACGTGAGGGAAGGAGCTAGGGCAAGAGCTCCGGTGAGAGGGAGAGCAAGGGTTGACACGAACATTAGTGGCCAGCATGGTGGACCTATTATGCATGTGTGCGTGAGACTACTTAAAGACTTGTAAGCTGGTTGCTTTGGGCAAGGTGAATACAAGTGAGAAAAGGGCCGTACATGTGGCCAGAAAAATTTTGTGCTTCTTCTACCTTCGTCTTCTACCTTTGTTCGAACATTGAGAGGGCTGCGGCAACGACAGAAAATGCAGGAACTAGTGCGACCCTGTCAAAACGCCTTCATTCGTGGAAGAACCATTCACCACAATTATGTTTATGTTAGCGGCATTGCCAAAGCTCTTAGACAATCCAAGACACCAGCTCTGATGCTCAAGCTTGATATTGAGAAGGCGTTTGATACCGTTTCTTGGGAATTTATTCTTGAGGTCTTGGAGACAAAAGGATTCGGCCAGAAAATGAGAAATTGGATTACAAGGTTACTCGCCTCCTCGTCAAGGGTGCTGGTTAATGGTGAGCTCTCGCAGCCCATCAGACACATGTGAGGCCCGTGACAAAGCGATCCCCTATCACCTTTGCTGTTCGTCATTGTCATGGATTGCTTGGCTGCCCTGTTCAACGCCGCGACCGATTCCGAGGTGCTCAAGCGCATCGGAACCCACCGGATGCTATTTAGAACTTCTCTATATGCTCATACGCCGTGATCTTCATCAACCCCTGTGGATGAAGAAGTGCGGGCGACCAAAAAACTGCTCGACACTTTCGGGAATGCCACAGGATTAAGAACCAACTTCCGGAAAAGCTGTGGTGATACCTTGCCAACGGCAGTTCAAGAACTAGGTAGGCTGCGACGTCAAGCACTTACCCTGCACCTATCTTGGGATGCCCCACTCGGACTCGAAAATTAGTAGAGTGGATTTTCAGCCAGCAATTGACAAACTAGGGAAGAAGGTCAAAGGATGGATCATAATGCACGTTTCTCTGGATGGCAGAATTGTCTTAGTTAAGCTGGTTCTTTCAGCCCATGTAGTCTATCAGATGTTGGTCCTAGAGCTGCCGGTATGGCTAAGGAAACAAATTGACAAGTTGCGCCGATGATTTTTGTGGGAAGGGAAGGAGCTTGCAAATGTTGGAAAGTGTCTGGCAAGTTGGAAGGTGGTATGCCGGCCAACATGTTTCGGAGGACTAGGAATCTCGGATCTTGCAGCACAGAGTACGGTGCTGAGGCTACGGTGGATGTGGATGGAATGGACTGACCCAGACAAGGCCTGGAGTGATTTGCCGCTACCCTCAGATCCGAAAGTGTCGAACCTCTTTGCGGCGTCAGCCAGATTCCAACTCGGCAATGGACAGCGAATAAGGTTCTGGGGAAAATCCTGACTGCAGATTGACTAGCAGAGAGAGAGGATGGCCACACAATCCGATTTGTCGGCTGCGCAGTGTACAGCAGGAGACTGCGCCCCTTTGCTGTCGAGCTCTGGAACATGGTGGTTCAGCGCTGTTGATCAGGTGATGTCCCGCATCAAGGACGACATGGAGCAATGGACGGCCGCCGGCAAGACCAAGATCGCAATGTTGATCCATAGACCTAGAGAGCCAGATTAATTATCTGGAGGACCCTTATGTTAGGTGTTCTACGGGGATACTTCCTCTGTAACCCTCCTACTGTAACAACAACTATATTCTTCTAATATCAAGGAAAAGCTGCTCCATCAGCATTTCGTCAAATTTTTTTTGTTGATTTACTTAGGTGGTAAAGATCAGCTGGTTCTATCCATATACTCCACCATCTTCCTTTCTGAAAGTATGTTCAATAAATATTTCTCCACGAAAACAAACTTAAATGGACAGAAAATATCCCCCCGGCAAGTCACACATCTTGTGCAACTGTTCACTGTTGAAAGGATATTGTGCAACAACCTATTGAACAAAAATTATCTTTGTTCTGCCAAATTACCTTACCTGTTCTTGTTGGTGGTGACTTTAACATTATTATAAGACGAGAAGAGAAAAATAATGACAATTTTGATGGCAGATGGTCATTCATGTTTAATGCGATTATTGAAAGCCTGGACCTGCGAGAGATTGATCTCACAGGCAGGCAATTTACTTGGGCAAATAATCTTCCAAATCCGACGTATGAAAAACTTGATAGAGTTAAAGTTGAGGAATGAGCACAGTGAATGTGTTTCACTTCAACCATATTTATGTTTTACCAAAACTTGGAAAATGAGCACCGGTGTATCCAAGTGTCCCACTCCTACCTTTTATACTAAAAACAATATTTATTTCAAACAAATTTATAAAAAAATAGTATAGGGAAATATTGGCTTTATGCAAAGGAAACCTCCACCAATACTTACCCTGCATATATATATATGCCATGTACATTCCTTTGCAACTTGCGAGTACATTCCATGTACTCATCTGCACCTATCATGTGCAGATCTTGACAGATTAAAAGATGATAGGGTTATGGCCTACAGTCAACGAGCCCAGTGGCGTTGATGGAGCCCTAACATAGCGACTAAGTATAATTCCATTGTATTATACGCCAGCGTTGAGCTGTGCCAATTGTATGTATTTTCTTAATTCTGGATCTACCATTATAGTAAAATGATGTATGTTTTACTGATATTCATTCTTGTTATTTTGTGTGCTAGCTATGATCCAAGGATATCACAGTCAAGCACATAGACTTTGATTTTACCAGACCCGGGTCGTTACATGATGCTAGTTGGTTTATTTGGTGGAAGATCATATGTTCAGATCCTTAATGATATTCAATACCCCTCTGATCATGAACATGAACTTTCTTTGTGAATAGTTAAATTTTTTCCTGAGGACATGAGAGGAGTCTTGTTATAAGTAATCAATTGAATTTGGTTTTGGTTCAATATTTTGATGAGATGTATGTTGTTTTTCCTCTAGTGGTGTTATGTGAACATCTACTACATGACACTTCATCATGATTTGGTCCTTGGGGAAGGCTTTGGGAAATAGCAAGGAGATGATGGGTTGCTAGAATGAAAGAAGCTTAAACCCTAGTTTATGCCTTGCCTCGTAAGGGGCTGTTAGTTAGATTTATCTTAATTCTTATTTCGTAGTTGCGGACGCTTGGAGAGGGGTTAATCATAAGTGGGCGGCTTGTCCAAGTAAGGACAGCACCCAAGCACCGGTCCACCCACATATCAAACTATCAAAGTAGCGAACGCGAATCATATAGGCATGATGAAAACTAACTTGATGATAATTCCCATGTGTCCTCGGGAGCGTTTTCTTTACATAAGAGTTCGTCCAGGCTTGTCCTTTGCAATAAAAAGGATCGAGCCACCTTGCTGCACCTGTGGTACACTTGTTACTTGTTACCGGTTACGAATTACATTGCTACCAAACTATTAGTTACCGATAATTTTGGTGCTTGCAGGGAATACCTTGCTAAAAATGCTTGTCATTTTCTTCTGTTCCTTGTTGGGTTCGACACTTTTACTTATTAAAAGGACTATGATTGATCCCTATACTTGTGGATCATCAGTGTCTGACGTTCACGGGCCCTGATGAGCACCTCGGCCTTCAACTGCTCCTGATCCTCAACCTTGGAGACTATCCTCATGTTAGGGGGCGCTATCTGACTCGCGCGCCAAGCATCTTCAGGACAGTTGAGCTGGCCCCGTCGCCCTTGGTACTCGAGTGCCATGACATCTTAAGGGCACACCGCTTCCTTGGTGAAGTCGAACGCGTCGAGCAATTATTTCATTCCAGTTGCGGGTTTTTGGATTTGGGCTCCCCACTTCCCCAGGGTCTTTGGAAAACACCACGGTGCCTGCCGTTGTCCGCCATTTCAGAAAAAAAATGACCTAGAACATGCAGATAACTAAATTTGGTGAAAGAACTGAATAAATTTACTACATCACAATATGAATTAAAAACAAACAAAAAATTGGACATGACCTCTACATAAATATGGATAGTTATAGAAATTTAGCGAAAAGGAAATAAGTCAACATTTTGCCAAAAAATTAGCGCTTATAGTATGAATCCATGTAAGGAAATGAAGACATCTACTACATCACAATACGAATAAAAATAAACAAAGAAATTTGGCATGACCTCTGCAGAAAAATGGACATATTAAGTGATTGAAATCTGGCGAAACAGAAATAAATCAACGTTTCGCCAAAAATTTAGCGCTTATAGTAAGTATACCTATAATGAACTGAATACATCTACTACAGCATATTATTGAACTTGGTATGAACAGAAATAATGTACAGAATAATACGATATATATATGTGAGACTATAATTTACCTCTAATATGAACAAATTGGTATTCCTCGTTCATGGTTACGTATGTGGCTTCTGCAACTATAATTGTTTTGATGTGTGTGCCTTAAAAACTATAGAACAAGAAACTACAACTATAATTGAACTCTAGTATGAACAAATCGACCTCATCAATGCATATGAACACATTAATCGCAATAACCCTAACCCTAGTCGAACGTTTGTGTGCGTGTGCGTGGCTGATGCCGCGGTTGTCCGTGTGCGTGGCGGCCGTGGCCGTGGGTGGCGAGGAGGAAAGCCGGAGAGGGAGGTGTGGGCGACAATGTATTACCGACTGGAGCGGAGGGTGACGGGGCGGATCGTCGGCGAGGGCTACTGGGCGGCGGATCGAGGGCGAGGGCGACGCGCGGTGAAGGGCTAGGGCGGCAACAAGTATGGCGAGGCCGATGGCGGTAGCGGACTGCGACGGTGACTTGGGCAGCGTGGATGAGCCAATGGTGACGGCGACGAGATGGGGTAGAGTGAGAGTGAGAGAGTAAATTTGGGTCGGGGGAGAGGGGGCGCGTGCGTGTATGTAGGTCGATTGAGTTTGTGGCATGCGACGGGCGTGCCAAGCCGCCCAACACTGCTACTTTGGGGTGGTGGGCGGCAAACTTGATTCGACTTGGGGCAGACTAGATAGATAACTTAGTTGTGGCGGGTAGGGGCCTATACCCGCCACAACTAATATATGTATAAATTTATTTTTTTGGCGTCCGTTGCTGGCACTAAACTATGGCGGGCCCTATCGAGCATCCGCCACTGTTGCATTCAAGAACAATGGCAGCCGAGGCTAACACCCGCCACTAATCGCATTCATCACGTGGCCATACTCACTGGTGCTTACTTGTGGCGGGTGGTATTCTACACCTGCCACTGCTACGAATGTAACTCTGGCGGTCACGTTGTGGCACCAGCCACTGCTACTTTTGCTAACTAGTAGTGGCGGGTGCTATGTCCCGCCCGCCAATGTTTTGAATTCACCTATAAACCCTTTCCCAGTAGAGTAATAAAGGACTTCTTGACAAGTCCGTGTAGATCAAAGGTATGTTAGTAGATGATGTAATAAATACATGCTTTAGCAATCTAAGGATACAAATATGCCACTATTTATTTTGTAAATGCTCGAAATCATTCTCAAAAATCTTAGTAACAACAGTTGTCATGAACAACTTCGATAAAATGCATCAAATGTTACAAATAATACATACAAACTTAGTTCAGTAAATTAATCAATTGAAGCGAGAACAACCCTAAATGTACTTAGAGTAAATCAATTAATACATGTAAAGCCAATACTAATCCAATATTTATTAATAACTTGCATAGTATTACAACCCTTTGACATAGAAAGGGAATATGATGACTCATGTATTGATAACTTGTACAACATTCCTACCCTTCACATAAAAGGATAAATTGATGAGTCATGTACTGATAACGTGTACAACATCACTACCCTTGACATAAAAGGAGAGTTTGATGAGTCATGTGTTGATAATCAGCTTGTTCATCTTACCATCATATTATACAACACTACAAGTTAGTTATAAAAAGAACAAGAGTCCAGAACGAACATCAGAATACTTGCTTGATCTATCTTAACAGCATGCACAAGGACACAAATTTAGTCCCCCGCAAGCTATGAAGATTTGGTTTATGTCTAACTACTTGTACAACATGACAAACTTAGATCCAAAAGGAATGCAATCCAGATAATTGTTTGACATGTAAAGTGAATAAGATGAGTCAATGCCAATTATCATGTTTTCCTCCCTCTTAGATGATATGTACAATAAAAAGACAGCTTTGATGATCACTCTGAAATTACGTTTGTATGTAGTGCCACCAAACACAACATACCAAATAATTAGCTTGATAAGCATCAAATCACTTTTAGAAAAAGAAAGAAATAATGAAAAGAAACCTAACCACGGTAGCTATAAAAAGGCCTGCAATATGTAGACTCCATACCATCATCCATCCTTCACACAGCTAGAGCACAAAGCAGCAAATCCAAGTACGTAGTAGTTAACGCAGATCGACCATGAAGACCTTACTCATCTTGACAATCCTTGCGATGGCAATAACCATCAGCACCGCCAATATGCAGGTCAATCCTAGTGGCCAAGTACAATGGCCACAACAACAACCAATCCCCCTGCCCCAACAACCATTATCCCAGCAACCACAACAAGCATTTCCCCAACCCCAACAAACATTCCCCCATCAACCACAACAACAAGTTCCCCAGCCTCAGCAACCACAACAACCATTTCTCCAGCCCCAACAACCATTTCTCCAGCCCCAGCAACCATTCCCCCAACAACCACAACAACCATTCCCCAACAACCGCAACAACCATTCCCCCAGACTCAACAACCACAACAACCATTCCCCCAGACTCAACAACCACAACAACCATCCCCCCAGACTCAACAACCACAACAACCATTTCCCCAGCAACCACAACAACCATTCCCCCAGACTCAACAACCCCAACAACCATTTCCTCAGTTCCAGCAACCACAACAACCTTTTCCCCAGCCCCAACAACAATTCCCGCAGCCCCAACAACCGCAACAATCATTCCCCCAGCAACAACGACCGTTCATTCAGCCATCTCTACAACAACGGTTAAACCCATGCAAGAATATCCTCTTGCAACAATGCAAACCTGCGTCATTGGTGTCATCCCTCTGGTCAATAATCTGGCCACAAAGTGATTGCCAAGTGATGCGGCAACAATGCTGCCAACAACTAGCACAGATTCCTCAGCAGCTCCAGTGCGCAGCCATCCATAGTGTCGTGCATTCCATCATCATGCAACAACAACAACAACAACAACAACAACAACAACAACAAGGCGTGCATATCCTGCTGCCACTATCTCAGCAGCAACAAGTGGGTCAAGGCACTCTTGTCCAAGGCCAGGGCATCATCCAGCCTCAACAACCAGCTCAATTGGAGGCGATCAGGTCATTGGTGTTGCAAACTCTTCCAACCATGTGCAACGTGTATGTCCCACCTGAGTGCTCCATCATCAGGGCACCATTTTCCAGCATAGTCGCGGGGATTGGTGGCCAATGAAAAACGTAAGAGCTATACTAGCTAATAGATAGATGGATCATCGTTGCTTAGCTGATGCACCAATCGATGTAACGATGACAAATAAAGTGGCGCGCACCATCATGTGTGACCCCGACCAGTGCTAGTTCAAGCATGGGAATAAAAGACAAACAGAGTTCTTGTTTGCCAGCATTGCTTGTCATTTTTCCATTCGCTGTGTATTTAGCTGTTCATGCCTAATCGCAATTCTAGGCTTACACATCAATAGCTAGTTGCTCGTGCCGGCAGGTTCCTATATAATCTACCGATTAATGGTCGACCTATTAATCTAGTTCATAGACCGATTGATCTATTAATTGCTGCTCCCAAACCGACCGACCAGCTATCAGTTACCATTTTGCTGAACATTGCACACAATAAAGAAGTAAAAGGGCCATTTTAGCAGCAAAACAAGCGCCTGATTAGGAACCATCCATCACTTTAAATGTTAACCTGGATATTTTTGCATTGGTGCAATTTTGAGATTGGTGGCACCGATGCATTCTTTGAAGCAATTCTTTAAGGGACTCCAAAGAGGTGAAAATCAAACTAAAGTTGCCACATGGTAAAATATAAATCATGCGGCGAGCAAGAGCAAATATTGAGTCATGATAGCAAGCGCCAAACATGCCGTTAAACTCTTCATATGGTTTCGTGCAGAGAGGGGGAAAATTTAGAGATGACAAACAAAGCTTAAGTAGCATTGGTTCTACTTGATTGTAGAAATTTCTTTTACCTGTAGAATAACTCGGTTGTTATTTCTTTAAACATGCAGTGTGATGTTAACTTATCTCAATCTAGGAACACAACACAAATATAATAGTTTTGACCTAAACAAATTTACTATTGTACTCGCGTCTTACAAAGTTAAAGCTGAAAATCATCATAACCATTGGACACTTTGAAAGACAAGTGTGGGAAATAAATAGTAGGATATAATTTGAGTAGAATGTTTGATCATATATTGATCAAATAATCTAGCAAACTACTAAAACTCATCTATTCTACCTTATATGAACTGTCACAATGATAAAGCTATGATTTTGTTGACAAATATGTATCCTATGTATACTAGAACTAATACAAGTTCAAACAAATCAGTCACAGATCCCCGAGCCCTTCCAACCAGATAGCTAAAACTGAAAGAAGCATTAGCTCGATTAGAGCACCTACGGCCGAACTTGACAAATTCAACCCCTCAAACGACCGTGGACGCGCCCGGCAGTAACTGGTCACGCCTCAAATATTTCATTCTACAACCGGATACCTCAAATTAGAAACCTCAAATCCATATTATTACATGCGGCGGTCGGATGCTCCACAGAGTGTTGGTCCAGTTGCCGGCAAGGTAGAGTAGGGAATGGGACACGAGGTGGCTCACGGGACTCGAGGCACCACTGTCCCCCATGCCCTACTCTTTTCCGTCGGAACCCGGAACCCGGACAATGCCGGTGGACGTCGGATCGATGATGGATCCTTCCTGGGACGAGCGAGCAACATCCACCACAACGCGGTTACGATGCCCGGACTAGTGCATCATATGGGGAGCCGGAAAATACGACTCCGCCTTCACAACGCCCACCACCGCGAGGGTTGCCGCCGCCTCGCATGGCAGGAGCGCCGAGCTATGTTTTGCGTCGGGCGACGCCCATGGTGCGTCCATGGCCTCAGTGCACCAATGGAGGGGTTGCGCATCCGCCACCCGTTTGAACGCCAGATGGACCGCACCACCTCTAGTGAGACAGTGATGGCACACCTAGCGCCAGATCCATGCATCATTTGGGCGGACGCAAGATTCCCAATGGAAGGAATTCGTGCGTTGCCGTTGCCATCGGCCGGCCTCCTCCCGGGTACGGCGGAGCGCAAGCCAGATGGCCAGCTCCTCCTTGGAGCCGCGTGAGATGAGCTCGGGGTCGACGGATCTGGAGGTGTATGACTCGGATTCGCCGTCCACCATGCCGGAGAAGGCCATAAGATCGTCGAACGGGAGCGTGGCTAGCAGCAGGGAGTGGAGTAAAGTGGCTAGGGTTTGGTCCGGCAAGCAGATGGGGAGGAATATATGTGGGGTCGGATGGGCTAGCGTGGACCGGGACCGACATGGCGGACGCGCCTGGGCGCCCCATATTCTTGGAGCAACTAATTGAGCGCTCCTTCGGGAGCCTCGCAACGATCAGCGCCACTTTGCGCGCTCACAGCCATTCGCCACGTGTCGCGCTCTGGACGCTCCCTCCGGATTTTGTTTTTTTTACGCACGCGTTTTCGGCTTTTTAAAAGGTTTTTTTCCGGGTTTTTTTTTACGTTTTGGTTTTTTACCGGTCTTCCCTAGCTTTTCGACCAAAAAAATCGAAAAAAAAATTTGCGCAAAAAAATGCATTTTTTTTTTCACGAGTCACGATTTTGTTTTCGCGAGAGGCACGGTCGTGCCTCTTGGAAACGAAAAAAAACGTGTTTTCTGTTTTTTTTCTTTCACGAGAGGCACGGTTGTGCTTTCGCGAGAGGCACGGGCGTGCCTCTTTCGGAAAGGAAAAAGACGTGTTTTCTGTTTTTTTTTCTTTCGCGAGAGGCACGGTTTTGCTTCCGCCAGAGGCACGGTTGTGCTTTCGCGAGAGGCACGGGCGTGCCTCTTTCGGAAAGGGAAAAAACACATTTTCTGTTTTTTTCTTTCGCGAGAGGCACGGTTTTGCTCCGCCAGAGGCACGGTTGTGCTTTCGCGAGAGGCACGGGCGTGCCTCTTTCCGAAAGGAAAAACGCGTTTTTTGTATTTTTTTTCTTTCGCGAGAGGCACGGTTTTGCTTCCGACAGAGGCACGGTTGTGCTTTCGCGAGAGGCACGGGCGTGCCTCTTTCGGAAAAGGAAAAAAAACGCGTTTTCTGTTTTTTTCTTTCGTGAGAGGCACGGTTTTGTTTCCACGAGAGGCATGGTTGTGATTTCATCAGAGGCACGGGCGTGCCTCTTTCAGAAAGGGGGAAAAACCCGTGTTCCTGGTTCGGTTTTTTCGTCGGTTTTTTTCGTCGGTTTTTTCATGAAAAAAAAGTTCGTCAAAACCTATCAACATGGGATCTAGTTTTGAAGATCTCGACGCGAGGAATCTAATGGCGAAAGCGGTTCGAGATTTGGACGCACGGTTTAAGAGATAAAACATTTTGAATAAACGGATTTACGAAAAAAGGGAAAACTCCCAGGTTGCGACAAGTGGCGCACAGCAACCTGGGGAAGTTGGAGTGATCTCCGCAAGGAGTACTCCTTAATTAGTGATATCGCCATATTCTTCCTAGATTTGGGCTGGATATCAGGGGTGCTGGTTAGCTTGGGCGTTTGAGGCACATCTGGGTAGTTTTTTTGTGACCTGGCCGTCCGTCCGGGTGTTTGAGGTGGGTTTAGGACGCCCAGGTGTAAATGCTCTTGATATCCTCTCCCCGATTACCCTAGCGCCGCCGCTGCCTTCTCTCCTGCTTCCACCCTCGCTCGCCGCCCTTGCCCCTCTCTCTCTTGTTTCCTACTCCGTTGGTTCTACCATGCTGGTCCTGGCCTTCCCTGCCGGTCGCCGCCTTGGGTCGGCGAACCTAGCTACTGTGGGTTGGGATTCAAACGCCACATCATCTCTGAGGCGCGGCCGCGGCGGCTTGGCCTGATGCCTGCGAAGTAGGGCGAGCGGAGCAGGGCCGGCTCTGGGGGTAGGCCACCTTGGCCTGGGCCAAGGGCCCCGGTCTGGGGGGGGGGGGCATCATCAGATACATATAAGACTATACATCTATTTGGTTGAAAAAAATGAATCAGTACAGGCCCAGCCCAACTATGGAAGAGGAAAAGGCACGACGCCTGGCATACTACATCGATTCGATCGATCGAATCGCATCTCGGCATCTGCGTCTGGTCCTGGTCGCCTCGGGGGCTCGTTCGCCTTCGCCTGCTGCTCTCTCTGTCTCTCGAAGACTCACACGGACGCCCGGCCGGCCGGGCGCCGGCTGCTGCAATCAGATGGCCCTTTAATCCCTTGATTCCGTGATCCCCGTCTTGATTTTTCTTGGTACGGTTGATTTTCTTGCTTTCTTGGCGTAAACGTATTTATCTTTTTAGTTTCATCATCTTTCTAGTCGTATTGATCTTGATATTGTCATCAATTATTTTGCTTCTAGAAATGCCCAAAGAAATTTTTTCATGAAGAATTGAAGCATTATTGTCTATGAATTAGAATTTGGATCTATTTAAGGTAATCAAACTAGCAGGGAATATTGTTTCTCATATTTAATATTTTGCTACTTTATTAGTCTTCCTTTCCTGATATGAAGTTTGCGTGATTATTAATTTTTTATATGTTATACGTCTCAGAATAACAAAATATGATCAGATATGCATACATATATATTACCTATAAGGGCCTTTTTTTAACTTGGCCAAGGGCCCTGAAAAACATAGAGCCGGCCCTGGAGTGGAGGCAACGTGGGACTGCGCCGCTGGGCTGTTCGCCGTGACGCGCTGTTGCGCTGTGTAGATGGAGGACGTGTGTTGAGATATGTATTTAGCACATGTATTCTTGTATTCCAAGTCTTCTCTTTGTGTATAGTTGAGGATATGACTTGCCATATGTATTATATATACTTGTGCATATGCACCTATCAATACATTGAGAGTTGCATCCTATTCCTCTACAACGTGTGCCCAAGCCGTGTTGTGCGTGCCTTCCCGTCCGAATGCTTGCCAGTAGTCGGGAGATGGATGAGTTCAACGCCACCGAACCCCAGCTTCTGGGAGACCAGGCGCCTCCTCTCCTCATCACCCGTCTCACCAGAGGCATGTGCAGAATTATGTACACCATCTGCGCAAACGTGGTGGTCGACAACGCTCTGGATGTGGTCGACGTGAGGACTAGGTTCCATCATTAACATGTACCCTGGCAAGGTATGTGCTATGGGATGTAAACTCTCGATTTTATCTTCATTTTAGTTGCCTTCATCTCATGCTTTGTCCGTCCCATAGGCATTTTTCATGCATCTGTTTTCCTTCATTTTTTTTAAGAGAAAAGGCACAGTCCGAGCCCGAAAAGGGTTCGAGCATAGCCCGGCTTTGAATTAACAAAGCCATCAACCGGCCAGGATTACAACGACAACAGACCATACAACAAGGAAAGAAAAGACGACAGGGATGCAACCCTGAAACAGCCAATACAAGGAGTGCAAGGAAGCACAAACGCAACGAACATAAAGATGGCTACAGCTTGAAGATCTAAGTTCTTGAGGAGAGTCACGCCACCGAAAGGGAACAACTTGCACCCAAAGCCAACAAGATTGAAAGCCACCACCATGGGGCCAAGTCTTCACTCACAGGCTTGAGGGATGCGGCGCCGACGACAAGGAGGAACTGCTTCCCGAGAGCAAGTTCGACATATATGTCAGGCCGGCGGAGGCAATGGGCGCGACCACCCGAGCAAGCAACATCAAACACAAGCAGCCGCCCACAATTGAAGCAAGTCGTTGACGCAAGGCAAGGACTAGAGGCGTCCCACGAAGACACGGCATTGATTGAGCAACATGGCCACCAGGAAGAACCAGAGCTCACCACGACCACCATCTCAGAACCACCGTCACGACCTAGTTGCCGAAGAGAGGACCACTATCCCCTCTTGCCCAGGCCGTGGGCGTCGATCCGCCGGACAGACAGGACCACACGGGGGAGAGCATGGCGGCCATAGGAGGGAACCTGTCATCCATGGTGAAGAGTCACCACCGGAAGGAGAAAACGCCGCCGCCGGGAGCACCCAAAGCATGCAGCAGCCTACCCGCCTCCCCACAGACCCAAAGCGGCGCCTTCAAGAAGGTAACGACGCCACCATGGCGCCGCGGCCGCCCAAACCAAAGTTGTGGGCTTTCACCCGGGTGCAGGGGAAGGAGGAGGAGGGGGAGGTGAACCTCAACGCCGCCTTCAGGAAGGAGAGCAGCGCCCAAGGCGCCGCCGACGAGGTGGCCTCTGCCATCGCCAGAGGCCAAGGGGTTACCCCGATCCAGAGCACCCCACGGCACATCCACGCAGCCAACGACCAGATTGGGTCGAAACTGACGAGGAGGAGGCTGCTGCAAACATCAGGACACCGTCTTCAGATCTGGCGCAGAGGGGCGCGGGTGCCCCGACGCACGATGCCCAAATCCACCGCCGCCTCGCCACCCATGCAGCCGAGGGAAGGCGGCCCCAATTCCAGCGGCCGCCGCCCGCCGCTGGGACGACGCCGCGCACCCCACCAGGCCGCCACCTGGAACCCTAGGTCCGATTTCAGAGGGAAGCGCGACCGAAGACCTTGCTGCCACCCTCATCAACGTCCGCACGGGGTTGCCAGCGGCTGCCTCCGGCAGCGGCAAGGGGAGAGGCGCGAGGAAACGGGGGTAGCGGTGACCGGGATCTGGGTCGCCCCAGAGTCGCCCCTGGGGGGCGACGCGAGGGAGGGTCGAATCAGAGATAGAACCAATTTTCCTTCAGTTTTCAGGAGGGTGATGTTAACGATTTCAAAAACATGATAGCAGGGTATGGATATAGTTATTGGTCATGCATCATCGCGAGGCCTTACAATCATACTTGTTCCGCATAACATATCATTCAGTGAAGACTGAAGAGTAGACCATAAAATGGTTTTTGTTTGTGCTCTCGTAGGTTAAACCAATCTCTATCAATATGAAATTGGCATAGCTGACCATGATCAGGACTTCAGTAGGGCAGGGTTATTACGTTGGAGTTTCAGGACTCATAGTTGGTGAGTGCTTATGTGTCCTAAAATTTTGGATGTGACTAAACATAGGCCGGTATGGCTAATCGTTTTTACTTGTCTGTCCTTGCTCTTCACGGAATCTTCAGGTTTACGTATTGATAATTGTGATCTATGTTTCAACGACTTCCCAATATGTTTTACTTGATGTGAAGGTTCTAATTTTATTTTATTTCATTTCACTTGATCTTCTGGTTTAATTACAGGGTTAACAATTGGGTCCATGTTTCACCGACTTTGTACAAGTGTGTTTGCTTAGCTAGATTTCTGCCCTTATTTTTTATTTGACATCCCTCAATCATTTTCTGCAGATTCACTACGTTTGTATTATATATTGTTGTAAGTGCGCCTAGGGGTATTATAGTAGTTCTTATATGCAGTGTACTACAACTGGTGACCACATCTCCATATTATTGTCTTTAAAAGGTACTTTCAAAAAGTAAACTAATTAACGTTAACCTTCTGCTCTGTAGAAACCACATAGTTTCAACTCATTAATCATTTTTTAGTGGAAAGGCAGTAATCAATGATGGTGATTTAAAAACTGTACTCCTTATAGTATTGATATTCCCCATGCACCGGTATCAGGGCCGTCTCCAGGAATTCGGGGCCCCGGTGCGAAATGCGAAATGAGGCCCTAAATTTAGCAAAAAAAAATGTATTGCAAATATAATTAGACATAGTTTCACTTAATATATAACTTCAAATATGTGTCATATCATACAATAGTTGAAATATATATTATATAGTAATGCTAAGAGTAAACGTAGTATTGAAACAATAAACTTCTCTTTTGTGAATTGTAATCAAATAGTAAACTGAGTGCATGTTCTACTGAAAAGCATCATCTGTCTAGTACTCCCACCATCCCGAATTACTTGTAAAAATAGATAAAAATAAATGTATCTAGAATTAAAATACGTCTAGATACATTTATTTCCGCGACAAATAATTCCTGGTGTAAGGAGTATTTCTTAAAATGAAATCTTTAAATCCATTGACTCTATTCTCGCAAAACAAAAACCCATTAAGTCTTTCTTAGAATGAACACACAACAAAGAATTAGTACTAGAATAAGAAATTAGCTTACGGCTAGTGTGATATTCTTATTAATTCTGATTGAAATTAAGCGCATGCCGAATCGTGTAGCACTTTTGTAATATTAGGCATTGCATTTGATTCGGCAGGAAGACATCAAACGGACCAGAAAGAGAATGATTGTAACAAAAAAAATAGTAACCTTAACTAGTTTTTCATTCATCTATTTTGATCCCAGGCGTATGGCTACTACTTAACTTGGAAAAATATTCTGCTACAGTAAAGAAACAAGCACTCTCGGCCATAGCGATTAGGCCCATTAGCGTAACTAGCCTGCCTTATTTGTCTACTTGCTCTTTTACAAACAGGACGAAAGGGGAGTGGATAAATCATTACTAGGCCAACGGAGGGCCTGTAGGCTGGGTATTAGTGCACCGTACGTTCCGCTTCTCGTGCAAGGTTGCTTCCGATTAAATCGGATCGAGCGAGCCATCCTAAAAAGGCAGCAAACCAGCGCATGAAACTGCGGCCGTTACATCGTTTTTCCTTCGATCGGGGCCCCTACGATTTCGGGGGCCGTGTGCGATCGCACCGCTCGCACAGCCTTGTGGACGGGCCTGACCGGTATGTTCTCGTACATCCGTGAAACTTCTGAGCCAAAATGTTATATCCTTGTGTATACAGTTCATCATTGGTTGTTATAGAATTTCCTCGGTATGAAATATTCCACATTCTTACCTTTTTTTCTGTGATACGGAACATAACTTGTTTGAGCATGTATGATTCTTTATTCATAGCAAATATGAAGCTAACTAAAAAAGGTCCATACATTGGTGCATAATCTAACTTATGAATTCTGTGAACATAGCATTTTAGAGCAGCATTGATAGTTTCCAACTTGCCGTGCTTTAGGATCAGATGAGAACATGAATGCTCTAAATTAAATTCATGACCAATGTACATAATGAGAGCTAGAGAATAATATTTCTCAGTAAATATGGATGGTTCAGTTAATACTTAAAACTGAAAGAAAACTGAATTGCCATTGCCAATATTGTTAATAATAATCAACAACAAATATCATCGAGGAGGTCTATGGCCCGAGCGTCGAGGCGCTTGTCATGGACGAGGACCAAGAGGACCGCCCGCCCCGTGTCGTGAAGTTCGAGACCGGCACCCCAGTGGGCACAACCTCAACCCACACCTCCCACCAGGATCTTCTCTCTGCCAGAGTCATCCTACCTGCAGCCAGCTCCCCCTCGTATGCCCTGATCTCCACCTTGTGTGCTGGTCCATTCATCATAGCTAGAAGGTAATGACTAATGAGCATGTCATCTCTCCCCCTCTCAATTTCATCCTTGTGTTGTTTATTTTTCAGAGAATGTGGTATTATGTAGCCCCTCTCTGTTGATGATTGAATGTATAGATTATATATTACAAAAGGAATCCGCCTTAAAAGGCGTTCCACTAAAAACGCAGTAGGATCCTATTTCAAGTTCCTTGCACTTAAACCGCAAAAAGGAAAGGCACTTTTCCTAACTTTTCTCGTTAACACGGAGCAGTCAGATAAATAACAGTAGGCTCGTTAAGTTTGTATGCTCGTCCACTACTTCGGTTTATTCAGGTTGCATGATACAGTAATTTTGCAAATGTGTCAGACTTTCTATTTACATTAGCTAATAGAATTTATTTCCACTATATGTTGTGCGGAGGATAGATCAGCAGGACTAAACAATATGTGTCTAACACCATTTGCACAATTCCCTTAAACGGCCTGCAGTAGCTGACCAAGTACCACCAATGTTGTCGTCAGTCTTGAAGGGGATTCAAAACCCGGTAGGATCGCACACCGTATGGCTTGGACATCGGAAGAAGATGCAAGATTGGTAATGAGATTACATGCCTCAGTGCTCAACTTATGATCCTATTCATTTGAACTGATTTACTTGTTTGTCTCAGCTAATCTGTCCTCAAACGGAGACAACCATTTGGTCGAAAAACTCAAATGATTCCATCGAGATAATAACAAGAAGAACATCAAGTACTGGGATGACATTGTTGTTACAACAATAGTAATAGGCCAGGTCACCGGAAGGGAGATGCTCGTCGTGTATGATGGACATGGTGACTCGGAGGTGAGGTTATCTTCTCTTGAAAATCTTGACCTAGACAAAAGAAATTAACCTTGGGAAGCAGGAAAGCGAAGGTCACGAATGGCCGCACAATTTGGTGGTGTTTGTGTGTTGTGCGGTCAAGCCTTTCTACGGGCTCCATGGTGATCAGCAGCATCACCTTCTTACGGAGATGAGATGATGGGATGAGGCCGCATCGTGCTACCTATTGTTGTTGTGCTAGCTTTGATGTGTATGTGTGTGTGAGAGAGAGAGATCAGCGGCTGATCGGGGATGGTACTGTGATTCTACTGTTTTATGCTAGATGTTAAAGAATACTACTTGCAAGCAGTTAGCGACGAACTGATGGTGCATTATAGTGTATAGAAGGTTCTTTTGATCCTGCAAGGCCAACTGTGCATTTATTGTTCTGTACCTATTTCGTCCCTCCTGAATCTCTATATACTACATATAAATATGCTGGTTATGTCAAGTACTTTGTTGGTGTCTGTTTTTGTAAATCTTGTGACTTATCAATTGTCAGCTTACTCGACAATGCGAAGGAAGCCCAGAATTGTGATTCAGTGGATATATTGTTGTTGCATGTGCCTTGCATTCAAATTTGAGGAGTAGGGTTTCAAGGGCTAGGTAGTACTCCCTCCGTCCCAAAATAAGTGTCTCAACTTTGTACTAGCTCTAGTACAAAGTTGTACTAAGCTTGAGACACTTATTTTGGGACGGAGGGAGTAGTACTTTTTCCCAGGTGCTTCTACTTGCCTGAATTTAAGTAGGAGAAATTATCAGTTGTGTGACGAGTCTTGGGTTGGTTGATTTGCTCTGGTGTTTTTTTTTGAAATAATCTTGATTTAACTATGATTTTCAGAAACTGATACAGCTTTAATATGGTTCCTTGCTCACTTGGGTAAATTAAAACAATAAATTGAGGAGTTTAGAGCCTGCCTAGAGACCTCGCATAGCACCGCCTCATTTAGCAGCAACATCATGATGATCGCTCTGGTCTACTCCAAGTCTCCGCTTGTGGTTTGTGTTCTTCAGGTCTCCACTAGCCATGATATTGCGGCTGGGCTTCGGGTATGTGTTACCACTGATACATCTTTCCAAACTACTAATGAATTGGTCTCTGATGTCTTCTTCTCAGTTTTAATTAGGGCCTGCTTCGGTTTGCACCAATTCGAGATAGTGGTTGTGGAATGCAGCAGCCAAGACAACAAGGTCAGGCTCGGCTTAGGTATGATGGCAAACAAAATTAGATTTGGATGGTTCCTTACATATTCCTCTCAGAATCAAGAGTGATAATACTTTTTTTGGTGCTCCGGCTTCTGCAGATTCTGAAGAATTGATTCGTTGTTCAGGCATTTCATGCATTTGGAGTTCACAGGTATCTAAGTTTCTCTGACTGTGTTTTCAAATAATTGATACTTGACATTAGGATTTTTGGCTGAACAAATCATCTCAGACATAAGTAGAACACGGCAAATTGTGAGACAGAGCTAATGGATACACAGTTTAGAAAATAGAACTGAACAATTCTTGGTAGTCACTATTGATTAGCTACGTGCTTACCTTAATTTCCTTGCTACTTATTTTAATTGTTAGTACTTGAAGGTTTGAATAATTATTATTACCAAGTTGCATGTTGATCACTGCTTATAATGAAAATGTATGTCCATGGTTTAAAGGATCTTTATTGTTTCAGTCTATACTAAGTTATTTGTCGGTTATACTGGAGCTTATAATGTTCCCTCTTTGATCTAGACATCAAATATTCTAAGCTTCATTTTTGTGAGCAAACGGTTCTACGCTTCCTTTTTGTGAGCAAACGGGTGAACTAAGAAAGGAAAACTTGCTCCATAAATAGTAGTGGCATTTACTATGCAGATGATACTGACGAATTATCATACAAGTCCGCATTAATATTTAGTCAGTAGGTTATTGAAGAAGGCCGGAAATCGCATGGAGCACCAACAATAACCTCAAGTAGATGCAGCAGAGACATGTGATGAACTATCATATGTTTCCTAATCTGAATGTTTGCTCCAATCGCTTGATTGTTTGATCTGGTTTGTTGTGACAATACAATGATTTTCTATGTTCTTTTTGTGGTGCAATCTCCGTTGATTTGGAAAGATGGGGACTTTCTGTTGAGCTATTTCGATCGGCCATTGGCCATAACATTCCAAATTCCTTATTTTGTTTCCTCTTTTTCGTGGCTTCATTTTACGTGTCTCACTAAAGGTGGGCATGACTTGAAAAGGGAGGCAAACAAAACCGCCAACATGCATCTCTTTTGCAGCACAAGAAGAGGCACTGATGAGAGGTGGAAAAGGAGGGGCAAAGAAGGAAGCCATGGGCATGTCCCGCCTACCGACCATGAATATCAACGACGACAACGACGACTAGCTTGTGTGCGTGTGAGAGAGGGAGGGAGAGGGAGTCAAAACAAAATGATGTATATCTTTACTACATTATAAAATGGGATTTGGTGAGCTATTTGTCCTTTATGATTCATGAGATTTTAATTCTATAGTGTCTTTCGCTCTTAATATATTATTGTGGTTATAGATTTATCATTGACACAATATATGTAGAAACTTTTTTGGTCTAAATAAGAAGAACAAAAGTTTCTGGGATGCTTTTTGATCGTTCCCTTTACCTAGCTTCCAATTTCTATTATCAGAAACACATTTTTTTGTTCCTATAGGAAACATATGCAAATAGAAGATTTGCCAAAGCTTTTTGAGTCCCTGATGCATACTAAATACAGTCCTAGAACAATATGCTTATGCATAATAACAAGCTGGAAAATTGCTCCAAAATAACACTTAAAACATATAAAAGAACAAAAAAATCCATTCTGAATTCTAAAATGATCTTTCAATGTATGCAGCAAACTGCTTCCTTTATAATCTGACAAAACTCGCAGGACTTATCATGACGCATGCAAGGATATACTAAAACCATCACACCGAAGCCGAGGTTGCCTTTGTTTCCTTATTTTGGCGAGAAGGTGTCATAGTTCTACTATTTTGATTAGCCATCTAGAGGGACGACAGTGCATGCAATCATTTAAATAAAATAATACAAAGATGCTGCATGAGTCATCAATTCAAACAAGAAGAACTTGTTTCATGTGATTTTTTTGTGTAAAGTGGAAACAAATTATTTTTATAACAACTAATTCGACAACACAAGTGCTACACCGTGATCAGTATATGCATATGATACGATCTAGCTATTTTCCTTTGCATGGGTGGTTTTTATCATGAGGTAGGAGGGTTCGTACAAGTCGACTATCAGCTCTCATGCAATGCTTTAAAAAGAAAAACGAGAGGAATTTGCGAATTTTTGTATAACATTGCAAATTATATGAAAAAACTGTTTAATTTGTCAGAACTTTTAGGAGGGAGTGAGTGGCAAATGTTGGAAGACATTCAAAGTTAGGATGATGGGAATGCCTATGGCAATTTGGAGAACTTGGAGAAAACATATGCGAACTTGAGCTAGGTAGCAACGTAGAGCTTAAGCTAAATGGTTCATATTCATTTGTTAGTCCATGAGTTCGAGATGATGGACTCAACAATTTGATAGATTTGGAGGGAACACGGATTTGGAGTAGTGTGACAACATAGCGAAGTAATGACACAATGGTCGAAGGGCTGAAGTTGAGGGGCTTGTGGTAGATCCATTTGTTGGCCCGTGGCAGCGCACGGGCGTTCTGCTAGTAATCATTGGTGGCTTCTTTGACCACCAGACGGCTTATTGACTTCTTCCACTCGAGGATCACCGTGGAGCAATCCTTCTTCCCCTTCCTACAGAAGCACGCCAACCACAAACAAATGCTCAAAAAGACCTTAGCAAATGCCATTGAACCAGATTGTAGGCAAGAGGAATCTTATTAGTCGGTAGATGCAGATGTCGAGGCCTCGTCATTGCTTGCCAGAGGCCTCATGTGTATGTCGTGCGTCCCACCAGAGGCTCTTTTAATTAGAGGAAGAGCGGTGCGGAGAAGACAGCATTAGTCACCCTGGGAGCAGAAAGTTCGGTGGCGGTGCGTGTAAAGAGGAGACTTTGGTAGTTTCTGGTGGAGTTGTGGTAGCCGTAGGGACGACGAGAGTGAGCGAGGACTGGGGACGGAGGAGAGGTGATGGATGGAAAAAAATTGGGTGATTGAGGACGAAAACCAAGATCAAAAACAACATGAGCAGGTTGCGGGGGGTAGACTAGATGTCTCTGTAGTGAAGTAATATGAGCATAACTTAATTGATCAGTGTAAAACTTTGAATCGGTTGAAGTATACTATACTAAAGTAAGTTGTAAAGCCTAATTGCAATTATATCTTTGATGGCAATGATTATGAGTTGCGTGACAATCTTGTCTGTTCTGGATCTTGCATCTGATTCTAATTAAACAGTATATGTTAGATGTTTTTAATGAGGTCCATGTTAGATTTGATTGTTAATTTATAGAGCGGGTGAAAGCGGATTCTATCCTTTTCGTCTGCCATTTTTCCTTTCATAAAATGTGTCCATGGAGTAATTCTCCACAAAAACAAACTTAACTGGACAAAATATCCACGGCAAGTCGCATATCTTGTGCAACTGTTCACTGTTGAAAGCTTATTGTGCCACTACCCATCATTGCAAGGAAAAAATACAGAAGATTTATGTTCTACCAAATACATTCTTTTGTTCAGATTTAGCCAGGTATGATCCTGGTTGCGTCAGCCATTAGAGTACATTGCGATCGACTAGACAGTTTCAGTGTCTCTTCTTGCCTACTTTTGCAGCACTAGATTTGCGATCAGGTAGATAAACACAACAACAAAGGAGACGACAGATGCCAGCGGCCCATATTTCCCAAGAATTCTCTGTGGGTTAATTCCATAATACGCATTGAATTCTCTACTGGCACGGAATCCAGCAACAAGGGCCGCACCATGCTGACACTAGCAGCTACGTGTTGCTCCCGTGGGCAAGACCTGCCCAAGGAGGATAGGTAAGAGAAATGGCTGAAGACACACCAAGACCTGGCAACATGTAGGTTCATATTTCACCCCCACCCTTGGATAAAACCGTGAATCATTTGAAACATATTAAAACTTGAGTGCATTTTTTATTTTGGGGAAATATGCTCACAAGAGCTCAGGAGTCACACGTCGGTTCTAGGTAATTAAACAAACAAGAACATTGACTTGTTGAGAAATTTTACCACCTCTTCTTGCTTCTTTTATGACACTAGAACTTGACGGGCTTTGGGTCACCTCCTTTTCGGTTTATAAGGCTTGCGCGTATCTCTAGGTTGACAAATAGACCAACTTAATACAAGTTGTATATCACGAAAAATATATAATTAGGAACTTCAAATCGTATACTTTCTAATGGTATAACTTTTAGACTATACAACTCATGTTATGCTGGTCAAGTTATAGATCCAGGGATATGTACAAGCCTTATAAACCGGAAAGGAGGTATGTTAGTAGATAAACATGCCAATTAAGGACTTCTTGACAAGTCTATGCAGATTAAAGGTATGTTAGTCGATGGTGTAATAAATACATGCTTTTAGCTATCGAAATTAAAACTGAATTAAACTACAGGATAAACAGAGTAAAATCAACTAAAGTACCCCAAAAAATGGAATTTCATCAAAATCTTTATTTTTTATATATATTATTTATTTTATTGTTTTGTATCTAGCAAAATTGTAAGGTAAAAAACATAAAAGATCCTGGATTCTCCATTTAATTCGGAAAAAAAGAGATTCTTGTTCGTAGAACATCGATCTAAGGATACAAATATGCCACTATTTACTTTGTAAATGCTCGAAATCATTCTCAGAAATTTTAGTAACAACAGTTGTCATGAACAACTTGGACTAAATGCATCAAATGTTACAAATAATACATAAAAACCTTCAAATGTACTTAGAGTGAATCAATTAAGACGTGTAAAGCTAGTACTAATCCAATATTTCTTAATGACTTGCATATACTTACAACACTTGACGTAAAGAGGGAATTTGATGAGTCATGTATTGATAACGTGCAAACATTACTACCTTTGACATAAAAGGAGAATTTGATGAGTCATGTATTGATAACGTGTACAACATTACGTCAGCTTGTTCATCTTACCATCATACTATACAACACTACAAGTTAGTTTAAAAAAGAATAAGAGTCCAGAACGAACATCAGAATACTAGCCTGATCTATATTAACAACATGCACAAGGACACAAATTTAGTTCCCCGCAAGCTATGAAGATTTGGTTTATGTCTAACAACTTGTACAATATGACAAACTTAGATCCAAAAGGAATGCAAACAAGATAATTGTAATGCAATCCAGATAATTATTTGACATGTAAAGTGAATAAGATGAGTCACTACCAATTATCAAGTTTTCCTCACTCTTAGATGATATGAACCATAAAAAGGCAACTTTGATGATCACTCCAAAATTACGTTTGTATGTAGTGCCACCAAACGCAACACACAAAATAATTAGTTCGATAAGCATCGAATCACTTTAAAAAGGAAAGCAATAATGGAAAGAAACCTAACCATGGGAGCTATAAAAGGGCCTGCAATATGTAGACTCCATACCATCATCCATCCTTCACACAACTAGAGCACAAGTATCAAATCCAAGTACGTAGTGGTTAACGCAAATCCACCATGAAGACCTTACTCATCCTAACAATCCTTGCGATGGCAGTAACCATCGGCACCGCCAATATGCAGGTCGACCCTAGCGGCCAAGTACAATGGCCACAACAACAACCAGTCCCGCTGCCTCAGCAACCATTCTCCCAGAAACCACAACAAACATTTCCCCAACCCCAACAAACATTCCCATTCCCCCATCAACCACAACAACAATTTCCCCAGCCTCAACAACCACAACAACAATTTCTCCAGCCCCAACAACCACAACAACCATATCCCCAGCAACCACAACAAACATTCCCCCAGACTCAACAACCCCAACAACTATTTCCCCAGTCCCAGCAACCACAACAACCATATCCCCAGCAACCACAACAACCATTGTCCCAGACTCAACAACCCCAACAACAATTTCCCCAATCCCAGCAACCACAACAACCATTTCCCCAGCCCCAACAACCGCAACAATCATTCCCCCAGCAACAACCACCGTTCATTCAGCCATCTCTACAACAACAGCTGAACCCATGCAAGAATTTACTCTTGCAGCAATGCAGACCTGTGTCATTGGTGTCATCCCTCTGGTCAATGATCTGGCCACAAAGTGATTGCCAAGTGATGAGGCAACAATGCTGCCAACAACTAGCACAGATTCCTCAGCAGCTCCAGTGTGCAGCCATCCATAGCGTCGTGCATTCCATCATCATGCAGCAAGAACAACAACAACAACAACAACAACAACAAGGCCTGCGTATCCCGCTGCCACTATATCAGCAACAACAGGTGGGTCAAGGTACTCTCGTCCAGGGCCAGGGCATCATCCAACCCCAACAACCAGCTCAATTGGAGGCGATCAGGTCATTGGTGTTGCAAACTCTTCCAACCATGTGTAACGTGTATGTCCCACCTGAGTGCTCTATCATCAAGGCACCATTTGCCAGCATAGTCACCGGAATTGGTGGTCAATGAAAAATGCAAGAGCCATACTAATAGGTAGATGGATCATCGTTGCTTAGCTGATTTACCAATCGATGTAACGATGACAAATAAACTGGCGTGCACCATCATGTGTCATCCCGACCAGTGTTAGTTCAAGCTTGGGAATAAAAGAGAAAGAACGTTCATGTTTGCCAATATTGCTTGTCATTGTTCCATTCACTATGTATTTAGATATTCATCCTGAACTGTAATTCTAGTCTTACACATCAATAGCTAGTTGCTCATGTCGGCAGATTCCTATGTAATCTAATGACTAATGGTCGACCTATTAATCTAGTTTATCGGCCGATTGATCTATTAATTGGTGCTCCCAAGCCGACCGAGCAGCTATTAGTTACCGATTTCCTGAACATTGCACACAATAATAATTCAACGTATTTCAATGTCTAGAAGTAAAAGGGCCATATAAGCAGTAAAACAAGTGCCTGATTAGAAACCATCCATCACTTTAAATGTTAATCTAGATATTTTTGTGTTGGTGCAATTTTGAGTTGATGGCACCGACACATTCTTGAAAGAAATTCTACAGGGAACTCCAAAGAGGTGAAAATCAAACTAAAGTTGCCACATGGTAAAAGATAAATCATGCGGCAAGCAAGAGGAAATATTGAGTCACAATAGCTAGCGCCAAACATGTAATTAAACTCTTCTTATGGTTTCTTGCAAAGAGGGAAGTAATTTACAGATGACAAACAAAACGTAAGTAGCATTAGTTCTAATTGATTGTAGAAATTTCTTTTACCTGTAGAATAACTCAGTTGTTATTTATTTAAACATGCACTGTGATAATGGAGTTATAGTCATTGGTGGCTTCGCTGGCCATAGACGGCTTATTGACTTCTTCCACTTGAGGATCACCGTGAACTAGTCCTTCTTCCCGATCCTACATAAGCATGCCAACCACAAATAAATGCTCAAAAAGACCATGGTAAATGTCGTTGAACCGGATTATGGGAGGCAGAATCTTATGACTCGGTGGATGCAGATATCGAGGCCTCATTTGTATGTCGCGCCTCCCACCAGAGGTGTCTTCTAATTAGAGTGGTGCGAGAAGACAATATAAGTCACCGTGCAAGCGAAACAATTAGGAGGCACTGCTTGTAAAGCGGAGAATTTGGCACTGTCTGGTGGCATTGCGGTAGCCGCAGGGTCGAAGAGAGAGAGGGAGGGAGGGGGGAGGATGAATCGGAAAACCAGGAGCAGGGGTGATCAACGATGAAAACCAAGATGAAAAAACAATGTGCAAGAGAGGAAGAGGAATAGGCTAGCTATTTCTGTAGTGAAGTAATATGAGCATAACTTAACCCATAGGTGTGGAACTTGGATTCGGTTGAATTATATATTATACTAAAGTAAGCTGACTAATTGCAATTTAAATCTTTGGTGGCAATGCTTATGAGTTGTGAGACCATCTTGACTATTCTGGATCTTGCATCTAATTCTAATTAAACAGTATATGCGAGATGTTTTTAAAGAGGCACACATTATATTTGATTGTTGATTTACACAATCTAATTAAACATTATATGTCAGATGTTTCTAATGAGGCCCACGTTAGATTTGTTTGTTGATTTACACAGGGATTGATAAGTTGATTCTATCCTTTTTCCTCTGCCATTCTTCCTTTCATAAAATGTGTCCATCGAGTAATTCTCCACAATAACAAACTTGACTGGACAAAATATCCACGGCAAGTTGCATATCTTGTGCAACTGTTCAATGTTGAAAGGCTATTGTGCCACAATCCATCATTGCAAGGAAAAAACACAAAAGATTTATGTTCTATCAAGTATATTATTTTGTTTGGATTTAGCCAGGTTCCGCCGGCCATTAGAGTACCTTGCGATCGACTAGACAGTTTCAGCATCTCTTCTTGCCTCCTTTTGCATCACTAGATTTCGATGGGCTTGCGAACAGGAAGATAAACACGGCAACAAAGGAGACGAGAGATGCGAGCGACCCATATTTCCAAAGAATCCTCTGCAAGTGAATTCCAAAAAATGCATTGAATTCTGTGCTGGCGTAGAATCCAGCAGCAAGGGAAACACCATGCTGACGCTAGGAGCTACGTGCTGCTACCGCGAGCTCCCATGGCAAGACCTGCCCAGGGAGGACTGGCAAGAGAAACGGCTGAAGACACACCAAGACCCGGCAACATGTAGGTTCATATTTCACCCCCACCCTCAGATAAAAATGTGAATCATTTCAAACATATTAAAACTTGAGTGGATTTTTTATTTCGGAAAAATATGCCCACAAGAGCTCAGGAGTCAACCGTCAGTTCTAGGTAATTAAACAAACAAGAAGTTTACCTGTTGAGCAATTTTACTACATTTTCTTGCTTCCTTTTACGACACTAGAACTTGATGGGCTTCCGGTCAGCTAGATAAACATGCCAATAAAGGACTTCTTGACAAGTCTGTACAGATTAAAGGTATGTTAGTAGGTGGTGTAATAACACATGATTTTAGCTATCTAAGGATACAAATATGCCACTATTTATTTTGTAAATGCTGGAAATCATTGTCGGAAATCTTAGTAACAACAGTTGTCATGAACAACTTCGACTAAATGCATCAAATGTTAGGAATAATACATACTAACTTAGTTCAATAAATTAACATATTGAAGCAAGAAAACAAACCTTGAAATGTACTTAGAGTGAATCAATTAAGACGTGCAAAGCCAGTACTAATCCAATTTTATTAATAACTTCCACAAAATTACAACACGTGACGTAAAAAGGGAATATGATGAGTCATGTATTGATAACGTGTACAACGTTACTACCCTTGACATAAAAACAGAAGTTGATGAGTCATGTCTTAATAACGTGTACAACATTACTATGAGCTTGTTCATCTTACCATCATACTATACAACACTACGAGTTAGTTTAAAAAGGAATAAGAGTTCATAACGAACATGACAGTACTAGCCTAATCTATCTTGACAACATGCACAAGGACACAAAGTTTTTCTGCCACAAGCTATGGAGATTCGGTTTATGTCTAACAACTTGTATAACATGACAAACTTAGATCCAAAGGGAACACAATCCATATAATTGTTTGACATGTAAAGTGAATAAGATGAGTAAGTGCCAATTATCAAGTTTTCCTCACTCTTAGATAATATGAGTAGCAAAAAGGCAACTTTGATGATCACTCCAAAATTACGTTTGTATGCAGTGCCACCAAACACAAGACACCAAAAAATTAGTTCGATAAGCATTGAATCACTTTTAAAAAGGAAAGCAATAATGAAAAGAAACCTCGCCATGGTAGCTATAAAAAGGCCTGCAATATGTAAGCTCCATACCATCATCCATCCTTCACACAACTAGCGCACAAGCATCAAATCCAAGTAGGTAGAAGTTAACGCAAATCCACCATGAAGACCTTACTCATCCTGACAATCCTTGCGATGGCAATAACCATCGCCACCGCCAATATGCAGGTCGACCCTAGCGGCCAAGTACAATGGCCACAACAACAACCATTCCCGCAGCCTCACCAACCATTCTCCTAGCAACCACAACAAATATTTCCCCAACCCCAACAAACATTCCCCCATCAACCACAACAACAATTTCCCCAGCCTCAGCAACCACAACAACAATTTCTCCAGCCCCAACAACCATTCCCCCAACAACCACAACAACCATATCCCCAGCAACCACAACAACCATTCCCCCAGACTCAACAACCCCAACAACCATTTCCCCAGTCCAAGCAACCACAACAACCTTTTCCCCAGCCCCAACAACAATTCCCACAGCCCCAACAACCACAACAATCATTCCCCCAACAACAACCATCGTTGATTCAACAATCTCTACAACAACAGTTGAACCCATGCAAGAATTTCCTCTTGCAGCAATGCAAACCTGTGTCCCTAGTGTCATCCCTCTGGTCAATCATCTTGCCATGAAGCGACTGCCAGGTGATGCGGCAACAATGTTGCCAACAACTAGCACAAATTCCTCAGCAACTCCAGTGTGCAGCCATCCATAGCGTCGTGCATTCCATCATCATGCAGCAAGAACAACAAGAACAACTACAGGGTGTGCAAATCCTGGTGCCACTGTCTCAACAGCAACAAGTGGGTCAAGGTATTCTCGTCCAGGGTCAAGGCATCATCCAACCTCAACAACCAGCTCAATTGGAGGTGATCAGGTCATTGGTGTTGCAAACTCTTCCAACCATGTGCAACGTGTATGTCCCACCTTACTGCTCCACCATCAGGGCACCATTTGCTAGCATAGTCGCCGGCATTGGTGGCCAATGAAAAAAAACAGGAGCTATTCTAAAAGTTAGATGGGTCATCGTTGCTTAGCTTATGCACCAATCGATGTAACGATGACAAATAAAGTGGCGTGCACCATCATGTGTGACCCTGACCAAGTGCTAGTTCAATATTGGAAATAAAAGACAAACTCAGTTCTTGTTTGCCAGCATTGCCTATCACTGTTCCATTCCATGTGTATTTAGATGTCTGTCCCTAATCGTAATTCTAGCCTTGCACATCATTAGCTAGTTGCTCGTGTGGTTGTCGACATATTAATCTAGTTAATAGGCCGATTGATCTATTAGTTGTTGCTCGCAAGTTGATCGAGCAGTTATCAGTTGGCAATTTCCTGAACAATGCATACAATAATATTTCAACGTATTTCAATTTCTAGAAGTAAAAGGGCCATTTCAGCAGAAAAACAAGTGCGTGAATAGAAACCATCCATCACTTTAAATGTTAATCTGGATAGTTTTGCATTGGTGCAATTTTGAGCTTGATGGCACTGAAGCATTCTTCAAAGAAATTCTATAGGGGACTCCAAAGAGGTGAAAATCAAACTAAAGTTGCCACATGGTAAAAGATAAAGCATGCGGCGAGCAAGAGCAAATATTGAGTCACAATAGCTAGCTCTAAACATGCCATTAAAATCTTCATATCGTTTCTTGCAGAGAGGAAAACAATTTATTGATGACAAACAAAGCTTAAGTAGCATCAGTTCTAATTGATTGTAGAAATTTCTTTTACCTATAGAATAACTCAGTTGTTATTTCTTTAAACATGCACTGTGATATTGACTTATCTCAATCTAGGAACACAAAGCAAATATTACATTTGCTGCTATGGTCTCCAAAAAGATGAGAAATCATTCTGTGTAGAAGTTAGCTAGAAGGAAAATTTGACCTAAACAAAGTTAACATTGCACTCATCTCTTACATAGTTAAAGCTGAAAAATCAACATAACCAACGGACACTTTGAAAGACAGTGTGGGAAACAAATAGTAGGATAGAAATTTGCGTTGAATTTCTGCTCAAATGTTGAACAAATAACCTAGTAAACTACTAAAACTCAGCAAAACGGTATATTCTACCTTATACGAACTGTCACAATGATAAAGATATGATCTTTTTTTTGACAAATATGTATCCTAGAAAAATTCTAAAAAATCAGCCACAGTTCCTCAAGCCCATCCAGCAAGATAGCTTAAATTGAAATAAGTATTAGCTCGATTAGACCATGTAGTACGATGAGGAGGATGGTGGCCCCATGGAACAACTGCAGCCTCTCCTTTGTGTCTGGGCGCAAGGCGTTAACGGAGTTATAGTCATTGGTGTCTTCGTTGACCATCAGACGGCTTATTGACTTCTTCCACTCGAGGATCACTGTGGAGCAGTCCTTCTTCCCCTTCCTACAGAAGCATGCCAACCACAAATAAATGATCAAAAAGACCTTGGTAAATGTCGTTGAACCGGATTGTGGGAGGCGGTCTTATGGGTCATGAAGGAAATATGCCCTAGAGGCAATAATAAAGTTATTATTTATTTCCTTATATCATGATAAATGTTTATTATTCATGCTAGAATTGTATTAACCGGAAACATAATACATGTGTGAATATATAGACAAACAGTATGTCACTAGTATGCCTCTACTTGACTAGCTTGTTAATCAAAGATGGTTATGTTTCCTAACCATGAACAAGGAGTTGTTGTTTGATTAACAAGGTCACATCATTAGTTGAATGATCTGATTGACATGACCCATTCCGTTAGCTTAACACTTGATCGCTTAGTATGTTAATGCTTTCTTCATGACCCATACATGTTCCTGTAACTATGAGATTATGCAACTCCGTTTACGGAGGAACACTTTGGTACTACCAAACGTCACAACGTAAATGGGTGATTATAAAGGAGTACTACAGGTGTCTCCAAAGGTACTTGTTGGGTTGGCGATTTGAGATTAGGTTTTGTCACTCCGATTGTCGGAGAGGTATCTCTAGGCCTTCTCGGTAATACACATCACATAAAGCCTTGCAAGCATTGCAACTAAAGAGTTAGTTGTGAGATGATGTATTACGGAACGAGTAAAGAGACTTTCCGGTAACGAGATTAAACTAGGTATTGGATACCGACGATCGAATCTCGGGAAAGTAACATACCGATGACAAAGGGAACAACGTATGTTGTTATGCGGTTTGACCGATAAAGATCTTCGTAGAATATGTAGGAACCAATATGAGCATCCAGGTTCCGCTATTGGTTATTGACCGAGAATAGTTCTAGGTCATGTCTACATAGTTCTCGAACCGTAGGGTCCGCACGCTTAAGGTTTCAATGACGGTTATTATGAGTTTATGTATTTTGATGTACCGAAGGAGTTCGGAGTCCCGGATGTGATCACGGACATGACGAGGAGTCTCGAAATGGTCGAGACATAAAGATTGATATATTGGATGGTTATATTCGGACACGGAAAGGTTCCGGAAGTTTCGGAGAAAACCGGAGTGCTTGGGAGGGTTACGGAACCCCCGGGAAGTTATGGGCCTTATTGGGCCAAGAGGGGGAGAGAGGGCTGCACCAGAGGTGGTGCCCCTCCATGGGGAGTCCGAATTGGACTAGGAGGGGGCGCAGCCCCCTTCCCTCTCCCTCTCCCTCTCTTTCCTTCCCTTCCCTCTTCCTAGTAGGACTAGGAAAGGGAGTCCTACTCCTACTAGGAGGAGGACTCCCTCCCTTGGTGCGCCCCAAGGGCTGGCCGCCCTCCCCTTGCTCCTTTATATACGGGGCAGGGGGCACCCTAGAACACACAAGTTGATCTACGGATCGTTCCTTAGCCGTGTGCGGTGCCCCCTCCACCATATTCCACCTCGGTCATATTGTAGCGGTGCTTAGGCGAAGCCTGCGACGGTAGAACATCAAGATCGCCACCACGCCGTCAGGTTGACGGAACTCCTTCCCGACGCTTTGCTGGATCGGAGCTCGGGATCGCCATCGAGCTGAACGTGTGCCAAGAACTCGGAGGTGCCGGAGTAACGGTGCTTGGATCGGTCGGATCGTGAAGACGTACGACTACATCAACCGCGTTAATATAACGCTTCCGCTTTCGGTCTACGAGGGTACGTGGACGGACACTCTCCCCTCTCGTTGCTATGCCATCACCATGGTCTTGCGTGATCGTAGGAAAATTTTGAAATTACTACGTTTCCCAACAGTGGCATCCGAGCCTGGTTTTATGCGTTGATGTCATATGCACGAGTAGAACACAAGTGAGTTGTGGGCGATACAAGTCATACTACCTACCAGCATGTCATACTTTGGTTCAGCGGTATTGTGAGATGAAGCGGCCCGGACCGACATTACGCGTACGCTTACGCGAGACTGGTTTCACCGCTGTGAGCACTCGTTGCTTAAAGGTGACTGGCGGGTGTCTGTCTCTCTCACTTTAGTTGAACCGAGTGTGGCTACGCCCGGTCCTTGAGAAGGTTAAAACGGAGTCTATTTGACGAAGTATCGTTGTGGTTTTGATGCGTAGGTAAGAACGGTTCTTGCTCAGCCCGTAGCAGCCACGTAAAACTTGCAACAACAAAGTAGAAGACGCCTAACTTGTTTTTGCAGGGCATGTTGTGATGTGATATGGTCAAGACGTGATGCTATATTTTATTGTATGAGATGATCATGTTTTGTAACCGAGTTATCGGCAACTGGCAGGAGCCATATGGTTGTCGCTTTATTGTATGAAATGCAAACGCCATGTAATTGCTTTACTTTATCACTAAGCGGTAGCGATAGTCGTAGAAGCAATAGTTGGCGAGACGACAACGATGCTACGATGGAGATCAAGGTGTCGCGCCGGTGACGATGGTGATCATGACGGTGCTTCGGAGATGGAGATCACAAGCACAAGATGATGATGGCCATATCATATCACTTATATTGATTGCATGTGATGTTTATCCTTTATGCATCTTATCTTGCTTTGATTGACGGTAGCATTATAAGATGATCTCTCACTAAAAATTATCAAGTAGTGTTCTCCCTGAGTATGCACCGTTGCCAAAGTTCGTCGTGCCGAGACACCACGTGATGATCGGGTGTGATAAGCTCTACGTCCATCTACAACGGGTGCAAGCCAGTTTTTGCACACGCAGAATACTCAGGTTATACTTGACGAGCCTAGCATATACAGATATGGCCTCGGAACACGGAGACCGAAAGGTCGAACGTGAATCATATAGCAGATATGATCAACATAAGATGTTCACCATTGAAAACTACTCCATCTCACGTGATGATCGGTTATGGTTTAGTTGATTTGGATCACGTGATCACTTAGATAACTAGAGAGATGTCTGTCTAAGTGGGAGTTCTTTAATAATATGATTAATTGAACTTAAATTTATCATGAACTTAGTACCTGATAGTATTTTGCTTGTCTATGTTTACTGTAGATAGATGGCTCGTGCTGTTGTTCCGTTGAATTTTAATGCGTTCCTTGAGAAAGCAAAGTTGAAAGATGATGGTAGCAATTACACGGACTGGGTCCGTAACCGAGGATAATCCTCATTGCTGCACGAAAAGTTACGCCCTGGAAGCACCGCTGGGTGACAGCCTGCTGCAGATGCTTGAGCGAAGTTGTGAACGTCGCAAAGCGAGCTGATGACTACTCTATAGTTCAGTGTGCCATGCTTTACGGCTTAGAACCGGGTCTTCAACGACGTTTTGAACGTCATGGAGCATATGAGATGTTCCAGGAGTTGAAGTTGATATTTCAACAGAATGCCCGGATTGAGAGATATGAAGTCTCCAATAAGTTCTATAGCTGCAAGATGGAGGAGAATAGTTCATCGGTGAGCACATACTCAAAATGTCCGGGTATTACAATCACTTGAATCAACTGGGAGTTAATCTTCCGGATGATTGTGTCATTGATGTAATTCTTCAATCACGCCACCAAGCTACAAAGGCTTCGTGATGAACTATAATATGCAAGGGTTAGTAAAGACTATGCTCGAGCTCTTCGCAATGCTAAAAGCTGCGGAGGTAGAAATCAAAAGGAGCATCAAGTGTTGATGGTCAATAAGACCACTAGTTTCAAGAAGAAAGGCAAAGGGAAGAAGAAGGGAACTTCAAGAAGAACAGCAAACAAGTTGCTGATCGGGAGAAGAAACCCAAGTCTGGACCTAAGCCTGAAATCGAGTGCTTCTATCGCAAGCGACTGGTCACCGGAAGCGGAACTGCCCCAAGTATTTGGCGGATAAGAAGGATGGCAAAGTGAACAAAGGTATATGTGATATACTTGTTATTGATGTGTACCTTACTAGAGCTCGCATAGTACACTGGTATTTGATACTGGTTCATTGCTAATATTTGCAACTCAAACAGAACTACGGATTGCTTAACACGGCAAAGGACGAGGTGACGATGCGCGTGGGAACGGTTCCAAAGTCGATGTGATCGCAATCGGCACGCTACCTCTACATCTACCTTGGGATTAGTTTTAGACCTAAATAATTGTTATTTGGTGCCAGCGTTGAGCATGAACATTATATCTGGATCTTGTTTGATGCGAGACGGTTATTCATTTAAATCAGAGAATAATGGTTGTTCTATTTATATGAATAATATCTTTTATGGTCATGCACCCTTGAAGAGTGGTCTGTTTTTAATGAATCTCGATAGTAGTGATACACATATTCATAATGTTGAAACCAAAAGATGCAAAGTTGATAATGATAGTGCAACTTATTTGTGGCACTGCCGTTTAGGTCATATCGGTGTAAAACGCATGAAGAAACTCCATACTGATGGACTTTTGGAGTCACTTGATTATGAATCACTTGGCACTTGCGAACCGTGCCTCATGGGCAAGATGACTAAAACACCGTTCTCGGTACTATGGAGAGAGCAACAGATTTATTGGAAATCATACATACGGATGTATGTGGTCCAATGAATGTTGAAGCTCGTGGCGGATATCGTTATTTTCTCACCTTCACAGATGATTTGAGCAGATATGGGTATATCTACTTAATGAAACATAAGTCTGAAACATTTGAAAAGTTCAAAGAATTTCAGAGTAAAGTTGAAAATCATCGTAATAAGAAAATAAAGTTTCTACGATCTGATCGTGGAGGCGAATATTTGAGTTACGAGTTTGGTCTACATTTGAAACAAAGCGGAATAGTTTAGCAACTCACGCCACCGAACACCACAGCACAATGGTGTGTCCGAACGTCGAATCGCACTTTCTTTGGATATGGTGCGATCTATGATGTCTCTTACAGATTTACCGCTATCATTTTGGGGTTATGCTCTTGAGACGGCCGCATTCACGTTAAATAGGACACCGTCAAAATCCGCTGAGACGACGCCTTATGAACTATGGTTTAGCAAGAAACCAAAGTTGTCGCTTCGAAAGTTTGGGGTTGCGATGCTTATGTGAAGAAACTTCAACCTGATAAGCTTGAACCCAAATCGGAAAAATGTGTCTTCATAGGATACCCAAAGGAGACAATTGGGTACACCTTCTATCACAGATCCGAAGGCAAAACATTCGTTGCTAAAAATGGATCCTTTCTAGAGAAGGAGTTTCTCTCGAAAGAAGTGAGTGGGAGGAAAGTGGAACTTGATGAGGTAATAGTACCAGCTCCCTTATTGAAAGTAGTTCGTCACGTAAATCAGTTTCGTAACACCTACACCAGTTAGTGAGGAAGATAATGATAAAGATCATGAAACTTCAGATCAAGTTGTCACCGAACTTCGAGATCAACCAGAACAAAATCCGCACTGAGTGGTACGGTAATCCTATTCGGAAGTCATGCTACTAGATCATGATGAACCTACGAACTATGAAGAAGCGATGGTGAGCCCAGATTCCGCAAAATGGCTTGAAGCCATGAAATCTGAGATGAGATCCATGTATGAGAACAAAGTATGGACTTTGGTAGACTTGCCCGATGATCGGCAAGCTATTGAGAATAAATGGATTTTAAGAAGAAGACCGACGCTGATGGTAATATAACTATCTACAAAGCTCGACTTGTTGCAAAAGGTTTTCGACAAGTTCAAGGGGTTGACTACGATGAGACTTTCTCACCGAAGCGATGCTTAAGTCCGTCCGAATCATGTTAGCAATTGCCGCATTTTATGATTATGAAATTTGGCAAATGGATGTAAAACTGCATTCTTGAATGGATTTCTAGAAGAAGAGTTGTATATGATACAACCAGAAGGTTTTGTCGATCCAAAAGGTGCTAACAAAGTGTGCAAGCTCCAACGATCAATTTATGGTCAGTGCAAGCCTCTCGAGTTGGAATAAACGCTTTGATAGTGTGATCAAAGCATATGGGTTTATATGAGACTTTTGGAGAAGCCTCAGATTTACAAGAAAGTGAGTGGGAGCTCAGAGCATTTCTAATATTATATGTGGACGACATATTATTGATTGGAAATGATATAGAATTTCTGGATAGCATAAAAGGATACTTGAATAAAAGTTTTTCAATGAAAGACCTCGGTGAAGCTGCTTACATATTAGGCATCAAGATCTATAGAGATAGATCAAGACGCTTGATTGGACTTTCACAAAGCACATACCTTGATAAAGTTTTGAAAAGGTTCAAAATGGATCAGGCAAAGAAAGGTTTTTTACCTGTGTTACAAGGTGTAAGATTGAGTCAGACTCAATGCCCGACCACAGCAGAAGATAGAGAGAAAATGAAAGATGTTCCTATGCTTCAGCCATAGGCTCTATCATGTATGCAATGCTGTGTACCAGACTGACGTATGCTTAGCTGTAAGCTTGGCAGGAAGGTACCAAAGTAATCCAGAGTGGATCATGGACAGCGGTCAAGAACATCCTGAAATACGAAAAGGACTAAGGATATGTTTCTCGATATGGAGGTGACAAAGAGCTAGTCGTAAATGGTTACGCCGATGTAAGCTTTGACACCGATCCGGACGATTCTAAATCGCAAACCGGATACGTGTTTTTATTAAACGGTGGAGCTGTCAGTTGGTGCAGTTCTAAACAAAGCGTCGTGGCGGGATCTACATGTGAAGCGGAGTACATAGCTGCTTCGGAAGCAGCAAATGAAGGAGTCTGGATGAAAGAGTTCATTTCCGATCTAGGTGTCATACCTAGTGCATCGGGACCGATGAAGATCTTCTGTGACAATACTGGTGCAATTGCCTTGGCAAAGGAATCCAGATTTCACAAGAGGACCAAGCACATCAAAAGACGCTTCAATTCCATTCGGGACCAAGTCCAAGTGGGAGACATAGAGATTTGCAAAATACATACGGATCTGAATGTTGCAGACCGTTGACTAAGCCTCTTCCACGAGCAAAACATGATCAGCACCAAGACTCCATGGGTGTAAGGATCATTACTTTGTAATCTAGATTATTGACTCTAGTGCAAGTGGGAGATGAAGGAAATATGCCCTAGAGGCAATAATAAAGTTATTATTTATTTCCTTATATCATGATAAATGTTTATTATTCATGCTAGAATTGTATTAACCGGAAACATAATACATGTGTGAATATATAGACAAACAGTATGTCACTAGTATGCCTCTACTTGACTAGCTTGTTAATCAAAGATGGTTATGTTTCCTAACCATGAACAAGGAGTTGTTGTTTGATTAACAAGGTCACATCATTAGTTGAATGATCTGATTGACATGACCCATTCCGTTAGCTTAACACTTGATCGCTTAGTATGTTAATGCTTTCTTCATGACCCATACATGTTCCTGTAACTATGAGATTATGCAACTCCTGTTTACGGAGGAACACTTTGGTACTACCAAACGTCACAACGTAAATGGGTGATTATAAAGGAGTACTACAGGTGTCTCCAAAGGTACTTGTTGGGTTGGCGATTTGAGATTAGGTTTTGTCACTCCGATTGTCGGAGAGGTATCTCTAGGCCTTCTCGGTAATACACATCACATAAAGCCTTGCAAGCATTGCAACTAAAGAGTTAGTTGTGAGATGATGTATTACGGAACGAGTAAAGAGACTTTCCGAACGAGATTAAACTAGGTATTGGATACCGACGATCGAATCTCGGAAAGTAACATACCGATGACAAAGGAACAACGATGTTGTTATGCGGTTTGACCGATAAAGATCTTCGAGAATATGTAGGAACCAATATGAGCATCCAGGTTCCGCTATTGGTTATTGACCGAGAATAGTTCTAGGTCATGTCTACATAGTTCTCGAACCGTAGGGTCCGCACGCTTAAGGTTTCAATGACGGTTATTATGAGTTTATGTATTTTGATGTACCGAAGGAGTTCGGAGTCCCGGATGTGATCACGGACATGACGAGGAGTCTCGAAATGGTCGAGACATAAAGATTGATATATTGGATGGTTATATTCGGACACGGAAAGGTTCCGGAAGTTTCGGAGAAAACCGGAGTGCGGAGGGTTACGGAACCCCGGGAAGTTATGGGCCTTATTGGGCCAAGAGGGGAGAGAGAGGGCTGCACCAGGAGGTGGTGCGCCCCCCCTCCATGGGGAGTCCGAATTGGACTAGGAGGGGGGGGCGCAGCCCCCCTTTCCCTCTCCCTCTCCCTCTCTTTCCTTCCCCCTTCCCTCTTCCTAGTAGGACTAGGAAAGGGAGTCCTACTCCTACTAGGAGGAGGACTCCCTCCCTTGGTGCGCCCCAAGGGCTGGCCGCCCTCCCCTTGCTCCTTTATATACGGGGCAGGGGGCACCCTAGAACACACAAGTTGATCTACGGATCGTTCCTTAGCCGTGTGCGGTGCCCCTCCACCATATTCCACCTCGGTCATATTGTAGCGGTGCTTAGGCGAAGCCTCGCGACGGTAGAACATCAAGATCGCCACCACGCCGTCGTCTTGTGGAACTCCTTCCCGACGCTTTGCTGGATCGGAGCTCGGGATCGCCATCGAGCTGAACGTGTGCCAAGAACTCGGAGGTGCCGGAGTAACGGTGCTTGGATCGGTCGGATCGTGAAGACGACGACTACATCAACCGCGTTAATATAACGCTTCCGCTTTCGGTCTACGAGGGTACGTGGACGGACACTCTCCCCTCTCGTTGCTATGCCATCACCATGGTCTTGCGTGATCGTAGGAAAATTTTGAAATTACTACGTTTCCCAACAGGTCAGTGGGTGCAAATATCAAAGCCTCATTTGTATGTCGTGCCTCCCACCAACGGTGTCTTCTAATTAGAGTGGTGCGGAGAAGACAATATAAGTCACCGTGCGAGTTGAACAATTAGGAGGCAATGCTTGGAAAGAGGAAACTTTGGCACTGTCTGGTGGCATTGCGATGGCCGCAGAGAGAGAGAGAGAGAGAGAGAGAGAGAGAGAGAGAGAGAGAGAGAGAGAGAGAGAGAGAGAGAGAGAGAGAGAGAGAGAGAGAGAGAGAGAGAGAGAGAGAGAGAGAGAGAGAGAGAGAGAGAGAGAGAGAGAGAGAGAGAGAGAGAGAGAGAGAGAGAGAGAGAGAGAGAGAGAGAGAGAGAGAGAGAGAGAGAGAGAGAGAGAGAGAGAGAGAGGGAGGCTGAATGGGAAAACTGGAAGCATGGGTGATTGACGATGAAAACCAAGATGGAAAAACAATGTGCAAGAGAGGAAGGGGAATAGGCTAGCTATTTATGTAGTGAAGTAATATGAGCATAACTTAACTGATAGGTGTGAAACTTGGATTCGGTTGAAGTATATACTATACTAAAGTAAGTTGACTAATTGCAATTTAAATCTTTGATGGCAATGCTTATGAGTTGTGTGACCATCTTGACTGTTCTGGATCTTGCATCTGATTCTAATTAAACAATATATGTCACATGTTTTTAATGAGGCACACGTTAGATTTGATTGTTGATTTACACATTCTAATTAAACAATACATGTAAGATGTTTTTAATGAGGCCCACGTTAGATTTGATTGTTGATTTACATAGGGAGTGATAAGCTGATTCTATCCTTTTCCTCTGCCATTTTTCCTTTCATAAAATGTGTTCATCGAGTAATTCTCCACAAAAACAAACTTAACTGGACAAAATATCCACGGCAAGTCACATATCTTGTCAACTGTTCACTGTTGAAAGGATATTGTGCCACCATCCATCATTGCAAGGCAAAAAAACACAAAAGATTTATGTTCTACCAAATATATTCTTCTGTTTAGATTTAGTCAGGTATGATCCTGGTTGCGTTATCCATTAGAGTACATTGCGATCAACTAGATTTAGACAGATTTACTCTCTTTCTTTTACTGCAAAAAAAGATAGAGTACATGTCGATCAACTAGACAGTTCCAGCGTCTCTTCTTGCCTCCTTTCGCAGCACCAGATTTTGATGGGCTTGCGACCATGTAGATAAACACGCCAACAAAGGAGACGACAGATGCCAACGGCCCATATTTCCCAAGAATTCTCTGCAGGTGAATGGTTGGTCTTTTAGTCAACAGTGTGCTAGATGATGATTAATTCTAGTTTCCTACTTCCATGCAAATATGTGAATGGTTGTGAAATTACCTTATCTTGAAAGGTTGCAAGTGCCAAAGGTGGATACATATAAGTGAAGTGTGAGCACCAAAGATAATGCATTCAAACATTAGAATCATGAAGTGATATGATAAGTTGATAACTAACCAATTCAAACTTGTGTTATGGAGGTCTCTGTCAGTGTCAAAACCGGCAGATCTCGGGTAGGGGGGCCCAAGCTATGCGTCTAAGGATCGATGGTGACAATGGACCAAGGGACACAATGTTTACCCAGGTTCGGGCCCTCTTAAAGGAGGTAAAACCCTACTCCTGCTTGATTACATTCAAAGAGTATAGAGGTTACAAGAGTTGATCTACCTCGAGATCATGGTGGCTAAACCCTAGATGTCTAGCCTATGAATATTCCGATGATGATAATGATGATAGCCTCTATGGACTAAACCCTCCAGTTTATATACACACCGAAGGGACCTAGGGTTTGTACAAGGTCGGTTCATCTAGGAAGGAAACAATACACCCGGACTCTAATCTTGGCGTTCACGTCTGGAGAGTCCCACCCGGACACGGAGGATGGTCTTTAGCTTGATATTTTATGGCCCATTCAACCCGGCCCATATTCCTGGGCCGGACACTTGAGGACCCCCGAATCCAGGACTCCCTCAGTCTCTCCGCGAGAATATCAAATGGAAGTACGGGCCACGAATATGCCTCCTTCAGAAGTGAGAATAAGCTTTTAAGCTCCTTGAAGAGAGCATTATAACATAACACAAAACACGATGATGTTTAGAATAATAACACCCCTAGTCTTCATTTCGCTCAAGCTTCTAACTACAAGTAGAGCAGGACATAGCAATTTATCCAAGATGTAGTGAAACTTGCCGTGATTGCTCATGGCGTCCTCCTACAGATAGGTGAGCTAAGAAGCGAGATCTGGTCGACTCAGGCGCAGCCCTGGTTGTAGAGGTCGAGGGTAACGGCAAGGCGCTCGACGATAGGGCTGGGGCGGGACAACTTCACCTTCTTGTGCGCCACCGTGAACGGCGCGTCCCCTGCAACGAGGAGGAGTATCACTGTGCCATCGTTCGCTCTGCCCGGAAACACGGGATGAGAGAAACCGGTTGTGGGTACTTATCAGATTACTTGTAAACATTTCCAAGAACAGCCGTCGGGCATGCAAGATTACAAACTTATTAGTTCCACAAAAGACATTGCAAACCTGGTTTTATGCATGATATCAGCTTGTACAAGATTATAAATTCAGTTTGGGGTGGTGGGAGGGTAATCCTAACGAGTGTTGAGGTGTAAAGTGAACATGAGGAGTCATTTCAATTATTAGCTATCTGTTTCCACAATGGCCACATGATATATATGGGCATTAATTAGAAAGTCACTTTGGCGATCCACATGGGGTTATGCTTGTATGTAGTGCTTCACGTGACAACAATACCAAAACGATCGGTTTCGCAAGCATCCAAACACTCTGAAGAAAAGCGAGCCAGGAGACAGAACCATCCTTGCTAAATAGGCCTTCACCGTCGACATCCTCCTCCATCCTCCTTCACACTTGCATCAAAGTCGAACAAAAGCTAGCCACACGCCGGTCCACCATGACGGCATTGCTCATCCTCGTCTTCCTTGGTGTACCGGTGATCAATGTTGTTGCACAGTTGGAGACTGGCTCCCGCATCGGCACTGGCCAACAACCATTTCCGCAGCCAGTTCCACAGCAACCACAACTAGTCTCGAAGCAGCCACAAGGATCGTTTCTGAAACAGCCGCGAGAAACATTCCATCCATTACGTCATCAACAGTTGGACAGGTGCAAAGTGTTCATCCAACGGTTGTGCACCCCTATGGCAACATCACCATTCCTTGAATCGCAGATGTTGCCGCAAATCAGCTGCGAAGTGAGGCGGCAGCAATGCTGCCAACAACTCATCCGGATCCCCATGCCATCCCGATGCCAAGCCATATGTGGCCTAGTGCACACCATCGTCATCGAGAAGCAAAAAGAGCAACGGCAACAACGACCACAACTAGGACAGGATTACCGCCAGCGTCAGCAAGAACAACTAGGCCAGTTTGAGGCGACGATGAGCACTGCGCTGCAGACCCTGCCTACAATGTGCGACATGCACGTGATGCCATGTTGCATCGTGGCCACTAGCACCACCATCCCGCCAGCCGGCGGCATCGACAAGTGACAAGAAGACAAAGCTTGTGGCACACTATATAAAAATAGATGGATTAATCCATTGGAGCTGATTACAAATAAACGCATTGAAATGCACCGTCATGTATGACCCTCGACCCATATTAGCGGTTAATACATGCAATTTCGTCCTCAACTCAGAGAGAGGGGGCACCGGTTGCCTCTTATTATTTTCATCTCTTCTCATTCCCCCTTTCGCAAGATGAGCTCGTTATATCTCCACGATAAAACACGTAATACATCACCCGGCGGCTCAGATGGACGGCCAATGAGGGCACCGGCGCCTCAGATCCGCGCCGGATCTAAATATTCGTAAGCCGTCGATATCCAAGTAGAAGGTTTAATCCAATCTCACCCCTGGTTTAACCCAGGGACTTGGGTAAGCAAATAGGATGAAATCAAAGGACTCGAATCAATAGCTCCACGGGCATCAGGGGAGTGAGGAAGCAGAATAAAAAGCTCATCCTTTTGGTTATCTGCAGAGACTCCTCCGTCCGTCGCCTCCAACACATCCCATCCCAAAACCTCGTCAGACCTCCAATGGCGGCCGCGACCTCCTCCTTCGCCACGCTCGTGAGATCCCTCCCCTCCTCCTCCTCCTCCTCCTCCCCTTCTTCTCTTACCCGCCTGGGCTCCGCGTCGCTGCCTCCCTCCTCCTGAATCTTGTGATGTTCTTTCTTGCAGGCCGTCGCTCGCCCGGCGGCGGCGGGGCAGAGGGCGCTCCTCGCCTCGAAGGCCCCCTCGTCGGCGCTCTCCCTCCGCGGCGGCCGCGTCGCGTCCCCGGCCCTCTCCGCCTCCCGGCAGAGCCGCGCGCGCTTCGTCGCCTCCGCCAGCGCCGAACCCTATGTAAAGATTCCCCATTTGTTTTATCTATCTACCTTGGCACAGGGGCCGCAATCTATGTGAATCTTGCATATCAATTACGTACTTGCCGAATTGCAATCCAGTAGTAGACATGTCTTATGTGCCTTCCGATGGGAACTTCCACGCGATTCCGTATGCTGGCTGGTAGCTGTAATGTTCATGACAAATATCATGTCACTCACTGAATTTTTGTGTGAAGAAAATTGCAGGCTGAGGTTCACCGCCACTTACTTTCTTGTGGTAATGAACATTTGGTTGTTTTGACGACTGGCGTGCCATGTGTTTATGTTAGTCCATTGGGTTCAGTTAGTGTTAATCACCCGCAGCCTGAAGAATCAAATGCGCCGCTGTTTCTATCTGGGCACTGTGGCCGCTACCTGCATAAAGCCTGCATATCTGGCACCGCTCCCTGTTCAGTCAGGAAGCCGAATTGCAATCTAATACGTAGACATGTAGTTTGCTTTCGGATGTGAACATCCGCGCCATTCTGTATGTTATTTGGTAGCTATAATTTTCATGAGAAAAATCAGGTCACTAACTATTTTTTTTATGTGTGCGTGAGAACAAATTTGCAAGTTGAGGTTTTATCATCACTTACTTATGATAACCGCCAGGTTATGCCAGTGTTAGATGCAGAGAGTACCATACATTGGTATGGCATGTGTTTAGTACATTATGGTCCAGTTAGTTTTAGTCGCCGGCGGTTTAAGGGAACAGATGTGCCACTGTATGGTTTAAACAATCTGCCGCTTTTGTGGTTGCATTCGCGTATGTCTTTTACCTTATTATAGATGTCATCCATTTCATGGTGTTTGAAGCTGTTCTTTCATCATGCATTGCAGGCACCTGAGCTTCAGTCCAAAGTTACAAACAAGGTCTACTTTGACATAAGCATTGGCAACCCTGTCGGGAAGAACGTCGGGAGGATTGTCATCGGGCTGTATGGGGATGACGTTCCCCAAACCGTTGAGAACTTCCGTGCTCTCTGCACTGGTACGAGGGACTGTTGGAGCTCTGTTCTGTTATCCCATCAGTAAACGATTGCTCTGATGAGGAATATGACCAATTTCTCCTTTTTTTTACCAGGGGAGAAAGGGTTCGGATACAAGGGATCAAGTTTCCACCGTGTCATTAAGGACTTCATGATTCAGGGGGGAGACTTTGACAAGGGCAACGTATGCGTTTCCTACCTCCGTCTATTCTTGTTTGTTGCATGTGCATCCTTATGCCGTATTGCAGATTGCATTGAGAAAAGCTAAAGACTATCACTTGTTACCATGCAAATACCTTTGCTTACAAGATTGAACAGATTCATGTGCTTATTTGTGTTTTGCGCGAATGTACCTGTTTCAGTTTGTTAATAGTTATGCTAGTTATCTCTCTCTTTCTCTTTTGAGTTGTACTCTAGCTATTTGAGTACTCTGTGCTGTTTAAGCATTATTTTACGGACCAGAGGGACTGGGGGAGAATTACAGGGAGGTAGTTTAGATCCTTGTACTACTAGCTTTGCTCGTGTACCTGCATTCAGTTTCTTATCGTGCTGCATTTTCACCCTGGATGTTATCCATGTTTGACTGTCAATAATCACTTGCACAAGTGCATCCTACTCTGTTTTGTGGTCAGTGGCCTCGTGGTAAGAATTCAAGGTGATTGCCATTGCGCCGTCCTTTCCTATATTGAGGCATACATGATTTTGTGTTTCATCTTCATTTTGATCTACTTATGCATGGCTAGCTGAAATACTTTGAGACTTCAGATTGCCTAAAATGAAACATACAGCTTCCAGTAATGGCATGTGAAGATAACTAGAAACTGACAATTTCAGGGTACTGGAGGGAAAAGCATATATGGCCGCACCTTTAAGGATGAGAACTTCCAATGTATGTGTTGCAATGAACCTGTGTCACACAATCTTTGCTTCAGATTATATGCTAACTGATTATATATTATTTAATGTTCTTAGTGGTTCATACTGGACCTGGAGTGCTCAGCATGGCTAATGCTGGACCGAACACCAACGGCAGCCAATTCTTCATCTGCACAGTCAAGGTAATTAATTGTGTACTTCCTGCTACCAGTACCAGTCAGTCAATGCAAGAAATAGCTAGTACCCTTTTCCCGCTGCCGCTCCATCGAGTTTGAAGTTCATATAAATCCCCGATTGAGGTTTCTGCTACCTTGCTTGCAGACACCGTGGCTGGACGGGAGACACGTTGTCTTCGGCCAGGTTCTTGAAGGCATGGATATCGTAAGGATGATAGAGTCGTCCGAGACTGACAGAGGTGACCGTCCGAAGAAGAAGGTGGTCATTAGTGAGTCCGGGGAGCTTCCAGTGGTCTGAGTTTTATTTAGATGGCTATGACCTTCCATCTGCGCATCTGGATTTTGCTGTGGACTTGTTACAGGTCTTTCCCCTAGTAGTTTTAGACCTTGCTGAGTTGAAACCAAGATTTCTACTCCGAGGCATACAGCATTCATCAACTCTTCGACTGGAATAAGAATGTGATTGCTTTCCTGAACATGTTTTGTAGCATTGTTCATGATAGATAATGCCTTGTGAATTTTCTGGCGGATCCATGAAATGCCTGAATATCTTTATCTATTTGTTTTTACCTGCTAAATAAATTTCCCTCAAGAGCTGCAGACAAATTATGCCATGTCAAGGCTCGGTATCATTCCCAGTTCCAACACTTGTCATGAGCAGATTTAGCAAACAAAACCTGCTGATTATCTGAACCATCTGCACAACAATACAAACTTAGTTTGGCAAACCAACAGAATATTGATCAAAGCTTCACATGTGTAGTGTAAAGCCTTTGACATGTAAAGGGAATTTGATGAATCATGTCATGCTCTACTTTTGCGTGTCACATTGTACTGTAATGTCTTGTGCATCTTTACAGGCCATACAGGATTACAAACTTAGTTCAGTGTAAGGCATATGCCAATCTGGTTTATGTGTAACAACCTGTAGAACATTATTACAAACTAGTTTCAGAAACTCCGATGCAGTCTAGATTGATGTTTGACATGTAATGAAGTGAATAACATGGGAGTTATCTCAATTTATAAAGCTTTGGTGCCCAGGACCTTCGAGCTCTTAGCCCAGCGGAGATGGATCTTCGGAAGCGGCTCAAGAAAAAAGTAGTGGGCCTTGCGGTGATGGAACGTGCGCGGAAAAGGCAGACCTCGAGGATCACCAACATAAAAGAGGGAGACGCGAATACCCGCTATTTTCACCTTAGAGTCAATGGCCGGAGGAGGAAAAACCTTATTCACCGCCTAAAACATGGCCAAGGTTGGGTGACAGACCATGATCACAAGAAATCTATTGTCCACTCCCATTTCAATGCGATTTTGAAAAAGGGCGCTCCACGGTCCAAGACCATTAACTAGGCATCCATCCCACCCACTGGCATTGACCTTACCGCGCTTGGCGATCCCATTTCGGAAGAGGAAGTCAGAGCTGCTGTCTTTTCTTTTCCCTCTGACAAAGCGCCAGGCCCGGACGGATTCACCGGAAAATTCTTCAAGAGCTGTTGGAATATTATTAAGGATGATATCATGCTAGTGATCAGCAGCTTCTCCAACCTAAATGCCAGAAATCTGCACTGGCTTAATTCGGCGAATATCGCCCTCATTCCCAAGAAGCATGGTGCCGAGGACATCTCCGACTTCAGACCCATTAGCCTGATTCATGCCGTGGCCAAGCTCATTGCCAAAATTCTGGCCACTAGACTGGCCCCTCATATGAACGCCATTGTCTCCACTGCGCAAAGTGCCTTCATAAAAAGAAGAAGCATCCATGACAACTTTATGTATGTCCGGAATTTGTCCAGAAAATTTCACCGCTCAAAGAAACCTATGCTTCTATTCAAATTAGACATCAAGAAGGCTTTCGACTCGGTTAGATGGGACTACTTGCTGGAGGTGCTAAATCATCATGGCTTCCCTACCCGCTTTCGTGACTGGGTCTCGGCACTTCTTTCCTCCGCGTCCTCTAGAGTGTTGCTAAATGGTATTGCTGGTGACCCAATCAAGCACGGTCAGGGCCTCAGGCAGGGGGATCCGCTTTCACCGCTCCTCTTCGTGCTTGCCATAGACCCCCTTCATCATATTCTCAGCAAAGCCACAACCCAAGGAAAGCTACATCCCTTGCCAGAGAGACAACCGGGTAGAATTCGTGCCTCACTCTATGCTGACGACGCTGCCATTTTCTGTGCCCCCAATAAGGAGGATGTCCAATGCCTTACCAACATACTTTCCTCCTTTGGTGAATCTACTGGTCTCTCCACAAACTGCACCAAAAGTTCTGTGGCACCCATCAGATGTGCCAATGTGGACCTAGATGATGTTCTCCAGTCCTTCCCGGCTTGCCGCGCCTCCTTCCCGATCCGCTATCTTGGGCTCCCCCTCACGGTCAAAAGATTAAAGAGGGTGCATCTCCAACCTTTGGAAGACAAGGCGGCAGGCAAATTGGCACCTTGGAGAGGAAGGCACGTTGCTATTGCGGGTCGTATGACCTTGGTGAAGGCAGTCCTTACGGCGGTGGCCATTTATCACATCATGCCGCTCGACATCCCAGTGGAGGTTCTAAAAGCGATTGACAAGCTGCGGCGTGCCTACCTCTGGGCAGGATCTGACACGGTTAGCGGCGGCAAGTGCAAGATTAGTTGGGAGCATGTCTGCAAGCCAAAGGAGTATGGGGGCCTTGGCATTCTGCATCTTCGCAAGTTTGCTGCTGCCCTCCGGCTGAGGTGGCTATGGCTGGAGTGGAATGACCCACCCCGTGCGTGGTGTGGATTGGAGACGCCTTGCACGATTTCTGACCGCGACCTTTTCGCGGTCTTGACTGAGGTCAAGATCGGCGATGGACAGAAGGCTTCCTTCTGGAAATCCTCTTGGCTTCAGGGCGTTAGGCCCAAAGATATTGCGCCAAAGATTTTCGATATTTCACGCAAGAAAGGTGTTACGGTCGCCACAGCCTTAAGGGATGGGCAATGGATAGCACAAATCAACATTGACGCTGGCCTCACTCTAGAACACATTCAACAATTCTTGGCCCTTTGGGAGAAGCTAGCGACTGTAGCCATTCAGTCGGGTGTCCAGGACTCTATAGTGTGGAAGTCAACCAATGATGGGCAGTACTCTGCTAAGTCTGCTTATTTGGCGCAGTTTCATGACCTCCCGCTCTCAAGTTCGTCTGCTGCGGTTTGGAAGACGTGGGCTCCCCCCAAATGCAAATTTTTCGCGTGGCTCGTTATCCAAAACAGAGTTTGGACGGCTGATAGGCTTCAGAGGAGAGGATGGCCAAATTGTGACAAATGCCCGCTCTGCAGTCAGGTGCAAGAATCTGCAGCACATCTGATCTTCAAGTGTCGTTTCTCTGTTCGGATTTGGAATGCGATCTTCTCATGGCTTGGGCTTGCTATCCCCACGGCCCCGTGGCTCTTGTTCGATTCGATGAAATCTTGGTGGGATGCGGTTCTCTCTGATAATACACTCCTGACGAAGGCCCTATCTTCCCTGTTACTTCTTGTGGGATGGGAGATATGGAATGAAAGGAATGCTCGTGTCTTCAGGAGCAAAGCGGCACCGGTGGCGATTGTCATGCGACGTATCAAAGAGGAAGTTCCTATTTGGGCCACTGCAGGCGCTAAGCATTTGCGTAATGTAATGCCGCGAGAGTAATTATTTTGCTTTTCCGCCGCTTGGCGATGTCTGTTCTGAAACCTCTTCTTATTAAATGAAAATGACAAGTCTTTTGCCTTGTTTAAAAAAAAAACAGTGGAGCGATGTACAGTATATTTTTATGTCTGCAACAGCTAGCTAGCAACTGTAATACAGAACGTGTAACGAGATCACCTTGAAGCCAGCATGATTAAGTCAAAGCCCGGGGAACGCGCTTCAGCAATCATATTCAAGCAGCAACTGGCAGCACTTGTATATTGCACGTTACACGGTTCCCGTCAGGTCAGTCGTGTGAACTAATCAGATCCCATCCCCCCTCTTAGTTGAGGATGCAGATCTGGATCTCTCCTCGCGCTCTTACTTGTGATATACACACATCCTCTCTCTCGTCCCCTTTCCATTCCACACACAGCAGCTTCACAAAATCACAAAGACTCGGCAACTCCTGGGACTGACTTGGCTGCTGCAGGGGCTCCTCCAGGTAATCTGCCATCCATCTTTTCCGACATACACTACTACATGCTGGATCTGATTCGTCATCGCAGTCCCCTGCGCTTCATATTTGCCATCAGTTTACTAGCTGCTTTCCCAAGTTCTGAAACGCAAATCCTTGCGTTTCATAGCTGAACATCTTGAGTGCTTGACTGTGATGTAGAGCAAAAGCATGCATGCATGATATCACTTTTGGTTGTGGAAGAGTCGTGCTCTCTCTGTTTCATAACATATTATTATTTACAACTGTTAGTATTTCACATTATGTACTCCCTCCGTTCCTAAATATTTTTATCTTTTTAGAGATTTCAAATGGTTACTTCGAGCTTAATTTGCTGGTAGTACCGTAATCGTTTCTGTAGAGATACTTTCTTTTTTCTTTTTGCAGAATACAAGATCGATCATATTTCTACACTAGACATATATCCTTTCATGATTAGGTTACTCCAGAGTAACCGTGATCTTAATTTGGCATCAGAAGTAATGTGTGTACTCTTGTTCAAGCTAGGACAAGTACTGTGGTATATATAAGTGGTCCATATCTGATGGATCACCAGGACAGTATTACAGAAAGTGACCTCGACAGAATGCTATTCGATGAAACCAGAGAGCCCAGGCCCCTTCCATTTTCACTTTTGGCAAGAATCACCAATGGTTTCTCGAGTAAGACGGAAATCGGCAGAGGTGGTTTTGCGGTTGTTTATAAGGTACGGGAACCCCCCACTCTTGTACTAATCAGGGTTTCTCCAAAATGAAAACTCGTGTATAACCTTTTTGTATCTCGTGGATGCAGGGAAAGCTTAAGAATGGGGCTGTCGCTATAAAGAGGTTGTCCCATACGTATATGCACGAGGACGAGTTCTTTCGAGAGGTTGATTCTCTCATGAAGGTCAAGCACAAAAACATAGTACCATTCTTTGGGTACTGTGTTGATACGCAAGGGAGTATGATAAAGCACGAGGGGAAATTTGTCATGGCAGAAATACAACAAAGATTACTATGCTTTGAGTATATGCCTCATGGAGGTCTGGATGGTTACATAACAGGTGGGATCATGTGTGGAGTAAATGTCTCTTTTACATCTTCTTTTGTCGCTTTTAACTTGGTTCAATGCAACTGATGCACCCGCCAATAAGAAAATGCAACTGATGCAATATTTCACCAAAATTATTTTTATACTCTCTTGTAGTACAAAATTAAGGACCTTGTATCTCAAATAGTGAACCTCCTCTTTTCCAATCTCCTCTTTGTAGACCCATCTTGTGGACTCAACTGGAGGGATCGCTATGACATAATAAAAGGAATCTGTGAGGGGATCCATCACCTCCACAAGATAAATATTGTGCACTTAGACCTTAAGCCAGCCAATATACTGTTGGATGAGAATTTGGAACCAAAAATTACCGATTTTGGTATCTCAAGGAGCTTCGAGGAAGATCAAACCCAGGTCACTGCTACAAAAGTGGTTGGAACGCAGTAAGATAACTCAATCCTATCGAAAGCTATTTTTTTAACTATACTTGGTGTTGCACTACCTTTGAGGATTGAGTGACTGGACCATAAATTTCTTGATGCAGGGGATATATGGCTCCAGAATTCCTTAGCCATGTAATCACACAAAAGTATGATTTGTATAGTCTAGGTGTCTTAATTTTGGAGATAATGACCGGAGTGAAGGAGTGTCAGGATGTGGACAATGTAAGTATAATTTATGCCACTGTTACGAGAGAAAAAACTCATTTTTAATTAAATGGCCTTTCACCGTAATTCTTATAATATTATCATCTTTCTTTTAGATTCCGAGGGCTCCTTTGACTCATAGGATAGACAAAAGTGCTGGAATATGAAACCCATATGATTGGAATGTGATGTGTAGTTAAATCCTATGGGAAGACCAATTGTATTTGATGACAAGAAATTATAAAAAGAGGTTGGAGTGAATGATAGAATTTCTATGGGATGTAGTACAATGATTCCTATGGGAACCAATTCTATAGATTAAAATCCTCCAAAAAAATCCTGTGGATTTCCTTTGAATGGTAGTATCATTTGCGATGCCATATACACTAGTTCTGGCTGCAGAAAGTATCTGCAAGTATCGAGGTAAAACTTAAAACATAGCAAAAATGAAAGTAAAATGTGTTCTTAAAAAGCATAATACTAAAAATGTACATACATTTTGAATATTTTTATGGGAAATGATTAACATAGTTATCCCCGAGGGTGAAAACAGCTGGTAGTATGCTTGCCATTGGTTGCAAGAGGCAGTGTACCTTTTTGACAGTACAAAATTTCACAAGTAGAATTTGGAGAATTAAGAAGTCGCACATATAAATAGTCACATAAGTTATTATTATTTGCAGGAACGAGTGTACATTTTATTTCTACTCTATTTTAAATCAAACAAAGAAGGCACTAGACGGTGCAGTTTACAGTTTACGTTCACGTTAACATCAATTGTGAGGGGGTTTTATATTTAAATGTTGAACTCATGGTTGAAATTGTGTAGGTAGTTAAATGTTGGAGTGATAGGTTGGGGATTTCAGAGGGAACTTCACTATCTGAACAAATACGAGTATGCGCTGAGATTGGGATGGAGTGCATAGAGTTTGACCCAGCAAACAGACCTGCTAGTGTCAAGCATTTAATCGAAAGACTTGCTCAAACGGAAAGCGCAAAGGTATGTCCGAGGTTAATGGAGATATTTGATTCACTATGTCAGATCCTTTGATCCTAGTATGTATACATGTGGAATAATACCATATTTTGAGCATCTCGTAGGCAAGGCAGCAGTCTTGGTTGATTTGCAGAGAGTTGCACATTAGACAGAGTGAAACTTATAAATGTACATATATATAAGATCCACTTAAGAGATCCTAAAACCCCTTCATCCCATCCGACCCCAAAAATATATCCAAACCGAACCAATGGGCTCCCTCCCAATAAGTGAAAAAATGTACCTATTTGTTCCCTCCCCGAAAGACCTCCCTAAACATCCCACTCTCCTCAGACTAGCCATAGTGGGGGGTGTCAAACATATGATACTAGTGTATGATACTACCTATATAGTGCATAATATCATATAATAGTATCATATTCACATTATTTTTATTTTTAAAATCTCAATATGTGTACAAGATTTACTTGATATTAAAATATCTAGTTTTACATGCTAGGATAATGTATGCATGCTAGCTAGATACCACTAACATCTCTTTCTTTTTTAAGTACTGAGCCACATCAGGTTTTTCTCCAACATGGCACACATGGCATACTAGTTTTACATTTTTTTCCACGCCCGCCCAATTTAAATCATTATCGATAGTAAAGACACGAAATGTGTCATTGGTTCGAACTAACACACATGCTTGTTTGAGTAATATCGTGATTTAGAAGACCTGATGAAGCTGACATTAGACACCATGGTGACAGGCTTAGTCTCATCCTTGCTCCTCAATGAAATTCTCGTTAATTGGCCTTTGGACGACATCCAACCAACTTGTTGTTGTGGTAGTCATCAATGGAAATAGTGTATGTCATATTTAAGTTGTATACTCGTACCATCTCCCTATAACCTTTGGTAAGAGAAAAGTTGTCTTGAAATACTGTATGTACAAGAGTTAAGAAATAAGCATGTACCTCAAAGAAAAATTTAAAATAGGAACATATCAGGTGTTACTAACTCTCGAGGTTCAGTATGCTTCCACCGTAAAAGCAAAAAAAAAAATGGTTCACTGTGTTTCCAAAGCTTTAGGTTCCTAACATGTATGTTTGCTTACATAATAATTCAGACAGTAAATAAAATAATTATCATCTCAATATTCCATTCTGCTTCAGAGCGAATGCAAAACTATACGTTAGAGCAGTTAGATCTTTAAATTAAACACTAAACATGATTTCAAAAAAACACATGGAAACTTGTAAATAAGCTAGGTGTACAACAACTGCTGCTGCTTCTCCTCTCAGTTGCCAAATAAATTTTCTCTTCGAGTGTACGAAGAGAGAGAAAAAAAGCAGCCATCATGACTTCCAGACATCATGCACCACCCAATCAATCCAGACATGCCGATTTCGAACTAATAGTTGCACTGGCGACAATACCCGTTTTTCTGAATATTCTAAATTAATCGTAAACGTATTGTACTAGGAAAAATGTTCCATACAAAAACATTGCGTACGTACAGTATATTTTCAACGCCACATTATTTGCGTAATTCCTATAAATATATTCAACATAATAGCAAAAACAGTGCATAGAACTGAAAAGTTCAGAAAACCAAATGATGAATATTCAAAACAACTCCTAAATCATGAGTTATGGAATAGTGTTCTATATGAAAAAGTTGCGGCCCTGTCAACATATTTCCAAAGGCTGGTTTTGAAAGTGCGGCAAGAAAATAGTATGAAAACACAGAAGTGCTCAGAAATTAGGTATTTTTATAATTGTTTTTAAACTATAAAGAATTTGGAAAACTTTCTATACAACAAAGTTAGATAATTTCCATAACTTTCGACTGCTATCTTCATGTGTTACTCTAAGAAGTGGCTGAAAAATCACGTCTAAACAATACTGCACGGAAACAAAGAGTCATGGTGGTTCGTCAAGCAGTTCACATGCATATAGAAGAGGGTAGTTCACTGTTGTGTTGCGCAAAGTTCAATCAGGGTTCGATAATAGTTATTCTGAAACCGGTCGAGAATATATTAATAGAATGAAAGTCCTTGATGTAATTCCATTTTACTTGGAAAGATTAATTATTTATCTTCTCTACAAACTAGAATATTGTCCGCACTTACGGAAACTATTAATCATGTTCAATATCTAGATCGCATGACTTTATTATTGACTTATTGTGCTATTAATTAATAACAAAGCATGATTAAGAAATAAGTGCAGTTGGTTTGTCTAGTAAGAAGTATGTAAAATTAAAGTTCATATCACGGTCAAACTGTCCAGAAACGAATGAATTATTAGGTATAGTCTGTTTAGAATAGATCTCAAGATTTACCTCTTATCTTTTTCGTGCAAACTTGCCTATATTTTATGCAATATCCTTTTTTAAAATATCATGAATACATTATCTGGATAGAACTTACATGATTATTCTGCCTTTTTCCTTGTATTTTTGATGTTTGCTTTTGTATGGTGCTGGTTCTTGATGGCGCATACATGCATGTGTGTGTTAACCATTTTCTCGGATTTCCCGCAGATATTCAAGGTATGAATATTTTTCCCTCTTTGATAGGTGATATCCGCTAAGTAGAAATTTTAGGTGCTTCCCAAATGTTAATCGTAGCCGTGCATATTGCTTCAGATCTTAGATAAGGGGATTACATGGCCAGATCGGATTATTTATTCGTTGGACATTAACCATGCCAAGCGATGGTGAGTTCACTATTTTATTTTACGCATATATTTGTTCATCGTGGAAATTTTTTCATGGTACTGCCTTGACCTCTTTTTTTGGGCAAGGAGGACACTGGTTTGTAAGTTGCATCCAATATGGCTTGCACACCTTGAATGTGTGAATCACGGATTTTAAAAACGAGTGGTACAGGAAAAAAAAACAATCGAGATTGGCCATAAAATATAATCCCCATAATGGGGTAACCTCTGGCCATGGTGAGAAGATCGTTCATTGCTTTTCTACAATGGGTTTCAGAATCTTGCATGACTACCGGAATCGGCTAATCTGAGTGTTTGTGGCACTCGACGAATACCAAAATACATTCGTCATAAGGCTCTAATGTCGAGTACCCTTGGCACTGGTGAAGGCTGAAGTACACTCAACATACACTGCGCCGAGTGTTGCACTCAGCTCAAAGGCGGTCGGTAGCTATGTCCTTGCGTAATGTCATCACCATCCGCCGGTGCCATGTACGGAACTCGGCATATGTCGCAGTCGATGAAAATAGTGATGAAGAGGGCAGTTTCACGGCTCCGATAGCTTTGCTGAGTGTAATAAATACTCGGCAAGCATTTCACAGCACCAGGCAAATGTAAAAGAGGGTTCTGGAGCCACGTGGCACGTGTATGTCTAGTGCTTGCACTCGTCATACAAGTGCCACGTGGGTGGCTCCTAGAGCTCCTATAGGGAGGTCAGTACTTCAGAGTGTTGCACTTGACACAACAACAAGCTATATGCCGAGTGAAACACCCAACATAATGCTGCCATGTGTCGCCAACTGGTAGCTACCAGGACTCCTATATACGAGTGTTACTTCATGAACACACTCAAAATTTTCGCTGGCTATTGAGACACGGAAATTATTAGTGACATGAATATGTTCTTTTGTTGTATTAGGACACCGGTAGGGAGATTGAGGGGAATAAACGACGGGCCAGCATCTGTATCAGACTATCATACCATATAGATTGAACCCATCGGTTGCTATCGCAGTTCTAACATACCGAGCATCTTCAGCGTTATTAGAATGCTTAATTTATGCCAAATGTCTTCCATGCTTCACCATCTGATGGATATACCATATTGTCTGGCTTGTATCTATGCACTTCTGCCACATTATCTGTTTGGTAGACCACACCCTTAGGTAAAACCATTGAATTCTTGGTATGGATGGAAAATACCAAAAAAATCTTTGCATGAATATTTTCCAGCTGCGTCTTTTGACCATGACCATGGTCTTCCTCAACATTCAATAGAGGAGTTGCACTTTTGTACAATACTTGTCAGCCACATATTCTTTCGTGAACAAAAGGCAATTCTCAGGACAAACATCTATCTTCTCAGATGTCATCTTTAGCACACTGATGATTTTATTCAACTCATAAATGTTTGGCGACGGAACATGAACCTATATACTTGTGAGCATATGAGATGTTGTAACCACTTCCTGATTTGGTGTCTCGTTGAAACGCAGGATAATCACAGGGGAAGATAGAGGACGAGTCCACATCCATAATTATGAGACACAGGCAAGAACTATGAAACAACTAAGCATGCTATTTCATGTAGTAGTCCATCGTTCCGTATACCTTTTTTCCTCCTATCGCGTGTTGTTACTTCCATACGAGCTTCACATAATGTACGTCTTTAGTATCTAAGACACTAAAGAGTGCCTAATTTGTAACACATATGATCAATTAGGTAGGAAATTCAAAACGGCACTAGGGAGAACATGCTCCCACTTTTTGTGTGTAGTAGAATTGGAAATGACAAGAAGTAATGGATGGAAAGAAAGAACCAAGTAGACGAATTGGGGGTGTTTGTGTATACCATGAGTAAAATCTTCCACCTCATTTGTCCGGACATCTCCCCAATTGACAAAATAGTTGGATAATTGGGGAATAGCTCTTATAGGACCGAGTTACACAACTATAAAAAGTGTCAATGTAGAATAAACTATTCTATGCCATGCTAAATATGAACATTTCGTAAACATGATTACTATATTAGGTATATATATACCTTTTTCCTATGAGGAGCATAATAAGCTTTTCTAATCTTGGTCCTAGAATAGTGTATCTCCGTGTGTTTGCCGAATGGGTGGGCCCAAGATATAAACACGGAGCGAGGCTGAACATCGACAGTGAGCTCGGCTCTTCAAGTTCCTATGTCTTTGTATGAAGCAGTACATAGACATTGCATCATATATCTATTGTTCTTGGAATGGGTCTTGGCTAACGTCAACTGTTTAGACCCACCCAAGAAAATATAAATCTCGCATGAAAATGGAACTGATGATTTTCCTATTGCTAACCAAGTATAATCTTTTTACCCGCAGAAAAGAATTTATTCGTTCAAACTCTACGATAGACCTCCAGGCATGCTTCTCATCTCTACATTAATTCTTCATCATATAAATACACTTCATTGATGCTAATGCTGATGAACTCATCATCTCCCTCTCTGCAGTTATGTGCGTTAAGTTTATTGAACGAAAGCAATGGTTTGCTGCACTACCACAAGGGGATCATCAGTACATCCATGTGTACAGCTATGAAACAAAGATGCAAAAGATCAAGAGCATCAAAGTTTCTGATGTCGTGTCACTGGCCGTTCATCCAACAGAGCCATATTTGGTCTCAATGGGCGGTGGTAGATTCCATTATTGGAACTGGGACAACTACTGGCATTGTAGAGGGTCGAGTTCCTATCTAGGAATATCACGCGACGAAGGATATGAAGTAACATTTAGCTCCAAGGGCACCATGGCGTATGCTTTGGATTCCTTCAAAGTCGTGGTGAGGATTAATTAGTTATTTTATACTCCCTCCGTCTCAAAATAAGTGTCTTAGATTTGCCAAAAGGTGGTTGTATCTAGATTTGTTCATGTCTAGGATACATCCACTTTTTGACAAATCTAAGACACTTATGTTAGGACGGAGGGAGTAGGAAACTTCTTTTTACCGAATGTAGAGAAGTTTTCGTTGCTACTCCCTCAGTATCATAATATAAGATGTTTTATGTATTTGAATACAAATAATATACACATTATGTAGACATATTCTAGTGTGTAGATTCTAAAGTTAAAGAACAAATCTTAAATGCCAGTTTCCAGACAATCGACAGACTCAAGACACAACTCTTGACACATCATTTTGCTCCATACGTAGTCCGCATTGGAATACCTAAACATCTTAAACTATGATACGAAGGGAGTAGTATTTATTTTAATCCTCTATACACGCTTGTTGCGCAGGTTTGGAGAAGTATTGAGACTGCTTCAATACCACATTTCTATGAATTTTACATTTTGGCTGGGCACTCGGGCAGAGTAAACTGCCTGGATTTTTTAACACTTGGTGCTCAAGAGAATTTGGTTACTGGCTCAGATGATCTCACTGCTAAGGTGTTCTATTCTCGTTGTACATTATACTCCCTCCGTCCGAAAATTCTCGTCTTAGATTTGTCTAGATCTGGATGTATCTAATACTAAAACGTGACTTGATACATCCGTATCTAGACAAATCTAAGACAAAATTTTTGGGACGGAGGGAGTACTAAATATGCAGTAACTATGTACACGGATATTCCTGCTCATGCTTTCTATTTTGCAAATCAGATATGGGACATGCAGAAGGAGACATGTTTATATACACTGGATTTAAAGTCTCCAGTCACGTCTATCTTGTACCAACCAGATCTTCAGATTCTGATTACAGGGTCGGCAGATGGCTATCTTTATTCATGGAAAACTACTAGTTTCAGGTAATTTATCCATCCGCTCGAGTGTCTTGGGACCATCCGTTTTTCTTCTGCTGCATGTGGTGGTACACACAGTGCTCCAGTGCAGCCGGTTAGAGACCCCACACACTCCGCGCGTTGCTGCGGAATTTGTATAAAATTAAAGTTGTGGAATAAAATTTCGTTGAACTAATCAACCTAGCTGTGTCTCCGTTTCTCCTGTAGCAAGATAATTCCTTTACCAACATTTGAAAAATAAATAAATGTGAATCTCATTGTATAAGTCCAAAATGGAAACATAACATGTAAATTTCTTTCATGGAGCAACGTAGTGTGAGCTACATGCATGCGGCCATTTTCCTTCCAATTAAAGAAAACATTATGCGTCAATTACTTTATGCATATTTGCATGCATGCGTTCAATTACTGCATGTGCTTGGTGGAGGCTCTCAACATGTAGATCTGAGGGCTGTTGTAGACTGATCTAATATATCTAATGGCTAAACTAATTTGGATGATGTGGCGCAAGGAGAAGGGAGAGAATTCCTGATAGTGGGGGCTAGCTATTTAGATATAGTAGATACTCCCTTTATTAGGGAATCATTGTCGCTTGGACCAAACGACAAAAGCAAATTGAGGATCCGGGGCAACCTTTCCTGGCCAATTCCCTGCTTCGATGGTGATTGGGCGCTACAATTTAAGGCCTCCTTTGGTTCATAAGAAAGGAATGTTATAGGAATAGGAAAATCATAGGAATCGAGATGCATGCCATCTCACTTCCTATAGAGAGAAGGATGTCATTTAATGCATAGGATAGGAATTTTTCCATTGAGTCTAAGCTAATGTTTTTTTTCTCCAAAATGTGAAGGACTGATTCCTATCCTACATAGGAATAGGAATTCATTCCTACAAACCAAATGACTTCGAAGGAATTTTTCCTTTGCAAATCCTATCCTATAGAATTCCTATAAATTTCTTACAAACCAAAGGAGGACTAAGTATGGGAAGCGCTGAGCATTCCCGGGGGATCGAGGCTTCCTATCCCCACATCGAGAGAGCGACATGTGTCTGTTCCCACATGAAAAAAACAAAAAACAAAAAAAAACTGGTACGATCAGGTAGTCCTTTTGGCCTGCTCTTCACGTTCTCTTCCAACGGCACCACCGCGCGTCGTCGGCCCCTTTCCTCCCCCTCGCTGTTTGACATGCAACACCGCCAGCACCGCCGCTACTCCGGCGTGCAGCACTGCCCGTCCTGCCCGTCCACGACGGTAGCACCGCCACACCTCTATTGTAGCACCGTGGTCCACCTACGGTAGCACCACAACACCTCTACCATAGCACCGTGGTCAACCTACGGTAGCACCACCACATGTCTGTTGTAGCTCCTCCCACGGTAGCATAGCGGACCAGGTTCGATAGGTGAGATCCATGGAGGAAGGAAGGAAGGGAAATGGAGGGGCGGAGGTCGCATCAGGGAGGGGCGGCGGTGGTTGCTGCCCCTAGAGTCACAACGCGGAAGGGACGGGGAGCCTAGGGAGAGCGCGAGGCCGACAATGAGAGAGAGAGAGAGAGAGAGAGAGAGAGAGAGAGAGAGAGAGAGAGAGAGAGAGAGAGAGAGAGAGAGAGAGAGAGAGAGAGAGAGCGAGCGTGCAGCTGGCCAGCGGTGGCGGCTACATGGCGCTGGGAGGAGGGAGCGAGAGGATAAGGTACGAGCAGAGGAGCCATGAGAGGAAAAAGAGTCTGTTCGGTACAGCCTTGGTTGTATTGCTGTTGTCCATTTGAAATGTCTAAAAATACATATATTTAGAAATGGAGGGAGTATAATTTTAGAAAAACCTGGAAAAGGAAAGGGGACCCAGACTTAAATCCACAAGGGAGGGAGTGCTAGGTAGTGCAAGCCGGACATTTTTTCTTTGCTAACTGACCTGGACTATTGTTCAAAGAGAGGATTTACATAACTAATCGTTGATTCATAGATTTTAACTATTGATGTTGCACTGATGTACCTTTTTATTCATTTTGATGACAAATATTTTTGGACGGAGGGAGTAGTTTTTTTCCGAAAAAGAGGGGAAATTTGAGCTGAATAAAACTTATATGTTGTGCTAAATGTTCTAACCAATTGAGGATACATCAGCTACTTCTATCCGTTGATGACTTCTTTTTTCCCGTAGTACATATTCCCGCTATCGTAGGCCAAAGGGAGCCGTCAATGTCGGTGGTGGAGTTGTTCATTCTCTTGCATGTTTGATGGGAAGGTAGCCACTCTTTTTTCATGTATTTTTTTTCTTTTTCCTTCATATATCTATACCAGCTTGTATATCTATGTCTTGAATATATTTCTTCCAAATATGCAGGTATGTAGCAAAATTCACAAACATTGACTCACAATATGTATAGGATATTGAGTATTTTGAATCCTAAGGAATTTCTGCTATCGAGATTGTTTTATTTAAAAGATTTAAGTCCTCAAAAATTTGTCACAATTAAGGATGCGTTTGTACTCTCTTTTGGAGGAAAACTCCATTCACTCAAAATCGTCTTGCAAATATTATTGTATTGTGTGTAAAATAAGTTGTCCCAATTTATGTAGTTTTCCAATCCCGTAGGATTAAACAGTACATGATATATTAAAATAATGTTTTTAAATGTTCTTGTGTTTGGGAAATCTTGCGAGTCCAGACGGCCTTATATGATCTCGGTTGTGATTGGAAAACAAGACGGAGTCACAATTATGGATATCGGGTCTTTTGATAATGGGAAGGATTCAGTGGGTACTAGACAAGATGATGACGAAATATCTAAGGTTAGTTAATCACATTAACTGAAGAGACGATCTATAATTCATGCACTGGACCGCAGACAATTTTGGTTCAACCGCGTGGGATGGGATGTAAGCGTGCGCTTATATAGTGTTTAAGAAAAAATATTGTGTATATCTCTTGCATATTATACCATATTCGTACTTCTTTAATATATATCCCTGTAAAAAACCAGAGAAAAGGGAAACCTACTTACTCGTTCTACTATCGATTAGCAGGTTACAGCTGGGTCTAGTAGCGAGCTACCTATACTGGATGTCCATCCGCTGCAGCTATGCATTCCCTGTGAACCCAACATGTCTATTGCGTGCTCACTACAACTAACAAACAACACAGATGAGCATGTGACATTCAGAATTATAGAAAAGAGCGGCAAGTCCATAAATTATTTGACGTCAATGGATCTATATGGCACTTTGCCTCCCAAAGAGAGTGTCACTTGGGTTGTGACACCAGAAGAGGCGATGAAACTCGCACAAGAAACGGACTTTGATCTGGTCCTGCAGAGCTCTGAATCGTGGGATGCGTATCTTGTACCGTTCGAAAGCCAATCTGAGTGTGATGTATTTTTTGAGGAAGCCATAGAGATGGGGCATACAGTTCATGAGGTGACAGCCCTTCAGGTGCCACAAGGAGACGTGATTTCCGAGGTAACAAAAGCATATCCAATTTATGTTTACCTTTTAAATCATACTCTCTCCGTTCCATGCTACTCCCTCCGTTTCGGAATTATTTGTCACAAAAATGGATGTATCTACAACTAAAATACATCTACATACATTCATTTTGTGGACGAGTAATTCCGAACGAAGGGAATTGATAACTTTAAATAATCTAGCACTAAAATATATCTAGCTGCCCGGTTTTACGTGCTATAATTAAGTTGAAGAGGGTCACGATCGTCGTTCAACGTTAGTTACTGATTCATAATTTAATTAGTTGTCCCGGCCGGCGGCCAGATCTATATATAACTCGGCCCGGCCGTATACCCGATCGTATTACTATATGATCAAGTAATGCAAGCTCGAGCGTACATCTCTCGGTGTCGCATACGTGAGCTGCATGCTAGATTAGAATCGATCAAGTAAGAGCATCTCCAACAGCCGCTTGCATTGTCGCGCGCGGCAAATAGGCTTTACAGTGATGCATTCCCTGGTATGGCGCGCGCGTCCGAGAAGTGCTTCACCGGATGCTCCAAAATGCAGCGCCACAAAAACGCAGCGCTCCAGCAGGCGCGCTAGTTTGCAGCGCGCGCAGCAGCACAAACAACAATTGCACACATGTATGCAACATCAAAGATCAAACAAAAACGAAATAAATGGAGAATAAATAGTTTAATTATTATTACAACACAACAAATAGTTTATCATCCATAAAACAATGGTACATCAATAAACAAACAAATAGTTTAATAATACAACAAATAAAACAAATATTTCATCAAGTTGCTCTTAAATAAGCACACAAACAAACAACTAGTTCATGCACTAGTTGTTTTGTTGCCCTCTCCATGACCACCACTCCTCGACGAGATCCTTTTGAATCTCATCATGCGTCTCGGTTTCTCGAATGGAATGATACGAGGCAAGAAAGCGGGCAATCCTCACTTCTTTCCGCCGCACTCGCATGGGACATCCTATCAACTCATAATGGGAGTAGTCTAAATCTTGCCCACGCTCATTCTCAATGATCATGTTATGCATGATCACGCAAGCGTTCATGATGTACCATAGCATGTTTTGATCCTAGAATCTAGCCGGTCCTCTCACAACAACAAATTAGGATTGCAAAATTTCAAATGCCCTCTCCACATCTTTCCTAGCAGCGGCTTCTGCATTATGGAAATCAACTTCTTTCTTACCTTGTGGTTTGCGAACCGGCTTCACAAACGTTTGCCACCTTGTGTAGATGCCATCCGCAAGATAATAGCCATAGTTGTATGTGTGGCCATTTGCAGTAACCGGTGGAGTCTCTCCCTTTGCAATCTTCATCATGAGTGGTGACTTATTAAGAACATTGATGTCATTGAGTGAACCGGGCATTCCAAAAAAAGCTGCCATATCCAAGTATCGTGGTCAGCCACGACTTCTAGGATTATAGTGGAATCCATATGGTGGCCTAAGAATTGTCCATGCCATGCTGTTGGACAATTCTTCCAACTCCAATGCATGCAGTCTATTGAGCCAAGCATTCATGGAAACCCAGCTTTGTTGTACTACAAAAGTCTAGCCGTGTCTTGAGCATTGGGAGCTCTCAAATATTCCGCGCCAAACACTTGAACAATTCCAACAGCGAAGCGCTTCACACATTTGATGGTTTGACTCTCCCCCATTGCCAAGTGGTCATCAATTAAATCCGCCGGAATCCCGTATGCCAACATACGCAAAGCGATGGTCACCTTTTGATAGGTGCTATGCCCAAGCTCTCTGGCGGCATTGCTCCTTTGTTGGAAAGAGCGATCCTGCCTCGTCAATGTCTCTGCGATGTGCTTGAACAAGTTGGTGCTCATCCTAAAACGCCGATGGAAATATCGCTCGGGGTATGTGGGATTCTCCACAAAATAATACTGCATCAACTTGTTGTCGGTTTCGATTCTATTCCTCATCAACCTTTGACGACCAAGAACCGATCCCCCATGCCTCGGTCCCTTCCTCCTCTCCTACAGAGCTAGGAGTGAAGTTAGCTCCTCCGCTTCTTGAAGGTCCAATTCTTCATAGGAAGAATCGTAGGACATCTATGAACAACAATATGAACTAGCTAAGCCAAAGTTAACAAAAAAAATGCATTTGTCGGTAGCCGGGCAAGAATATTGTACCTTGTAAGAAAATCGTTGAACACCTTGTGTGTGGGGTGTAGGCTGACGCTTGCCGGGCGCTGCGCGGCGGACTGCACGCAGAAATTAGTGGCAGCGATGAGGCGACGACGGCGGTGAGCTCCTGCACGGGCCTTACGCAACCATGGCGCAACTACACAGACCGCGCCGGCGCGGGGCGGAAGCAGCCGGGGGAACCGATTCAGCGCGGCGGCGGCTCCGGCGCGGCCATGCGGTCGACAGCGTGCGAGCTGGGGAAGCGGTCAGACAGCGCCGGCGCCAGGATTCGCCGTGGATGGCCGCCGAGCGGCGCCGGGAGGATTGGATTGGGCGGCGGCGGGAGCGCGGGAGGGAGATTTCAGCGGCAGTTGCGTTTCGTGCGAAGAGCGTGGCGTGCCCGCGCGCTGGAGCGAAAGCGCAAAATATGCCTCACCCGATCCCGCGCGCTGGGCCAAAAAAATATAGCGCGCGCGATTTCTAGCGACTGCTGGAGCGTCTTCCCCCCCTCACGCGCGGTATATTAGCGGTTAGTAGCGCGCGGGGCTGTCTTAGCGCTCCTGTTGGAGATGCTCTAACGCAAGCTAGCTAGCTACGTCTTACATCTGTAGTTGCACGCCTCGCCAGAACGGCTCGGAAGCAATCAAGCTAGTTTTACAACGTGTGTGCTATCGGAAAGTAATCAGCGACTTGACACGGCCAGGCCGGCCGGTGGTAATATGTGCGCCCCTTGGGGATGCTCTCTAGGTCGCTTGTCTTAAGCTCCGGGTCAATGGCCACCACCATGCATGTCGAGCGTGGACGGATGGGTGGACATCGCAGACACCCAGCGCGGCGTCCTAGAGGTGTTGGCGTACACCGTACAGCCGCAAGCGAGGGGCACGGTCGACCCACTCATCATGTGTGCATCATTTCGTTGGTTGATTTATGTGGCACTCTTAGCGATCGTTGAGCTGTAATAATGTTTTCTTTCTGTTCTTGAATTGGATCTTGGAACCTAGCTATTTTTTTTAAATTAAAGCAAAGCTTTATAACTTAACGGTGTACGGGTAAATCACCCGCAACACAAACAACCACTTGTGCTGGTACATCGAACTTGGAACCTAGCTATTAATATAAAACAACGGTGTGCATCGTTTCGATGCAGAGGCTGGGTTTTCCCTTTAGAAAAACCCCAACTCATACCGGTCAACACCACCGAGGGTGTGGCACCGCTTGCCGCCGCTACCGCGCCTCTCTTCGTGGTCAACACCACCGGCCACCACTGCTTTCGTACATACATAGAGTCATACACGCATGTATCCATGTATATTTAATTGGGTCAAACGGGTTTTTACATGACCATATACATTTCATAATTAAATACATTTAAACTCAATAACTCATTAACGATCACCATTCGCTTAGTTTTGGAGCGGTACAAACTAACCTCGTCTGTTGTTGTGTTTATATTTGGGTAACAAAGCAAACATATTAAGCTAAATGTAAAGACATTGATTTTTTTTAAAGGGGGGACTCCCCGGCCTCTGCATCAGAACGATGCATACATTGATGCAATTTGAATTCATTAAGATTTGACTAGCCTAGTTTTGTAAGAGCTGAAACTTAAACTTACACTAGCGGTTTACCTCACGCTTGGGCCTTCTTTCACAAACCAACTCAAACATATTAGAGGGCACGACATCCGTAGAAGCCGTTTGTCAAAGAAAAATATCACTGCTTGCATCACATATTGCTTTCACTCACTGACTGATGTTTCCTAATTATTTCTCTTGCCCATGCATTTGTAGCTGGCATTGGTTGTCCCGCAAGGAATGAAGGTACATAATTTTTTTTCCTCACTTCCCCATGCATCTTTGAACTTTAGGTAGCGTTTCTAATGCTAACCCACATTTAATTTATTTGATCAGATCACATCGGTGACCAGTACAAATGAGGATTTGTGTTCAATATATGTGCATCCGACGGAGAGGTGGTGAGTTCATACTGCATAGCACATGTGCATCGCAACATTTCTTCTTTATGAGAAAAAAGTGTTATGGCCATATGCATCGGTCGCTGGGCTCCCCTTTTGAAACAATGCAAAAAATGTGTTGGATGGCATTATTATACTGCCAGTAACTTTTACATTGTCACACAGGATCATAACAGGTCATGCCAATGGAGATCTCCGGACATGGAACGAAGAGGCAAAGGTAAGTGAATACGGTTACCACAATATGTTTCCAAATCCCGACTCTTAAAGTGTATAGTACACCATATGCGACCAAACCAAGAGATAACAACATATCTAGGGACTTTTTCTCATTCACAATCCGCCGCCCATCAACTCGCTGAATCCACCAGGTTAACTGGTTTATGTTCTTGCAAATATATATTTTGGTTTAATGGTGTATGTAAAAAGACAACCCCATAAATAATTTATAATACTACTAAAAATGTTCATTGGTTGGAGCATATATGCACCCACGATTTTTGTATGTCATTACTTCAAAAATTATTTTACAGTTGTAATTATTTACGTTCATGTTAATCCATTACAAAAAATCAGCATAAAAATATAAATATGATTCATAGTAACACAAAAGTCATAAAAGTAACATAAATATGTGTATTTTAGTCGTATCTTTTAGCGTCATGTAAATATTTTTCAAGGTTACGATAATTTTTTTCGTTCTACTCGACATAAGAAATAATATAAATATTTTGTGACGTAAAAACCATATACAGTTTCAAAGATACATGGTCGGTGTAGAATAATTATTTTACTCCCTAAATGTAGAATATATATGATGTATGTATTGTTGCGACTTTCTAGAGAAATAAAAGATTTACTCTTATTTTTTGGGTTGCATTAACGATGTCTGGTGGGCATACAGGAACCAGTGAATTCGCTTAAAGTCTCGGAGCAATCAGGCATTCTTTCTCACTCCTAAGTTAATCAAGTTTATCTCGTCATACACTGCCATGTCTGCTGATTAAATTGTTATTGTCAATGTAGTTTGCGCCGTTAAACTCATTGCAACCGAGAAATGGATTGTGGCTGGGACATCTGATGGTTCCGTTCATCTGTTCGACTATGTCAGCATAACAGATATGCGAAAAATCAGGACTTTGACATGTACAACTGCACCCGAGTCCTCTCTACACTCACTAGACGTTCATCCAGTCAAGTCATATGTTTTGTCAACAACGATGGAGCATTTTCACTACGGAAAGAAGGGCTGGATGGTCCACGGAGATTTTAGTCCGTCACGGCATCGCATAAACCAAGTCGCATTTCGCCCAGATGATAACAGTGAATTCGCGAGTGCAGAAGAAGATGGCTCAATTAAGGTCTGGCCGCGTTTCTCCTTTTTCGTTAACTACACTTTGACATGCATTGCAAAGATAAGTTTTAACATATATATGTGTGTGTGTCTGTGTGGTGTTCAGTATTGGGACACTGCTTATCACACTCCTAGGCACACTTTGATTGGGCATCAGGAGGCTGTGAATTGCCTTGCTTATTTCACAAGTCGTGATGAGTGTCACTTGATCAGTGGCTCTGACGATTGTACTGCCAAGGTATGTAGGTAGTTTCATTGAACACCCCACTAGCTAATGCAGCATGTACCCACAAAGTAATGCTTATAATCCACACTAACTTGTTTCTGTCCAATCAGATATGGAATGTTCAAGATCGATTGCTCAAAAAATCAAAAGGATATGAATTGAATATTTGGCGGATTAAAACTCTGAATATCATGTCTCCAGTTATTTCTGTCCTTGCCCTTCCCGATCGTCCATCTCTAGTTATAGGTTCGAAAAGCGGCACGGTTCAATTCTGGAGCTCCACTGATTTCAGGTGATCATTAATCAGCAGAACTCTACTGATTTGAGACGTAAACTAATGCATGATGTCATTATTATACTGTAAGGAGCTAGTGTTGTCATAGACAGTGTGCTAGCTCCTAATGTGCACAGACAGTATGTATGTCTAGCTAATTTACGTGTCTGTTTTGCCTGTTGTTATGTTTTATGTCCTTTTCTCTTATCAAGGAATTTGCAAGTGATTGTTGTTTATGTATTGACTATTGACCAGGCTCGAGAGAAAAGTTCAATGTTTTGGTGGAGGACCTGTTCGGGGTCTCGTATGCTCGATGGCTTCACGATGGTACCTGCCCGAGCTTGTCCTTATTATTTTATTTTTTCGACTGCACATATATATTGTTCTTTAAAACAGGTGGTTAACTTTTTCAGATCTCCTATAATATGATTGCAATATCTTAAACTAGAGTATATTCATCTGTCAGGATTGTGATTGGACAAGAGAAGACAATAACAATCATGGATCTCGGCGAAGATGCAGCTGCTAACAACCATACAGAGCTCCAGTTAGTCGAGAAGAAGCAGACGAGGTGGTGGCACATATTTAGGCCTTGTTTACCTCTCTTGTGTATTTCAGGAGGGGAAGTTTGGGGATGGGAGGGTATTTGGTAAAATTTTGGTTTCACCCAATCCCCACGAAAACCCCAAAATACTCTTCCACTAGAATACTCTAGCATGGGGTAGAGCTTTTGTTTTAGACAAAAATGAGGTGGTTGGTGGATGATTTGGGGGGATTATCCTCTCCAAAAGCGGAGTAGTAAATGGATCATTGGGGATCCCCTCAAATTCCCTAACATACTCTCAAAAACCCTACAAGTAAACAAGGCCTTATAGGGAATTAATCAATGCCAACCGACTCAACCGTTACTGCAATGTATTGCAAAGTATTTACTTGATAAACAGAAAAGATGTTTCCCGCTGGATAGAGAAATGTTAATTCCCCATGCGTACCCACATCAGATCTCTCTTATGGAAAACCCAATCATCGGCCATATCCCTTCCCCATCTGTTTTCTTACAGTTGGTTGGGGGGGGGGGGACATCAACAAATCTTTGCCCCCAATCTTTTTATGCCTGCCTATAGCAGTTTTTCTCAAACCTTTCCAATTTTGGAAAACATTTGGGACAACCTATTTATGCACATCAGACAGGCATCGCCATTGTTTCGAAAACAGGTCCTCCCCAGATTTTCAATCAGTGCGATGCAAAGTTTTCAAGTGTTAAAGTTATGGTCTACAGCTTAAGGAATACATAATGTGGCTCCCTGGATCAACCAACAAATGTAGAAAATAAATAGCCTTACCGTCAGCTGTACTCGGTCAGTCAACTTCAGCTGAATTGCTTGTTATGTAGCGTGTTGGTACTTCTGGTGGGAAAAAAGACAACATGTTCAAGGGGAGAAAGTACACTGTCCTGGAAGGGCAGCAACAGCCATAATTGCCTTAATTAACAGCAAATTTCAGAGCTGCGCATTCAGTCAAACCTAAGAAGAAGGTTGATGGTGTGAGAAGACAAGACTACCTGGGTTAAGCGTATGCACTACCGGCAGGGACGCGTACGTGTATATATGGGCACAAAGGCACCGAAAGGATAGATACAAGGTTGTTGATTAGGTTCAGGCTTGATCTCCAAGTTAGCTAATACATGGAGATATTGGAGATCAAGCCTACCTAACTCAGGTTGTTACAACAGATAGACAATGTCTATACACGTACGTAATACAATGTTTAACACTCCCCCTCAATCACAACTACCTAAGTTGAGATTGTGTCTAAATGCTTCTAGCTGCCGAAGTGTGAGCGGTTTAGTAAACCCATCTGCAACTTGATCACCGGTAGGAATGAATCTGATATTCAACAGCTTGGCTGCCACCCTTTCTCGAACGAAGTGATAATCAATCTCAATGTGCTTCGTTCTGGCATGGAAAATAGGATTAGCAGACAAATACGTGGCATCAAGATTATCACACCAAAGTGACGCCGCCTTTGGATGACGAACACCCAACTCAGTCAACAAGTTCTGAACCCAAATGACTTCAGCAGTAGCATTAGCTAGAGCTTTATACTCAGCTTCTGTGCTTGATCTTGATACAGTGGGCTGTTTGCGAGCACTCCATGAAACTAGGTTACCTCTTAGAAACACTGCAAAACCTCCTGTGGATCTTATGTCATCAGGACAACCTGCCCAATCTGCATCTGAAAAAACACTCACAAGCATAGAATCTGATTTGTTGATTTTAAGGCCATGACTCTTCGTCCCCTGAAGATATCTCAATATCCTTTTTACTGTTGTCCAATGAACACTAGTAGGAGCATACAAAAACTGACATACCTTATTTACTGAATATGAAATATCTGGCCTGGTCAATGTCAGATACTGTAATGCTCCTACAATACTTCTGTACCTGGTCGAGTCCTCTCCCTCAAGTGCTTCACCATCATGAAGAGACAACTTGTTAGAGACAGACAAAGGTGTAGATGAAGGCTTACATCCCTTCATGCCTATTCTCTGAAGTATTTCTTGCACATATTTTTCTTGTGACAGCAAAATTCCACTCTGAATATTTTTAACCTCAATCCCAAGGAAGAAATGAAGACTGCCAAGATCTTTGAGAGCAAAGTCCTTACTCAAATCCTTGAGAAGAGCCTCAACAGCTTGAGATGATGAACTAGTGACAACTATATCATCCACATAAATGAGCATAAAAATAGTGATCCCATGCTTATGATAAAAGAAAAGCGATGTATCTCCCTTGGATGGAACAAAACCAAGAGATTGTAACTTTGAGGACAAACGGGAGTACCATGCTCTGGGTGCTTGTTTTAGTCCATAAAGCGCTTTATCAAGTTTACATACATAACGTGGGAAGCGGGAGCATACCCAGGAGGTTGTCTCATGAACACTTCCTCTTCCAGAACACCATGCAAAAACGCGTTCTTCACATCTAGCTGTATCATGCACCAGTTTCCTGAGACTGCAACTGAGAGAATTAGTATGATAGTAGCAGCTTTGACTACAGGACTAAACGTGTCCTCATAGTCAATCCCGTACCTTTGCTTGAACCCCTTCGCAACAAGCCGTGCCTTGTACCTGTCAATACTGCCATCTGACTTCCTCTTAACTTTGTACACCCATTTGCAGTCAATGACATTCCTGCCCTTGATAGGAGGAACAAGACGCCAGGTTCTATTTTGCATGAGAGCAGAGTACTCCTCATCCATAGCCTCCTTCCAGCAAGAATCACCAAGAGCGCTCCCAAGTTTCGCGGTTCACCTGTTGCACAAAAAGAGCCCCAACGAACACAACCATCCTTGTAAACTTTGGGTTTAAAAATACCATCTTGAGACCTTGTGTGTGAACGAACAGGCGGAGGCAGTGCAGGGCGTGCAAGTTGCTGCTGGAGTCGAGTATTTTTTTTGATAATCACCTCCTTTTATAATTGGCTACAATTGTAGCATCTGATACAATTAAAGGAATGATAGCCGAAGGGGCCTCATCCGTCCAAATATTAGGAGGATTGAATCTAGCTAGACTAGCTAATTCATGTGCTACCTTATTATTTTCTCTAAAACAATGCTCATAAACAATGTGACTAAAGTCTAAGGACATGAAGTAACAATCATCAAAAATCGCACTGGCTACCGAAGATGAGTAGCCATCTCTGAGCGCTTGAACCACGTCCACATTATCTGAATTCACCTCAAATTTGCTGCATCCAGTGGTGCGAGCAAGATTTAGACCGAACCTGATGGCAATTGCCTCTGCAGTAAAAGCATCATAACAGAGTCCAAGCTTTTCATTCGCTGCAGCTATAAACTTGCCATTGTGGTCTCTGACGACAGCACCTACTGAACCTTCAAGTAAGTCATGATCAAAACTCGCGTCCACATTTACCTTGACATACCCAGTCCTTGGTCTCGTCCAGCCTCCCATACGAACTCTTGGCCGTGGTGAATTCGCTGCTATAAAATTCTCTGCCAAATAACGTACAGCAAGGTTGATTTGTGGCGCCGTTTGTGGGTCACCTCCATGTGTATTTTTCCTCCTCTCCCACCACATGTACCAGCAGCATGTAGCCACCGTTTCTCGCAATTTTGGCAATCCTAGCACATGGATATGATCGTCAGGAAGGCTGAGAAGGAAGTCCAACATAACCTCCCCACTTGTGTTCATCGCCATTCCCATCTGTACTACATCCCACACTCCAAGTAGTTTCCAAACCTGAACCGCCACTGGACATTCAAAAAACAGGTGCCGTATGCTCTCCGGCCCATTGTTACAAACCAGACAAGTTGGTTTGATCTTGATATGTCTATCCGCCAGTATTGCACGACATGGAACAGCACTAAGAAGTGCTTTCCAAACAAATTTTTTACCTTTGCTGGGCAGCTCAAACTCCACACTGAATCCCACGTAGGTGTAGGCGAGGAAGAACTAGCTGTACCTTGCAGATTATGGCCAAACTTTGACTCCCAGACAACGTGGTATGCTGATCTTACGGTGAATCCACTTGTTTTAGTGAAGCTCCAAGCTAAAAAGTCTGTCATTTCATAAATTGGTAATGGAATTGCAAGAATTCTCTGAACATCAACACTGCAAAACGTTTGGTTGATCAGCCCCAAATCCTAGTCACCTGACACTGGATCTATAAGATCTGAGACTCGAGAAAGGAGGTGGTTCCCTTTTCTGGAGATAACCTTCCTGTTGGGAGATTGTGGGACCCAACTATCTTCCCATATGTTTATTTTTTGACCATCTCCCACCCTCCAAATATGTCCATTTTCAACGTCTCCACACCTGCCATTATACTTTGCCATGTATAAGAGGCCTTCTTCTTCAGACTAGCATTCATAAGCTCAACATCAGGATAGTATTTTGCTTTAAGAATCTTTGCACAAAGGGATTCAGGGTCTTCAATAAGTCGCCATGCTTGTTTAGCTAGCAATGCCAAGTTAAAGCAGTGAATATCCCTGAACCCCATTCCTCCTCTACTCTTTGGTAAGCACATCTTCCACCAGGCAAACCAGTGCATTCTTTTATGTGATGCGTTATCGCCCCACCAGTAACGAGAGATCGCATCTGTAATTCCTTTGCAAATTTTTCTAGGAATTTTGAAGACCGAATCGCGTACGTTGGTATGGCTTGTGCAACAGATTTAATGAGCACTTCCTTACCACCCGAAGACAAACGCTTTTCCTTCCATCCTGTTAGTTTCACAATCAACCGGTCAATCAAATATTGAAAGCTGTCTGTTTTATCCAGTCCTAGTGTAGTTGGTAATCCCAAATATGTGTCATTCAGAGCCTCCGTCATAATATTCAGAGTAGTGCACACCTGGATCTTGGTGTTTATATTTGTGCTATGACTAAAAAAAATACTAGATTTATCCACACTCACCAACTGGCCGGAAGCCCCACAGTAATCATCCAGGACAGATTTCAAGCATATCGCATTTGCCACATTTGCTTTCATCAGAATTAAGGAGTCATCGGCAAATAAGAGATTTGTAACTGAGGGTGCACCTCGACAAACCTGAATACCCACAATTTCGCCTGATTGCTATGCATGATTAAGAAGTGCTGACAAACCCTCCGTTACCAATAAGAATAAGTAGGGTGACAGAGGATCCCCTTGGAGAAGTCCACATGATGGTTTGATAGTATCCGTTTCAACCGAATTGTACCTCACCCTGTATTCCACAGTCGACACACAGGCCATGATCATTCTGACCCAATCCGCTCTGAACCCCAGTTTTAGAAGCATTGCCTCCAAAAAGACCCATTCTACACGATCATATGCTTTGTGCATATCTAATTTCACTGCAAACCATCCCTCCTTGCCTTTTTTCTTCTGTTTAATTGCATGGAGACTCTCATAAGCTATCAAAACATTATCCGTGATGAGTCTCCCCGGAACAAAAGCACTCTGGGTAGGACTAATGATCTCCGGGAGTAAACTTTTCAGTCTTATAGCAATCATCTTGGAGATAACTTTATAGACCACATTGCACAAACTAATGGGTCTAAATTGTGTGACTTTCTCTGGAGTGTTTACCTTAGGGATCATCACAATAGTAGTGTCATTCCATCCCGGTGGTATTTCATGTGAGTTAACTGCACCCAAAACTTCCATCACTAGATCATTCCCTAACATTGGCCAAAACCTCTTGTAGAAAACTGCATGTAAACCGTTAGGTCCCGGAGCTTTAAAGTCACCGATCGAGAACAAAGCTTTCCTTACCTCTTCTGCCGTATAGGGGGCCATAAGAGCTTCGTTCATGGAAGCAGTAACACGAGGTTGTACCCTTGACAGAACATTGAGGTCCGACTGCTGAACCTGTGCCGTAAACAAAGCAGAAAAATATTCTGATATGATTTATTTAATGTCCTCCTCTCTTTCCTTCCATACTCCTGTGTCATCTAGAAGTCTCTTAATACAGTTCCTCTTCTTGCGAGCCGCAGCAGCTCTATGGAAAAAACGTTGTATTTCGGTCACCATGCAACAGCCAATTTGCCCTTCCACGTTGGAGCCAAACCAATTCTTCTTGATCCAGTAGGGTTTCAATTAGGACCTGGGTATCTTTCATTCTGTATCTGTTTTCAGCAGTGTTCGGTTCTCTTCTTAATTTCTCCAGCTCTTTCTTTAACTTATTTATTCTCTTCTTTGGGCTCTTTAGGGTCTCACGATCCCACACATGCAATGCCTTGGTCCGACCCACAAGGGAAGGGCCTAGCCCAGCTAACTTGGCTCGCTCCCAAGCTGTATTTACAATCTCGTTCACTGTCCCTTCTTCCAACCATCGGGCTTCAAACATTCGATTTCGTTTCTTCTGCTGTTGCATCAACATCGGTTTGAAATACTCTGTGTCGAGCAGAATAGGTCTATGGTCAGAGTGGGTATGGTGTTCATGTAACAGACCTGCATAAGGGAATTTTTCTGCCCACATCTCGTTACATAGAGCCCTGTCAAGTCGCTCTCTAATTGGTCCACGACTCCATGTGAATGTATCTCCTATCATCATTACTTCTTGTAGCCCACAGTCGTCGATGCAGTCTCTAAAATCCCGCATATAGTGATCAGGACGGTTATTACCCCCTTCCTTTTCACTCATGTTGGTGATCTCATTAAAGTCGCCAATGATCATCCATGGCCCAGAGTTGTTCGCATGAATATCTCGGAGATACGTCCATGAGAGGTACTTTCTCTCCCAACTCGGTTCTCCGTAGAACCCTGTAATGCGCCAAGATGGTGAGTTTCCATCCATCACTATGCCATCTATAACATTATCCGAGGAGTAATTCAAAATCACTTCATTTGATAAATTGTAATAGAGTACAAGCCCACCAGCACGTCCATCACTAGCCACTAAATGAAAGCAATCAAAATCTAACTTAACCCTTAGAACTTCTGCCTTGTCATTATTAAGATGTGATTCCGACAGAAAGACCACATCTGCTCTCAGCCGCCCTTGGAGATCCAAGAGCTCTCGAACTGCCGTGGGAGAGAGCATCCCACGGCAATTCCATGCTAGGGTTTTCATTGGACCCGGCGATCCTCCCGACCGGAGGTCGCCGATGTATTTGAAGAAGTTGCCATTCCTGAGTCCCCAACGCTAGTGCCAGCACATACTCCCGTTTGTCCTTTGCCTTCCTCCCCATGTTTGTACCTCTTATGTTGCTTACGTGGGGAGACATAAACTGGGGGCAGTGGGGGTACAGAAGGCTGGGCCGTCGCCACCACCACTGCCAATGGATTTTCCTTATCAACCCCTACTCCAGGATTGAGCTCAGTTTGCCCTGCCGAGGTTGAACCTGATACATTTTCAACAGAAGGGCGCTTATTTGGCTGCAGACTATCCTTTGCTGTCGCTGAAACATTCTGGCCAGCAGCATCAACATCAACCCTTCCTTTTTCAGTTTCCATCTTCTCCCCATCATACACTGGGTTCTGATTTTGTGCGTTGAACCGCCAGCTCTGGTTGGGGTTGTACGTGCCTCTTCCCCTACCTCTGCCTCCTGCCCCACCTCTTGTAGCACGACCTCTCTAGGGTCCCGCCACACCACGGCCATCTTGTCCCGCTCTGAAAGCATCAGCTAACACAAATTCCCCCCTTTCAAACGATGATACATCATGCTCACCATCCCCACATTCTTCATACCAGTGCCCAAACTCACCACAATTGAAACAGAAGGTGGGTAGTTTTTCATACTTAACTTGATAACGAACTCTTTCGTCCCCCTTCTTGCCCGTCACAAAGCGTTTTATCTTAGCATTGATGTCAATACTAACTTTGACGCAGACAAATTCCCCGAAGAAACCAACGGGGAGCCTTAACTGAACCTCCTCCACCTTACCAATGCGTGAAGCCATACCATGAACTGCCGGTTCTATTAAGAAGTTATCTGGGAGATGGTGGATCTGCGCCCATACCGTGAGTTTGTCCAACGGGATTGACTCAGGATTTTTGAATCCGTCGTACTCCTTCATTATGACTGCCTGTCCTTTGAATAACCATGGACCTTCAAACATTGCCTTGTTCCAATCTGCTAGGCACCCGAACTGCGCGGTGAAAAGGTTCTCATTGATCCTCCTCCAACTCACAGTTTTTGCTGGGTTCCACGCTGCTCGCATATCCCCATAGAGCGCACTCGGACTAAAGCTTTTGGGGGGTATGAACCCTAGCAATCGCTAGCCACTTGGCTGCAGACATCAGATCAGGGAGCTCCTCCTCACATATGAAATCGTCATCCTCTTCTTCCTGTAGATTCAGACGAGCCAATAGATCTTCTGTGCTCTCCTTCATCCCCTTCCTCTGCGAACCAGGTACTCCTTCCTCCATTGTCCCCGATCAGATCGCAACGTACAAACCCTAGAGTTTCCTGTTCCAAAGCCTCCCCCGATTCCTCTCGAAACCAAGGCCGCGGGACAGTAGAGTGTGAGAGGCGGAGAGCGGGGGGTGGGGGATCCATCCGAGAAGGATGAAAAATCCCGGCGTGGCCACCGGTAGGGAGAGAAAACCCTAGCTTTTCGCTAGGGGAGAGGTGTTGCTGCTGGAGTCGAGTAGATGACGTGGAGACGGGAGAATCCGAGGCAGCAGATTCAGCAGCGGACTCCTGTAGCGATCCAACAGGCAGCGAGGACAGACGGGCCTCGGAATCAGCAGCCGAACTATCTCCCGAGGCCACATCTGCAGCCGCTCCAGAGGCGCCTGATGGCGTGGGCTGATCGGCCCGCTTGACAGGCTGAGATGGCGGCCGACCGACGCGACGCGCAGGGGGCCCGTCTGGCCCTCCTTGCACGAGATGGTTGGCCCGCTCAGTGGAGGGGAGTTGCGGCCGACCGACGCGACGCGCATGGGGCCCGCCTGTCCCTGCGACCGGTGCGGACCCCGCAGCGGCTGACTCCCCTGGCGCGCTGGATCCCGAGGGAATCCCACCCGAATCCGCGGCGGGATGGGAGCCGGGATCGTCTGCGGCTCCGTGATCTGAAGAGGCGCCTGTAGACATAAAATCATGCAGTGTATTTGCGTCCAAATCAGCAGCAGAATCCTGCACACTTGCATCAGACGAATGATCAAAGACATGATCCTGAGAAAAAGACATGTGGTCAACAGTATTAGCTAGCCCCTCAGAAATGAATGTAGGTGATGGGAGAAGGTGAGTGGGTAAGAGAACAAGCTCTTTGCGAAGTTGTGCGCCGGCATTCGGATGGAGTTTGGCAAAAGGAAAAACGTGTTCATCAAAAACCACATCTCGCGAGATGTAGACTCGCCGAGAAGCAACATCGAGGCACTTATATCCTTTATGCATGGTACTATAACCCAAAAATACACACTGTTTGGAGCGGAATTCAAGTTTATGTTTGTTCTAGGGACGCAAGTTGGGCCATACAGCACAACCAAAGATGCGGAGGAAAGTGTAGTTAGGTTTAGTGCCAAAAAGACGTTCAAGAGGAGTTTGATTTTTGATGACCCTACTAGGAACACGATTAGTAAGATAAACGGCAGTGAGGAACGCCTCATCCCAAAACTTGAGTGGCATAAACGCATGGGCAAGAAGTGATAGACCAACTTCAACAATATGCCGGTGTTTTCTCTTGGCGGATCCATTTTGCTGGTGAGCGTGGGGACATGAAACATGATGGGTGATGCCAATACGCTCAAAAAAAGAATTGAGTTTCTGGTATTCACCCCCCAATCCGTTTGCATGGCAAGAATCTTGCGATCAAAGAGTCGTTCAACATGTTGTTGAAAGAGATGAAATTTCTCAAACACATCAGACTTATTTTTGAGCAAATAAATCCAAATGAACTTGCTAAAATCATCAATAAAACTGACATAGTATTTTTGTCTGCCTACAGAAACGGGTCCAGGACCCCACACATCTGAAAAAAATAAGCTCTAAAGGAGCTTTCGACTCACTATTAGATCGCAAAAAAGGAAGTTGATGGCTCTTGGCCATCTGACATGAATCACAGACCAACAAATGATCTTGCTTATTGGAAACTGGAAGACAAAAATCACGAAGAATTTTCTGGACCACCGGTAAAGCGGGATACCCTAGACGCTTGTGCCACCTTGAAGTAGACGGTTTGACCGCACCAAGATCTTGACGATGAGGAGCATCATGGCGACCAGACACTGGATATAGGCGACCCTTACTCTTGCTTTGAAGAATGGTTCTCCGAGTGGCCCGATCCTTAACAAAAACAATTTCAGGGTAAACTTCAAGAAAGGCATGATTATCTTTGATGAAACGATGAGCAGAGAGCAAGCTTTGGTCGGCTTGTGGTGAATGAAAGATATTCTTAAGATCTAGTGAGCCATGAGGGGTAGATAAAACTGAATGACCAACATGTGCAATGCTCATACCTTGACCACTCGCGGTGTGGATTTTTTCCGGGCCGGTGTTACGATCACGAACAGCAAGCTTCTCAAGTTCCCCGGTCACGTGGTCTGTTGCGCCGGTGTCAAGATACCAATTAGTATCAACTCCATAGGCATGGGCGGCATTGGCAGATCGGTTTCCACCACCACCGCGGCCGCCGCCGCCACCAGCAAGGTTGCGTACGTTGTTGTTGTAGCCACGATCATAGCGTTTCCTGCAACGCCATGCACCATATCCGCTTTCCTTGCAGATCTGGCATCGTTCACGCTGCTGGTCACCGCGGTCACCGCCATGATCACCATCCTGACACGAAGACCCACCGGAGTTTCCTCCAGCAGGGTTGTCGGGGAAGCGGCCACCGGTGTTGTTGTTGTAGCCACGGTAGCCGCCACCATTGTTGCCGCCTCCAGAGCGGCCGCCGCCGCGACCACCACCCCTTGCAGCAAGATTGGCGGTGTAGGCTGCAGTTTGGGCGGCGATCCGTGACTCGGCAGCAAGCAGCAGAAGAGCTCCCCCAAGCCGATGGGCTGGTCGTTGATGGTTCGAGTGGAGATGGCAGAGACGAAGCCATTGTACTCTGACTCATGCATGAGCCCCTGGAGGATGTGGGAGACGACGTGGTCTTCGTCCAGGGGTTTTCCCGCAGCTGCAAGTTCGTCGGCAAGCCCCTTCATCTTGGTGAAGTAGGCGGCCGCCGAGAGGTCACCCTTCCGGGTGTTCCCGATCTGGGAGCAAAGCTGGATGATGCGAGCTCAAGATTGAGAAGAGAAGCACTGGAGAATCTCCTTCCATGCCGACGCTGCCGTTTCACAGGCGCTAACCTGCATGAGGACGTCGCGAGAGAGAGTAGCGATCAGAAACGTCAGAACCTGCTGATCTTGCGTAACCCAGATCGCATGTTCCAGGTTTGGGGTGGCGGTGATCTCCTTCTTGCCGCCGGCGACTTCTTTCTCCGTCAAATGTTCAGCAGGTGGCTCCTTCATCGAGCCGTCGAGGTAGCCCATCATGCCGGCCGCCTTGACGTGCGGCAGCACTTGAGCGCGCCAAACCAGGAAGTTATCCCGGCTCAGTTTTTCGGTGCTGGTGTGGCCAAGGGAAGCGAGGGAGGGAACAGCCATGGCGACAGCAGAGGAGGACGACATGGCCAGGCGAGGCTAGATGACATCGGAAGAGCTAGGCTCTGTATACCATGTGAGAAGACAAGACTACCTGGGTTAAGCGTATGCACTACCGGCAGGGACGCGTACGTGTATATATGGGCACAAAGGCACCGAAAGGATAGATACAAGGTTGTTGATTAGGTTCAGGCTTGATCTCCAAGTTAGCTAATACATGGAGATATTGGAGATCAAGCCTACCTAACTCAGGTTGTTACAACAGATAGACAATGCCTATACACGTACGTAATACAATGTTTAACAGATGGATGGTCTAAACCTCCTCCTAATCACCTGAAGATCAATGTAGATGCCTCGTTTGAAGCTGACTCGCTGAAAGGTACTACGGGAGTGGTGATCTGTGATGTTTCTAGAAGGTTCGTAGCTGCAAGTAATTGCAAATTGGACATTGTCCAGGACGTTTTGACAGCGGAGGCCCATTCTCTGAAGAATGGTTTATTGTTGGCTCCGTCACTTGGTTGCAATAGAGTCATTCTCAGTTATGATAGCACTAATGTGGTAGAGATGATGAATAATGGCGCACACTCTGACGGGATAGCGGTGGCCATCTTTGACGATAGCTATCACCTGGCTACAAAATTCCTGAAGATCGAGTTTGTTTACAAACCGAGGGAGAGTAATGCAGTAGCACATGAATTAGCTAGTCTAGCTAAAGTTTCAAATCAGTCGGTGTAGTTTGATGACCCCCCACCTAATTTAATACCTATTTTGGTTTCCCGATGTAGCTATATTTTCTGCTGAATAAAAAGGTTTTGAATTGTCAAAGAAAAAACAAATATTGAAAATAAATAGCCTATATGAATTTGAAATTTTATTAGAATGCTACAGATCAAGGAATACATAATGTGGCTGCCTGGATCAACCAACAAAAGTAGAAAAGAATACTAGTAGAAAAGGGGGCAATGGTCCAGGCCGGGTCAGCCCATTAGTCCCGGTTCAGTCCAGAACCGGGACCCATGGGGGCATTGGACCCGGTTCGTGAGCCCCGGGGCCGGCCGGGCCACGTGGGCCATTGGTCCCGGTTGGTGGGACGAACCGAGACCAATGGGCCTCACTCCTGGCCCATCACTATTGGTCCCGGTTGGTGGCTTGAACCGGGACCAAAGGCTGCCCTTTAGTCCCGGTTCATGCCACGAACCGGGACCAATGAGTTGCCTATATACACCCCCTCGCGTAAGAGCAGAGCACTCCCACTGCTCTGTTTTTCCTGGCCGCCGAGGGGAGAGCTTTGTGGTGCTCTAGCTAACCTCCTATGCACACGAGGTGTTCGATGGAATGCCCGAGCCACACTACTTAAGCTTTCTCCTCTCCAAGCTCGACCTCCAAGCTCCATTTTCCTCAATATTTGTCTAGGTTTAGCGGTCCGTCACGTCCCGTCCCCGTCTTCACCGCCGTCGATCGCCCACGCCGATCTCGTCGCCGGCACCACCGTGGTGAGCCTCTTGTTCTTATATTCTTTCTGAAAGGAAAAAAATTCTTACTTGTATGTTTATATAGATACTTGTATAATTTTCTTACTTTTATTATTGCATCTTATATAGTGCGATGGTTTTGGTATCCGCCCCCGTCGGCCCTCGTCCTGTCTATGATTCGGATGTGGTATATATTATCTTTTCATAACTATTGGTTCATTTATTGTTTATGACAATTATGCCGACCAATGTGACATAGATTTTATTTATCTAGGAGGTTGTTGAACCGAAAATTCCAACCGACCCTATTGTCGAGAGGTTAAATTTAGTTGAAGAAGAAAACAATTTCTTGAAGGAAAAAATAAGAAAAATTGAGGAGGAGAAGATGATATTGGAGTTGCATGTTGCGGATGTCGTCGATGATCACAAGATCAAGATGGATGCAATGCACTTGAAGATTAGAAAGATTAGAAAATATGCCATTCATACCGAGGCTTGATATCATTATGCCGTTGGATCAGTTGTTACCTTGGTTGCGATTATGATCGCATTTGTTTTCGCATTGAAATGTTTTACATAGTTTGAATGTATGGTTTAATTAATTTAGATGCTCTGCAGAGCTTTATGTTGTTAGATGAGAACTATGTATGTACTTTGGTTTTAATGTGATGATGAACTTCTATTAATTTGGTCACTTAATTATCTATTCATGATGTTTTGTAATGATTTTTGACACACTTAATTATATATAATGCACGGAGATGAACCGGCAATGGATGTACGGTGAAAGACACACCTCCGAGTACATTAAGGGTGTGCATGATTTTCTCGAAGTGGCTGAGGCAAACAAGCATAATGGTTTTATGTGTTGTCCATGCCCTATATGTGGGAATACGAAGTCTTACTCTGACCGGAAAATCCTTCACACCCACCTGCTTTACAAGGGTTTCATGCCACACTATAATGTTTGGACGAGGCACGGAGAAATAGGGGTTATGATGGAAGACGGCGAAGAAGAAGAGTACGATGACAACTATGTGCCCCCTGAATACGGTGATACTACTGAACATCAAGAGGAACCAGACGATGTGCATGATGATGCTGCAACGGGCGAAGCTGCTGAAGATCAAGAGGAACAAGACGATGTGCCCGATGATGATGATCTCTACCGGGTCATTGTCGATGCAAGGACGCAATGCGAAAGTCAAAAGGAGAAGCAGAAGTTCGATCGCATATTAGAGGATCACAAAAAAGGGTTGTACCCCAATTGCTAAGATGGCAACACAAAGCTCGGTACCGTACTGGAATTGCTGTAGTGGAAGGCAGAGAATGCTGTGCCTGACAAAGGATTTGAGAAGCTACTGAAAATATTGAAGAAGAAGCTTCCAAAGGATAACGAATCGCCCGACAGTACATACACAGCAAAGAAGGTCGTATGCCCTCTAGGATTGGAGGTGCAGAAGATACATGCATGCCCTAATGACTGCATCCTCTACCGCGGTGCGTACAAGGATCTGAACGCATGCCCGGTATGCGATGCATTACGGTATAAGATCAGACGAGATGACCTTGGTGATGTTGACGCGAGCCCCCGAGGAAGAGGGTTCATGCGAAGATGATGTGGTATGCTCCTATAATACCATGGTTGAAACGTCTGTTCAGAAACGGAGAGCATGCCAAGTTGATGCGATGGCACAGTGAGGACCGTAAGAAAGACGGGAAGTTGAGAGCACCCGCTAACGGGTTGCAGTGGAGAAAAATCTAGAGGAAGTACTGGGATGAGTTTAAAAGTGACCCAAGGAACGTATGGTTTGCTTTAAGCGCAGATGGCATTAATCCTTTCGGGGATCAGAGTAGCAATCACAGCACCTGGCCCGTGACTCTATTTATTTATAACCTTCCTCCTTGGATGTGCATGAAGCGGAAGTTCATTATGATGCCAGTTCTCATCCAAGGCCCTAAGCAACCCGGCAACGACATTGATGCGTACCTAAGGCCATTAGTGAAGAACTTTTACAGCTGTGGAATGGAAACAGTGTACGTACGTGGGATGAGCACAAACAAGAGGAATTTGACCTAAAGGCGTTGCTGTTCGTGACCATCAACGATTGGCCCGCTCTCAGTAACCTTTCAGGACAGACAAACAAGGGATACCACGGATGCACACACTGTTTACTTGACACCGATAGTATATACCTGGAAGCTGCTGGAAGAATGTGTACCTGGGCCATCGTCGATTTCTTCCGACCAAATCAATGTCGAAAGAAAGGCAAGCATTTCCAAGGCGAGGCAGATCACCGGAAGAAGCCCGCCATGCGTACCGGTGATCACGTACTTTCTATGGTCAATGATTTACATGTAATCTTTGGAAAGGGTCCCGGCGCACTAGCTGTTCCGAATGACGTTGAGGGACACGCACTCATGTGGAAGAAGAAATCTATATTTTGGGACCTACCCTACTGGAAAGACCTAGAGGTCCGCTCTTCAATCGACGTGTTGCACGTGACGAAGAACCTTTGCGTGAACCTGCTAGGCTTCTTGGGCGTGTATGAAAAGACAAAAGATACACCTGAGGCACGGGAGGACCTGCAACGTTTGCACAAAAAAGACGGCAAGCCTCCGAAGCAGTATGAAGGTCCTGCCAGCTAAGCTCTTACGAAAGAAGAGAAAGAAATCTTCTTTGAATGCCTGCTCAGTATGAAGGTCCCGACTGGCTTCTCGTCGAATATAAAGGGAATAATAAATATGCCAGAGAAAAAGTTCTAGAACCTAAAGTCTCATGACTGCCACGTGATTATGATGCAACTGCTTCCGGTTGCATTGAGGGGGCTTCTACCGGAAAACGTACGATTAGCCATTGTGAAGCTATGTGCATTCCTCAATGCAATCTCTCAGAAGGTGATCCATCCAGAAATCGTACCAAGGCTAAGGAGTGATGTGGCACAATGTCTTGTCAGTTTTGAGCTAGTGTTCCCACCATCCTTCTTCAATATCATGACGCACGTCCTAGTTCATCTAGTCGACAAGATTGTCATTCTGGGGCCCGTATTTCTACACAATATGTTCCCCTTTGAGAGGTTTATGGGAGTCCTAAAGAAATATGTCCGTAACCGCGCTAGGCCAGAAGGAAGCATCTCCATGGACCATCAAACAGAGGATGTCACCGGGTTTTGTGTTGACTTCATTCCTGGCCTTAAGAAGATAGGTCACCCTAAATCGCGGTATGAGGGGAGACTGACTGGAAAAGGCACGCTTGGAAGGGACTCAATAATATGCAGGGACGGATATTCTTGGTCTCAAGCACACTACACAGTTCTACAGAACTCTACCTTGGTGACCCCATATGTCGATGAACACAAGAACAGTCTGCGCTCCAAACACCCGGAGCAGTGCGACGACTGGATTACATGTGAACACATCAGGACTTTCAGCAGTTGGTTGGAAACACGTCTCAGAGGTGACAACACTATTTGTGATGAGCTGTACTTGTTGTCCAGGGGACCATCTTCGACTATTATGATTTGGAAAGGATACGAGATAAATGGGAATACATTTTACACGATTGACCAAGATCAAAAGAGCACCAACCAAAACAGCGGTGTCCGCTTTGATGCAACAACCAAGAGGGGGAAAGGACACATATTATGGTTACATAGTGGACATATTGGAACTTGACTGCGGACATGATTTTAAGGTCCCTTTGTTTAAGTGCAAATGGGTCAATCTGTCAGGAGGCAGGGTACAGGTAGACCCACAGTACGAAATGACAACAGTGTGTTGGGGAACGTTGCATAAAATAAATTTTTTCCTACGTTCACCAAGATCAATCTATGAGTTCATCTAGAAACGAGAGAGAGGAGTGCATCTACATACCCTTGTAGATCGCGTGCGGAAGCGTTCAAGGGAACGGGGTTGAGGGTGTCGTACTCGTCGTGATCCAAATCACCGGAGATACTAGCGCCGAACGGATGGCACCTCCGCGTTCAATACACGTCACGGTCAGCGTGGCGTCTCCTCCTTCTTGGTCCAGCAAGAGGAAGGAGAGGTTGATGAAGATCCAGCAGCCCCCGGCGTGGTGGTGGATGCAGCGAGGATCGGCGAGGGCCGTAGCGACTACGGGAGGAGAGGTGTAGCAAGGGGAAGGAGGCGCCAGTGTCGAGTGCGGCTGCCTCCTACCCCCCTCTTTATATAGGGACCCAGGCGCCGCCCTAGGAGATGGGATCTCCTAGGGGCGGCGACAAGAAACTTGCCCAAGGCAAGTGGGCGCCCCTCCCTAGGGTTCCCAACCCTAGGCGCAGAGGAGGGCCGGGCGCATCAGCCCACTAGGGACTGGTTCCCCTCCACTTCAGCCCATGGGGCCCTCCGGGATAGGTGGCCCCACCGGTGCACCCAGGACCCTTCCGGTGGTCGGTACAATACCAGTGAACCCGAAACTTTCAGATGGCGAAACTCGACTTCCCATATATAATTCTTTACCTCCGGACCATTCCGGAACTCCTCGTGACGTTCGGGATCTCATCCGGGGCTCCGAACAACTTTCGGTTTGCTGCATACTCATATTCATACAACCCTAGCGTCACCGAACCTTAAGCAACAGCGGGATCTGGATACCCATGTTGGCTCCCACATGCTCCTCGATGATCTCATCGGATGAACCACGATGTCGAGGATTCAAGCAACCCCGTATACAATTCCCTTTGTCAATCGGTACGTTACTTGCCCGAGATTCGATCGTCGATATCCCAATACCTCGTTCAATCTCGTTACCGGCAAGTCACTTTACTCGTACCGTAATGCATGATCCCGTGACCAGACACTTGGTCACTTTGATCTCATTATGATGATGCATTACCGAGTGGGCCCAGAGATACCTCTCCATCATACGGAGTGACAAATCCCAGTCTCGATCCGTGTCAACCCAACAGACACTTTCGAAGATACCCGTAGCATACCTTTATAGTCACCCAGTTACGTTGTGACGTTTGGTACACCTAAAGCACTCCTATGGTATCCGGGAGTTACACGATCTCATGGTCTAAGGAAGATATACTTGACATTGGAAAAGCTCTAGCAATACGAACTACACGATCTTGTGCTATGCTCAGGATTGGGTCTTGTCCATCACATCATTCTCCTAATGATGTGATCCCGTTATCAACGACATCCAATGTCCATAGTCAGGAAACCATGACTATCTGTTGATCAACGAGCTAGTCAACTAGGGGCTCACTAGGGACATGTTGTGGTCTATGTATTCACACGTGTATTATGATTTCCGGATAATACAATTATAGCATGAATAAAAGATAATTATCATGAGCAAAGAAAAATAATAATAATCCTTTTATTATTGCCTCTAGGGCATATTTCCAACAGTTTCCCACTTGCACTAGAGTAAATAATCTAGTTACATTGTGATGAATCGAACACCCATAGAGTTCTGGTGTTAATCATGTTTTGCTCGCGGAAGAGGTTTAGTCAACGGATCTGCGACATTCAGATCCGTATGCACTTTACAAATATCTATGTCTCCATCTTGAACATTTTCACGGATGGAGTTGAAACGACGCTTGATGTGCCTAGTCTTCTTGTGAAACTTGGTCTCCTTGGCAAGGGCAATAGCTCCAGTGTTGTCACAGAAGAGAGTGATTGGCCTCGACGCATTGGGTATGACTCCTAGGTCAGTGATGAACTTCTTCATCCATATTGCTTCATGCGCTGCCTCCGAGGCTGCCATGTACTCCGCTTCACATGTAGATCCCGCCACGACGCTCTGCTTGCAACTGCACCAGCTCACTGCTCCACGATTCAACATATACATGTATCCGGTTTGTGACTTAGAGTCATCCAGATCCGTGTCGAAGCTAGCATCGACGTAACCCTTTACGACGAGCTCTTCGTCACCTCCATAAACGAGAAACATGTCCTTTGTCCTTTTGAGGTACTTCAGGATATTCTTGACTGCTGTCCAGTGTTCCTTGCCGGGATTACTTTGGTACCTTCCTACCAAACTTACGGCAAGGTTTACATCAGGTCTGGTACACAGCATGGCATACATAATAGATCCTACGGCTGAGGCATAGGGGATGACACTCATCTCTTCTTTATCTTCTTCCGTGGTCGGGCATTGAGCCGAGCTCAATTTCACACCTTGCAATACAGGCAAGAACCCTTTCTTGGACTGATCCATATTGAACTTCTTCAAAATCTTATCAAGGTATGTGCTTTGTGAAAGACCTATGAGGCGTCTCGATCTATCCCTATTGATCTTGATGCCTAATATGTAAGCAGCTTCTCCAAGGTCCTTCATTGAAAAACACTTATTCAAGTAGGCCTTAATGCTGTCCAAAAGTTCTATATCATTTCCCATCAAAAGTATGTCATCCACATATAATATGAGAAATGCTACAGAGCTCCCACTCACTTTCTTGTAAACGCAGGCTTCTCCATAAGTTCGCATGAACCCAAACGCTTTGATCATGTCATTAAAGCGAATGTTCCAACTCCGAGATGCTTGCACCAGCCCATAAATAGATCGCTGGAGCTTGCATACCTTGTTAGCATTCTTAGGATCGACAAAACCTTCCGGCTGCATCATATACAGTTCTTCCTTAAGATAGCCGTTAAGGAATGCCGTTTTGACGTCCATCTACCATATCTCATAATCATAGTATGTGGCAATTGATAACATGATTCGGACGGACTTCAGCTTCGCTACGGGAGAGAAAGTCTCATCGTAGTCAACCCCTTGAACTTGCTGATAACCCTTAGCGACAAGTCAAGCTTTATAGATGGTAACATTACCGTCCGCGTCCGTCTTCTTCTTAAAGATCCATTTGTTTTCTATCGCTCGCCGATCATCGGGCAAGTCTGTCAAAGTCTATACTTTGTTTTCATACATGGATTCTATCTCGGATTGCATGGCTTCAAGCCATTTGTTGGAATCTGGGCCCGCCGTCGCTTCTTCATAGTTCGAAGGTTCACCGTTGTCTAACAACATGATTTCCAGGACAGGGTTGCCATACCACTCTGGTGTGGAGCGTGTCCTTGTGGACCTCTGAGTTCAGTAGCAACTTGATCCGAAGTACCTTGATCATCATCATTAATTTCCTCTCCGATCGGTGTAGGCACCAGGAACATTTTCTGAGCTGCACTACTTTCCGGTTCAAGAGGTAGTACTTCATCGAGTTCTACTTTCCTCCCACTTACTCTTTTCGAGAGAAACTCTTTTTCCAGAAAGGATCCGTTCTTGGCAACAAAGATCTTGCCTTCGGATCTAAGGTAGAAGGTATACCCAATGGTTTCCTTAGGGTATCCTATGAAGACGCATTTTTCCGACTTGGGTTCGAGCTTTTCAGGTTGAAGTTTCTTGACATAAGCATCGCATCCCCAAACTTTTAGAAACGACAGCTTAGGTTTCTTGCCAAACCATAATTCATACGGTGTCGTCTCAACGGATTTAGACGGAGCCCTATTTAAAATGAATGTAGCTGTCTCTAGAGCGTATCCCCAAAATGATAGCGGTAAATCGGTAAGAGACATCATAGATCGCACCATATCCAATAGAGTGCGATTGTGACGTTCGGACACACCGTTACGCTGAGGTGTTCCAGGCGGCGTGAGTTGTGAAACGATTCCACATTTCCTTAAGTGCGCACCAAATTCGTGACTTAAATATTCTCCTCCACGATCTGATCGTAAGAACTTATCTTTCGGTCACGTTGATTCTCTACTTCATTCTGAAATTCCTTGAACTTTTCAAAGGTCTCAGACTTGTGTTTCATCAAGTAGACATACCCATATCTACTTAAGTCATCAGTGAGAGTGAGAACATAATGATATCCTCCGCGAGCCTCAACGCTCATTGGACCACACACATCAGTATGTATGATTTCCAATAAGTTGGTTGCTCGCTCCATTTTGCAGAGAACGGAGTCTTGGTCATTTTCCCCATGAGGCATGGTTCGCATGTGTCAAATGATTCATAATTGAGAGACTCTAAAAGTCCATCAGCATGGAGCTTCTTCATGCGCTTGACACCAATGTGACCAAGCCGGCAGTGCTACAAGTATGTGGGACTATCGTTATCAACTTTACATCTTTTGGTATTCAGACTATGAATATGTGTAACATTATGTTCGAGATTCATTAAGAATAAACCATTGACCATCGGGGCATGACCATAAAACATATCGCTCATATAAATAGAACAACCATTATTCTCAGATTTAAATGAGTAGCCATCTCGTATTAAACGAGATCCAGATACAATGTTCATGCTCAAACTTGGCACTGAATAACAATTATTGAGGTTTAAAACTAATCCCGTGGGTAAATGTAGAGGTAGCGTGCCGACGGCGATCACATCGAACTTGGAACCATTCCCGACGCGCATCGTCACCTCGTCCTTCGCCAGTCTCCGCTTATTCCGCAGCTCCTGCTATGAGTTACAAATATGAGCAACGGCACCGGTATCAAATACCCAGAAGTTACTACAAGTACTGTAAGGTACACATCAATTACATGTATATCACATATACCTTTAGTGTTGCCGGCCTTCTTGTCCGCTAAGTATTTGGGGCAGTTCCGCTTCTAGTGACCCTTCCCTTTCCAATAAAAGCACTCAGTCTCAGGCTTGGGTCCATTCTTTGACTTCTTCCCGGCAACTGGCTTACTGGGCGCGGCAACATCTTTGCCGTCCTTCTTGAAGTTCTTCTTACCCTTGGCCTTCTTGAACTTAGTGGTTTTATTGACCATCAACACTTGATGTTCTTTCTTGATTTCAACCTCTGCTGACTTCAGCATTGAAAACACTTCAGGAATAGTCTTCACCATCCCCTGCATATTGTAGTTCATCACAAAGCTCTTGTAGGTCGGTAGGAGCGACTGAAGGATTCTGTCAATGACCGCCTCGTCCGGGAGGTTAATGTCTAGCTGGGACAGGCGGTTGTGCAACCCAGACATTTTGAGTATGTGCTCACTGACAGAACTATTTCCTCCATCTTACAACTATAGGACTTGTCGGAGACTTCATATCTCTCGACCCGGGCATGAGATTGAAAAACCATTTTCAGCTCCTCGAACATCTCATATGTTCCGTGTTGCTCAAAACGCTTTTGGAGCCCCGGTTCTAAGCTGTAAAGCATGCTGCACTGAACGAGGGAGTAATCATCAGCACGTGACTGCCAAGCGTTCATAACGTCTTGGTTCTCTAGGATGGGTGCTTCACCTAGCGGTCCTTCTAGGACATATGCTTTCTTGGCAGCTATGAGGATGATCCTCAGGTTCCGGACCCAGTCCGTATAGTTGCTGCCATCATCTTTCAGCTTGGTTTTCTAGGAACAGCGTTGAAGTTCATGTTGACATGGCGTTGGCCATTTGACCTACAAGACATATTTTGCAAAGATTTTAGACTAAGTTCATGATAATTAAGTTCATCTAATCAAATTATTTAATGAACTCCCACTCAGATTTGACATTCCTCTAGTCATCTAAGTGGTACATGATCCGAGTCGACTAGGCCGTGTCCGATCATCACGTGAGACGGACTAGTCATCATCGGTGAACATCTCCATGTTGATCGTATCTTCCATACGACTCATGTTCGACCTTTCGGTCTCTGTGTTCCGAGGCCATGTCTATACATGCTAGGCTCGTCAAGTTAACCTAAGTGTTTTGCATGTGTAAAACTGTCTTACACCCGTTGTATGTGAACGTAGGAATCTATCACACCCGATCATCACGTGGTGCTTCGAAACGACGAACTTTAACAACGGTGCACATTTAGGGGGAACACTTTCTTGAAATTATTATGAGGGATCATCTTATTTACTACCGCCGTTCTAAGTAAACAAGATGCATAAACATAATAAACATCACATGCAATTATATAGCAGTGACATGATATGGCCAATATCATATAGCTCCTTTGATCTCCATCTTCGGGGCTCCATGATCATCTTCGTCACCGGCATGACACCATGATCTCCATCATCATGATCTCCATCATCGTGTCTCCATGAAGTTGCTCGCCAACTATTACTTCTACTACTATGGCTAACGGTTTAGCAATAAAGTAAAGTAATTACATGGCGTTAAATCATTGACACGCAGGTCATACAATAATTAAGACAACTCCTATGGCTCCTGCCGGTTGTCATAATCATCGACATGCAAGTCATGATTCCTATTACAAGAACATGATCTCATACATCACAATATATCATTCATCATTCATCACAACTTTTGGTCATATCACATCACATAGCAATTGCTGCAAAAACAAGTTAGACGTCCTCTAATTGTTGTTGCATCTTTTACGTGGCTGCAATTGGGTTCTAGCAAGAACGTTTTCTTACCTACGAAAAACCACAACGTGATTTGTCAACTTCTATTTACCCTTCATAAGGACCCTTTTCATCGAATCAGCTCCAACTAAAGTGGGAGAGACAGACACCCGCTAGCCACCTTATGCAACTAGTGCATGTCAGTCGGTGGAACCTGTCTCACGTAAGCGTACGTGTAAGGTCGGTCCGGGCCGCTTCATCCCACAATACCGCTGAAGCAAAATAAGACTAGTAGTGGCAAGAAAGTTGACAACATCTACGCCCACAACAGATTTGTGTTCTATTCTTGCAATAGAGAACTATGCATAGACCTAGCTCATGATGCCACTGTTGGGGAACGTTGCATAAAATAAAAAATTTCCTACGTTCACCAAGATCAATCTATGAGTTCATCTAGGAACGAGAGAGAGGAGTGCATCTACATACCCTTGTAGATCGCGTGCGGAAGCGTTCAAGAGAACGGGGTTGAGGAGTCGTACTCGCCGTGATCCAAATCCTTTGGAGATCCTAGCGCCGAGCGGACGGCACCTCCGCGTTCAACACACGTACGGTCAGCGTGACGTCTCCTCTTTCTTGATCCAGCAAGGGGGAAGGAGAGGTTTATGAAGATCCAGCAGCACAACGGCGTGGTGGTGGATGCAACAGGGATCCGGCAGGGCTTCGCCAAGCGACAATGGGAGGGAGAGGTATAGCAAGGGGGGAAGGGAGGCGCCAGGTGTCAGGGTGCGGCTGCCCTCATACCCCCCTCTTTATATAGGGACCCCAGGGGGGCGCCGGCCCTAGGAGATGGGATCTCCTAGGCGGGGCGGCGGCCAAGGGGGGAAACTTGCCCCCCAAGGCAAGTGGAGGCGCCCCCTCCCCTAGGGTTCCCAACCCTAGGCGCAGAGGGTTGCCCAGGGGGGGCGCATCAGCCCACTAGGGGCTGGTTCCCCTCCCACTTCAGCCCATGGGGCCCTCCGGGATAGGTGGCCCCACCCGGTGGACCCCCGGGACCCTTCCGGTGGTCCCGGTACAATACCGGTGAACCCCGAAACTTTATCGATGGCCGAAACTCGACTTCCCATATATAATTCTTTACCTCCGGACCATTCCAGAACTCCTCGTGACATCTGGGATCTCATCCGGGACTCCGAACAGCTTTCGGTTTGCTGCATACTCATATTCATACAACCCTAGTGTCACCGAACCTTAAGTGTGTAGACCCTACGGGTTCGGGAGACACGTAGACATGGCCGAGACGAATCTCCGGTCAATAACCAACAGCGGGATCTGGATACCCATGTTGGCTCCCGCATGCTCCTCGATGATCTCATCGGATGAACCACGATGTCGAGGATTCAAGCAACCCCGTATACAATTCCCTTTGTCAATCGGTACGTTACTTGCCCGAGATTCGATCGTCGGTATCCCAATACCTCGTTCAATATCATTACCGGCAAGTCACTTTACTCATACCGTAATGTATGATCCCGTGACCAGATACTTGGTCACTTTGAGCTCATTATGATGATGCATTACCAAGTGGGCCCAGAGATACCTCTCCGTCATACGGAGTGACAAATCCCAGTCTCGATCCGTGTCAACCCAACAGACACTTCCAGAGATACCCGTAGCATACCTTTATAGTCACCCAGTTACGTTGTGACGTTTGGTACACCCAAAGCACTCCTACGGTATCCGGGTGTTACATGATCTGATGGTCTAAGGAAGAGATACTTGACATTGGAAAAGCTCTAGCAAAACAAACTACACGATCTTGTGCTATGCTTAGGATTGGATCTTGATCCCGTTATCAACGACATCCAATGTCCATAGTCAGGAAACCATGACTATTTGTTGATCAACGAGCTAGTCAACTAGAGGCTCACTACGGACATGTTGTGGTCTATGTATTCACACGTGTATTACGATTTCCGGATAATACAATTATAGCATGAATAAAAGACAATTATCATGAACAAAGAAATATAATAATAATCCTTTTATTATTGCCTCTAGGGCATATTTCCAACACAGTGGATCTGAAAAATCTTGGGTATGCTGACGAACCATTCATCCTAGCCAATGATGTGGCACAGGTTATCAATGTGAAGGACATGTCTACCAGACCGAGAAAAAGAAAAGACAAGGAAGCGAATACATCATACGATGAGCCAAAGCGCCACATAGTTCTTTCAAGAAAAAGGGACATCGTGGGAGTGGAGGGCAAGACAGACATGTCTGAAGATTATGAAAAGATTCATGAAATTCCTACCTTCAAAGTCAAGGCTGACCCCAGCATCCTGATAAACGATGAAGATTATCCATGGTTACGGCGCAATAAGCAAATGACACAAGCGAAGAAAAAGTGAAGACTTTCTCCCGCAACTACTATGATGATACCATGCCAACTTTGTAACAGACGAGTATGATACCATTGTCCGTTTTGTACATTCACATGCTATGTGGGTGAAATTATGATACCATGCCAACTTTCAACTTTTTCAGAGTTCATTTGAAATGATTTAATGTCTTATGGTCCGGCCCTCGTAATACCATTAATCCCGGTTCGCTCCTCGTAATACAAATTTCAAACAATTCAAATTTTAACTATTCAAATTTGAAAACTAATGGCATTAACAGAAAGTTTATAATTTTTCTAAAACTAATGGCACTAACAGAAAGTTTATAATTTTGCTGACCTAAAAGCAAAAAGAATTAAAAAATAAAGAAAAAAACAAAACAAAATAAATAATGCAGAAAACAAAACAAAAAACTGGAAACAAAATAAAAATAGCAACAATAAGTATTTTGTTGTAAGTAGAAACAAAATAAAATAAATAAAGCAATAAAGAAAACAAAAAATAAAAAAGAGTGTTCAAATTTGAAAACTAATGGCACTAACATAAAGTTTATAATTTTGTAAAACTAAAAGCAAAAAAGAATTAAAAGATAAAGCGAAAACAAAAGAAAATAAATAATGCAGAAAACAAAACAAAAAACTGGAAATAAAAAATAAAAATAGCAACAATAAGTATTTTGTTGTAAGTAGAAACAAAATAAAACAAATAAAGCAAGAAAGAAAATAAAAAAAAAAAAAAGTGTTTTCAAATTTGAAAACTAATGGCACTAACAGAATATTTATAATTTTTCTAAAACTAAAAGCAAAAAGAATTAAAAAAACAAAGCAAAAAAAAGAAAATAAATAATGCAGAAAACAAAACAAAAAAACTAGATAAAAATAAAAATAGCAACAATAAGTAAAGAAAAGAAAAACACAAAAAAAGTGCCTCCTACTGGGCCCCCACGGCCTAATTACGACTAGAAACCCTACCATGGGCCAGGATTCAGGCCTGCAGAAGGCCCAGCAGGCCCACATGCTAAGCAGTGTCCGATTAGGCCCATAGGCCTGCAGTTCAGAGGAGTTCGAGAGAGAGGAGGCAACAGAGCTTATGAGCAGGTCATCGGCGCTCCCAACTCCCACCAGCACGGCGCTCCCAACTCCAACCAGCACGCCGCTGTGCAAGGCCATTGGTCCCGGTTGGTGGCACCAACGGGACTAAAGGGCTGCATTGGTCCCGGTTCGTGGCATCAACCGGGACCAATGCCCCTCTTTAGTCCCGGTTGGTGCCACCAACCGGGACCAAAGCGCCGCTTCCGCCCTTTGGGCTGCAAAGCAGCCTTTGGTCGGTTGGTGGCACCAACCGGGACTAAAGTAGCATTGGTCGGTTGGTGCCACGAACCGGGACCAATGCTCTTGGTATATAACCAGGGCTTGTGAAAATTTCAGTTTCTCATCTCTATTTGCCCCGACGACACGAGCTCATCGCCGCCAGCTGCCCGATGCCGCCCGCAGCCCCGCCGTTGCCATCGCCGTCGCCCGTGCCCGTCGTCGCCGTCGCCGCGCCATCACCGTCGCCCGCGCCCTGCTCCGCAGCAGATCGCTTCGCCCGCCGACCCGTCGTCGCCGTCGCCCGTGCCCTGCCCGACAGCGCCGCCCAGCCCGCCCGTCGCTGTCGCCCGCGCCCTTGCCCAGACGCGTGCCGCCCGGCCCTCCCTCACCGTCGCTGTGCCCTGCACCGACGCGCGCCGCCCGACCGCCCCGTCGTCGTCGCTGTCGCCCTGCCTCGTCCTTCATCGACGTCGCCCGTTACCCCGAACACGCGCCCACTGCCCCGTCGCCATCCTCGCCGCCGACCCCGCGGTCCTCCTCACCTTGGTCCGGCCGGCGCCCTCCCTAGCATTTTTTTTCATATATATGCTTTTTTTTCATATATATGCTTGTTTTTTTATATATATGATGATATATATGCTTGTTATCATAATTATTTTTGTTCATATATATATGTAATGATTTTGTTATAGAATATGATGTTTTTTTCATAGATGATCACATATATGATGTATGCATGGATGTGGATGAAATACGATGTTTTTTTGTTCATAGTACATGATGTTTTTTTATCCACAGATTTCTTTTGTTTATGAGAGAGGCGGGGACGTTGAGGGATCATAGATGTATTTTTTCAGAATTTTCTATCGTGCATAGATGGATTTTAGACCACTGGAGCACCCCCTCCCTATCGTTGCAAAAGTTGCTAAGTGATATTAAGAAGGACGTGGGGGGGGGGGGGTCGATATACCCCCTCCCCGATAATATTATTTTCATGTTCGTATGTCGTGTCGATATAAACTCCCGATAACTTTAAGATGTGGGGGGTCGATATACCCCCTCCCGATAACTTCAACACGTGGGGGGGGGGTCGATATAACCCCTCCCCGATAATATTATTTTCCCATGTACGTATGTCGTCGTTGTCGATATAAACCCCTCCCAATAACTTCAACACGTGGGGGGGGGGGTCGATATACCCCCTCGCCGATAACATTATTTTCCCGTGTATGTGTCGCGTCGTTGTCGATATAACCCCTCCGGATAACCCGACATGAGGCGGTCAATATATATACCCCTCTCGACCGTGATAACTTATACCACGGCAGCACCCCCCTCGGCCCTCTCGCTCGACCAAAACTCTCGAGGACACCCAAACCCTAGAGAAAAAACGATGTTGGTCTCCTACCCCCTCCCGCCGCGCCCCTACCCGACAAACTCTCTCGAGGCCACCCAAATTTACCAAGTTAAAAGAGTGTTGTCGTCGAGGCCACCCCAAACCCTTGAAGCGTTGTGTCGAGGCCACCCCAAACCCTTGAAGCATTGTCTAGGCCACCCCAAACCGTAGAGAAGCATCATCGAGGCCACTAACATGATTCCTTATTGTGATTAGCTAGCCAGTTCTACGTTTGCCACTAATATATATCCATCTGTACCATGTTTGAATAATAATTGTCATGTTGTAAATATTTGCAGAAACTATGGAGCACTCCCAAGACGAAGCAACAGAAGCGATGTTGGGGGAGATAATCGCACAAGGAAGTGATGTCGTTGCGTCATTTCTCAACGACACCGATGGTCAGGAAGGACTGGGTGAAGAAGAGGGCTATGTTCATGATGGCTCCGGCCCATTAATGCCGGTACAAGAAGAGGGCTATGTTCATGATGGCTCCGGTGACCCAATGGAGGTACAAGAAGGAGACCGTGCTAACTTCTCTGGTGACTGAACCGAGTCCGGCAAGGTATATATATATATATTAGTTAAGCCCGTGTTGACTAGTTAATTGATGCATTCATTGTTTTGGTATATGTACACATATTAATTAACTCTCGTCTTTCTTCCTTTTTATAGCCCTCCGGATCGAGCACAACTTCGGTAAGGAGACGAGGCGAGAAGAAAAAGTTGAGCTTGGATGAAAGGTTTGATATCACAGCAATCGCGCCCGACGGCGAACCGATTGAACCCATCCGGACAAAGAACACATTTTTTGCTCAGTGCGGGGTTCTTGTTAGGGACAAGATCCCGATCAGCATCCAGCAATGGTATAAGCCTATGGAGGAAGACCCTGAGGTGTCTTCTGCCAATGATATGCAAAAAGATGATTTTTGGACTGAGCTGAAGGCAAATTTTGCCCTACCGCCAAAGGAGGATCCGGAGAAGCTAGTTAAAGAGCAATTAATCAAGTCTTGTGCTCTTAAGAAGATGGCAAGCCTATTCAGGAGGTGGAGGAAAGAGCTGAACAAGTTTTTCGACAAAGAAGAGACACCAGAATTCATCGGCAAATATGAGAAGATCAAAGATCACTGGCCCACAAGACATCGGAAAAGAGTAAGAAGATGTCGGCGACAAACAAGCAAAATGCTGCGAAGAAGCAGTTTCACCGTCGCACGGGGTCAGGTGGCTACCTCAAAGCCCGGCCTATGTGGCCCAAGGCTGAGAATGATCTGCTTGATAAAGGGATCGAACCAGAGACAATGAACTGGCCAGACCGTTGCCGGACTTGGTTCTTCGGGGCTGGCGGAACCTTGGACCCTGTATCAGGGAAGTGCCGTTGGACGGACGAGCAACTGAAAATACCAGTCAAGAGGTTTCGGCACTATATCGATGCTGCGCAGCAAGGGACGTTCGTTCCAGACAGGGAGAAGGATGAGCTCACAATGGCCCTCGGGAATCCTGAGCACCCTAGACGGACACGAGGCATGCCAGGCTCCATTCCGTGGAAGGTTGGTTTTCCGGACGCAGGGGGTTACAAAACCCAGGAGAGGGGAAGAAACTGGAGCAGAGCCAACTACAGGCGCTGCACGAAAGGGTAATGGTGCTAGAGGGCGAAGCGATCGCAGCAAGCGACCCGCGAAGCTTCCACGAAGCTACCCGCCATCTCTGCGGAGAAGCAGCGTGGCTTCCACCGAGCTGCTTCAGCCAGAGCATGTCTTGACGGCTCCTGCCAGCTATCCCGTGGATGCTATCACGAAGTCTCAAAATTGCCACATTATGATGCGATGGATGAATTTGAAGGTCAAGGCGGTTGTTGGCTCTGTTTATCCTACTGAACACGGCGCAACTTTTCACTGCCGGCCGATTCCAGAAGGATATGCCAGGGTGATGGTGGATGAAATAACGGAAGGATTTGAGGACCTCCAGCTTGACTACCCTACCGGTGAAGGGGAGACTAGCCTAGGTTCTGCTCTGAAGACTCCAGGCCTATGGCGGAAGGAGCACATCAACCTTTCGAACTAGACGCCTCCGCCTCCTCCTCCTCCTCCGGCGAGTCAGGGCACTCCGCCTCCTCCACCGCCTCCTCCTCCGGCGAGTGACGATCAGGGCACTGGGCCTCCTTCTCCGGCGCGTGGCGGCATTCCGCCTCCTTCTCCGCCTACGCCGGCGCGCCCGAGCAGCCAGCAGCCTCCTCCTTCTCCGCCTCGCCAGCAAGGGCGGAAGAGACCTGCCGCCACCCCGGCTGCTCCGGCGCGTCGTAGTCCTTCTCCTCCGCCTCGTAAGCAAGCACGAAAGAAGACAGACGCCGCTGTCGCTCCGTCTGCTCCGGCGTCTAGCAGTACAGCCCGAGGCGGGAGGCAATACTGATACGGTCCTTCTCTCAAGCCTCTAGACAAGTGATCGTACGAGAGGACCAAGGAGGAAAACGCGAACATCGTGCGGGCCGAAGTGGACGAATTCTTTGAAGGGTTGAAAGCAAAGAGACATCCACCTCCGGGGGAGAAGGTAGATCCGGTGAAAGCAAAGCGCACTCTCGATGCCCTGAGGAAACCAGCAAAATCTCCGCCGAGAAGCAACTACGAGCGTATTACTGAACAGACATATCTCCAAGTGGAGTGGTCAGGAAGTACTGTCAGACATGAACGGTCAAGAGAACGAGCAGCTGCGAAAAAAATTGCCCAGCTCGGCGAAGAAGCAAATCAATCGTGCCCCCCGCTCAATGTGTCTAGCGCGACATCGTCGCTAATGCTCCGGGGACGATGGCCGATTATGGCAATCTTGCAGATTACCTGCCTGACGATCAACTTCCTGATTTCATGGAGGTCGATGAACACAGATACGAGTACGAGAAGCCTCTCGTCAAAGATGAAAAATCTCTAACAACGATGATGCGAAGATCTTTCACGAATTGGAGGGGGAATCCCCAAGAACAAGATGAACACAAGAGGGAAAACAAGAGGAACACTCAAGAACAAGTCCAAATCACACATCCACTAGACTAACAATCACACAAGATCCACATGGTACATGAACAATCAAAGGGAAATAAGATACATGGTAGAGTTCATCCCAAATCCTATGAAGGAGATGAGGGCTTGATGATCCTATGATGGGGATCCTTCCCCAAGGAGGAGGTCTTGATGTTTGGTCACTCCAAGAGGAGGTCTTGATCTCCTAGTGGAGTGGATCCATGGAGCAAAGCTCACAAATGTCTATCAAATACTTTGTTATCCTCTAAATGAGCTAGGTGGGAGGTACTTATAGTCTAGGGAAGAAATAGAGGGAGAGGGGGATACAAAGGTCCAAAATGACCCTGAAAACGCACACACTCTCGGAGGGGTCCGGGCACCCGGTGGTCCAAGGCTCGGGCACCCGGGGTAGAGGCAGGGGCTGCGCGGTCGAGGCCGGGCACCCGGGGGTCCAAAGCCCGGGCACCCGGGTGGCGCTGGAGGCAGGCGCTGGAGGGGCCGGGCACCCGGGGCCGGCTGGAGTGGGCCAAGCTGGCGGCGAAGGTGGCCGGGCACCCAGAGGGTGAGAGCCCGGGCACCCGGGCGAGCTGGGCAGCTCATCTGGTGTCCGGCACCGGGCTCAAGTGGTCGGCCACCGGGGTGTGGCCTGGCGGCTGGGCGAGGCCGGGCACCCGGGGCCTTGGGGCCGGGCACCTGGCCAGGCTGGGCGACGCCAGGCGGTGGCGGGCACCCGGTGGCGACGCGGCCGGGCACTCGGGGTGTCCAGGGGACTTGGTCCCTCCAGCGGCGTCGTGTCCGGGAACTCCACCTCCTCGCACGTCTTGATGCTTTTCCTTCTTCCTGGGTCTCCGGTGAACTTGGTGATCCCTCCGTGCTTCCTCGAGACGATCTCCGAAGTACCTAAGAATGCATAACGTGCCCATTTGAGGTAGCGTCCGTCTCTCGAATGAATTTGAGTGGAGCTCGAAGAGGAAGGATTTCACCTCGTTCTCGATGGCGCGTGCGCGAGCTCTTGTCCATGGTCCTCTCCGTCATTGCGGTGGCACTACAGGAAACAGGAAATTTGCCGTCTGTGGATCACAGACGGCAAAGACCTAAATCCAGACGGCAAAGACTTTGCCGTCAGGAAGTAGACGACAAAGTCAGACGGCAAAGATAAGTCGGCAAAGAATACTTTGACGTCAGCTTTTTATCTGACAGACGGCAAAGAATTCGCCGTCAGCCAAACCTTCTTCGTCGTCAGCCTTAAAAATCATAGAAGGCAAAGAAAGGTAGGTTTGCCGTCAGCCAGACTACATCTTTGCCGTCAGCTGTTCACATCTTTGCCGTCAGCCTCGTATATCACAGACGGCAAAGAAAAGGGGTCAAATTAAAAAAAAACAGCGGGCGTTGCTCCGGAGTGATGCGGTCAACGCATGCAAGTGCACTGCCCTATCTTATATTTCTTCATATTTTTAAGAGGGCAAAAGCTGACCGTGCCTAGTGCTTTCATTCAACACTAGTTAAGTACAAAATGTAAAAGGGAAAACTAGAGAACTGAAGTTACAGAATAGTCCTTCGAATTAACACAAAGGACCCTAAAACATAAAATGGAAAAGCAATCGGGTCCTTCTTCTTCGCTGCAGTGCTCTGCTCACCCCACCTTTCAGCCCGACGGCCGCCGCGCCATTCTTTTGTGCTCTGCTCGCTGCGCCGCCGCTCGGTCCTGCTCATCGCGCCACCGTCTGGACCTGCTCAACTGCGCGGCTCCGGCACAGCCACGGTCGGGAGCTGACTCGCCCCGGTGCCGCGGGCAGGCACGCAAGGGAGGTCGGGGATGGGCGGTGCTCGCGTGGTGGAGTGCCCGGCTGCTGTCGCGGTGGAGTTTGCGAAGCGCAACACACGGATGTCGTCGCGGTGGAGCTCACGAGGCAGAGCACACGACCTCGAGGCCGGGGCCGGTGCCGTGGGTGAAGGCCATCGGAGGCCTGCGGGGGTAACGGGGCCGGGGCCGCCGGAGGCCAGCAGGGGCAACGGGGCACCGAGGCTGCCCGGGGCGCGAAGGCCGCCTGGGGCGACGAGCGACCAGGCTGGGGCCAGCAGGCGACGAGGTCGGGGCCGGTAGGCGAGATGATGGCCAAATAGACCGGGGCCGGCCGGCGAGATGGAGGGCTTACGGTGGCGACGAGGGAGGTGGCCGGGGCCGGCCGCACTAGGGGGTGAATGGGGAAGTGGCCGGCGAGGCCAGGACCAGGGGCCGGGGTGTTGGCCGGGGCGGGAGTGGAGGTGGTGGCGGGCGCCGGCCAGCGTGCTCGATTTGGATCGATAAGGGAGAGAAACGAGAAGAGAGAGACGTGCGGTGGGGGTGGGGATAAGGAGACAGGGTGTTGGCCGCATGGGGGCGCGTGCATCGTGGGTGGATGGGGTGTGGGCAGCCTGGTGAGTCCGGCGGATGCGGTTGAATTGGACCTGTGTTTTACATCTTGCCACGTCACCGATCCGCGTGATCGATCCGCGTGGTGTGTGTTTTCTCTTTGCCGTCTGCCAAAAAAATACAGACGGCAAACCGCTCACTTTGCCGTCTGCCTAAAAAACAACAGACGGCAAAGAACTTTGTCGTCTGTTATTCTATAGGCAGACGACAAAGTTAGCGGTTTGCCGTCTGTATTTTTTTTTGCAGATGGCATAGTCTATTTTGCCGTCAGTCTTTCTTTGCCGTCTGCAGCTAATGGCAAAATTGGTCTTTGCCGTCTGGCCCGACGAAAAGCTGACGGCAAAGCCTTCCCCTGACGGCAAATTACCTGTTTCCCGTAGTGTGGTGGTATGGCATCCATGGTGATGGTCGAGGGATGCTCTGCATCATCTCCCCTCCCTTGGGAGAGATCCGTCCACGGATCGTGATCTTTATCACCATGGGAAGGAGACGGCGTCGCCGTGTAGAAGTAGACGACCACGAAGCACGTATCATGTTGAAGCTCGAAATGGTCACTCTCCAATGTCGCACCGTCTTGTAATTCCTTCAAAAGGAGCAAAGATAACAAGCACTTGGAAAAACAAATGTGGTTGGCATTAAAGCAAAACCAAGCATTCAAGAGGTGATTCACCCAACAAGTGTTGTCAGCAAGCATAGCATATGGTTTGACAAAGAAGTGTGGCATGGAATGTAAGCATCTAAATTGAGCACATGGAAAAGCATCATGGAAACAATCATGCAAAGGTGAGGAAAATGTGCTAATAGGTTGGACATGAGAATAAGCATCTACCTCAATGTCATAGCAAGCATGCATAAGACTCTCAATGAACGGTCTATGGTAGGCATAAGAGTCGTCCATAACACCAAGAGAAATGAAATGTCTAAACACATGGGGCAAGTGTAAGACAATCCAAGCATAATGTGCATATGGTGTGGTGAACAAAGCGAGGCACTCAACACAAATGATATAGCAATTTTGCAACATATGCGAGGCAATCAAGTCATGAGAGCAAATAGTAGTCATATATAGTCAATGCACATGGCATATCACAAGCACGATGACAAAGCAAGATCATAGTATCATCGTAGGAATGTGGCATAAAAGGAACATGGCAATAACGAGCAATATCTCCACGATGTTTGCAAATACACATACAAGTAGTAGAATCAATCATCATGTGTAATGCAAAGCATGGGTCACAAATGCATGGCAAAGGCATAGGAATGAGCATAACATGCAAAGTGAACATGGCAATATGGGCATAAAGTGAGAAGTGGTAAATAACCCATAACCAAGTGAGAGACATGTAGAAGAAATCCGCGAAGTCCTTGCGCGAAGAGAGCGGTGGGAAAGACACTCCATGGAATTCCAAGTCATCGTTGCTCTCGAGAGCTCATTTTGTCAACTCATGGGATTGCGAGGTTGACAAGTATTCATGGGTACCTACACAAAAGAAACACAAACCAAATAAATTGTGCACGTGGTAAATGTACACATCATCCATCATGATGTGTATGTGCACATGTGAGTTAGCACAAGAATAGCATCGCTCAAAGAAATTGGATGCATGGTATGAGAACATGTCATCCATCATGAAATAATAGTTGTTATGTATGACACGATGGGGGCACAAATTGAGAATGCATGTATATGGCACATCACTAGCATGTTTATTCATGGGGAGCATATGGTGCACACAAGTATTGGGATCATGCAAAGGATAGGATTGATCAAAATCTCCTAAAATGGATGAGGAAACTATGGGGGTCTCCTCATGAGCAATAGCGGAAACATCATATGGAGAAAATGGAGAACATCCAAAACAATGCATATCCGTAGCTAGGTGTTCATGGCATGGCATATGAGATAAATGATGCAAAGGAAGCATATCAATGTCATCACAAGAAAAACAAATGCCAATAACCATGGGCTTTTCATCTATGCCATATGTGCAAATTGGGTTTATGTTGATGGCATATGCAAAGTCATGACGATGAGATTGCAAATATGACATATTGTTGATCTCATGCATAGCATATGACAAGTCAAGCGGATTGTCAAACATGATGTGACCAAGAGAATTATCACAAGAAATCCTATGTAACATGGCATCACAACCAACATACTCCTCATGGCAATCATCAAACTCATCATAAATGGGTAAATCATCGCATGGAGAAATCATACTAGCATGAAGCATGGTAATAGGTGGAGCAACATCATGCAAGCAATCAATGTCAAGAACGTCCACTAGTGGGACAAGAGCATCACCTTCACCTATGTTACCTTTCTCGTTCCACTCAAGTGGTGTAGGTGAGGTGGGAAAGACCAAAGCATGGTCAACGTCATCATCGTGATGGAACCATGTGGGAGGTGCATCATAGTCCACCATGGCCATCGTCTTGTCCAATGGAAGGACGAAGTCGTCGAGGATCGGCGCGTCATCATAAATGGGACCTAGCACCAAATGAGAAGACACAATAGAGGTAGAGGTTAAGTTGTTAGAAATCGGAATGGCCTCACATGCCGAATCAACTACCTCACACTCTCTATGTGGTGGTGGCTCACTCACTCCCTCAAGGTAGGTGCACTCAATGTCACATATGGTGGAGTCACTCAAGTGGTGGTGGTGGTGGTGGCTCTCCTCACATGGGAATTGGGGCAACTCGTCATATATGGGGCTAGTGCTGAAGTCACTCTCACTCTCAATATGGTGGCTCAAGTCATTCAAGTCATCATACGTCGCCGTGGTCGAAAGGAAAATCCCATGCTCAACCATCTCGTCGTCGTCACCGTGGATGAAGGCCGAAGATGGCACATCATCGCTCTCCTCCATCACCGAAGGGAAAATCCCATGCTAGATCATCTCGTCACCGACGCCGTGGAGGAAGGCCGAAGTAGGCGTACTCGTCGGAGGTAGGAAAAGATGCCATACGTCCAAAGGTGAAGATGCCTTGATGACACTTGGCGAAGATGCCGAAGTGGTCGTATTAGTCTTAGCTCCGTCTTGGTGGTGCTTGTCTCGCGGTCTTCTCTTGTGCTCATTAAGTTTGGTCGTAGCTTGATGTAGAGCTTTTTGGGACTTTTAGGTGTACGCATCGCAAGCATCTTCATCTTGATGGTGTTGTAGTGATTGAGCTCGATGACGTTCCGAAGATTGGCCACTTGAGCGTCGTCGCCTTGAAGATGACGAAGGGGAAGAAGACTTGTAGTTGGCCAACATGTCGCATACTTGATCCCTTTGTTCGGCCAACTTGGTGTCGAGGTAGTCTCTTGTCCGTGCTTCAAGTTGATGAATGTCGGCGGTGAGTCGCTCAATGCCTCGTGTTCCTCGTTGTAGTCTGAAGATGGGCATTTTGGTGATGTAGTTGTTCATGACGTCATTGTCGTGGAAGACCCGAGATGAAATGCCTTTCCTATCCATCACAAGACTCGAGTAGAGGTGAGTAAGAAATGAGATAAACAATACCAAGTTACCTTTTCCCAAAGTTGAGGATGTATCCCGTTTCACTCAATGTGAGATGAATGAATAGTGGAATTGGTACCGGACTTGTTCACTCACACCTATCAAGTAAAGCTTATGGTGGATCTCGGTGAGGATAGTGTCACAAAAATTTGATGCAAAATGTTAGCAAGAGTCAATAATGTTGGAAAAGATTCACAAATTCGCAAGTGAAACAAGTAGACCAATAGCAATATGTGGCACACGGAAACACACACACACACACGGATAGATAAATGGGGTCATGCAACCAAGGAATTAGCACAAAATGTGGAATCCACGGAAAACACTCGTGTTGCACAACTCAAGAGAGACGCTAGCACGATTCCTCAATAGGCGGATACGGCACTTGTGCACAACCTATAAGATGCAAGATGTATGAGCTTTCGATCCCAAGTATGCTATGTGTATGACGTTCCCGATGCTTTTCTCAAGATGATCCAAGATGATCGGATATGACAATCTTATGTGCAATGTGGTATGATGCTATGGCTCTTGCTCACAAGCTCTTTGCTCTCTTTTTCTTTTGCTTAAAAGCTTATTCTTTTTTTTATATGGTCACTTATGCAAAATGCACAAACCAAGCTAGCAATTTTGTATATGCGGGAACAATCTTGTGACACAAGGGATGATATGATGATACCAATATGATATGGTATGTATGCAATGGAAGGTATGGATCACTAATGTGCACAAGTAACGTTGCCGTCAATACTCAAAGGCTAGTCTCGATAGGCAAGTGACACAAAATGGGCTAAGGGGTTAACAATGTAATGGCAAGAATGTACAAAGATGGGATACCATGATACCAATGTGATATGGAGGTTACCGTTCTTGCTTACGGTTAGGTTGTCAAAATGGTGAAGTGGTCGATGTCGATGACGACCTCGTGGCGATGATGAGTGGCCGTGTTCTTGATGTAGATACGAAGATGATGTAGACCCGTCCCTAAGTAGCCGAAACACCTTAGGAAATGGTAAAAAAACCGTGAACTCAAAATCTCAAGGAAAATGTCAAATGGTGGTAGCGGAATGCGTAGGTGGTTCCGGAGTTAGCAAGGCGGAAGTGGTGGTGGTGGTTGATGACGAAGCGACCGTCCCTAAGTAGCCGAAACACCTTAGGAGACTCAAGTCACCACTCAAGCAACCACAAATGCTATATGGGTCCAAAACGGGTTAGGTTGCGGAAAGCGATGGTGGGTTTGCGTATGATATGGTGGATGGCACTATGCAAAGATGCCAAAATGCCAAATTTTTGATGGAGCCAAATGGTGTTGGAACCTATCTAGGTGGATGGGGGATGTCAATAGCTACTCAACGAGCTAAAGAACGTCAAAATCGGACTCCGGGAGTGAAACTTATGGCCGAAACGGTAAAGTGCACGCGGCTGATTCTGGGGGGTGCGGGTGCCCGGGGGTGGAAGGTGCGGGCACCCGGGGTGGTCCGAGGCAAACAGCCCGGGGGTGCGGGTGCCCGGGGTCTGGGGTGCGGGCACCCGGGGCGGTCAGCGGGGGTGCATGGGGGGGGTGGTCCGGGTGCCTGGGGTTTGAGGTCCGGGTGCCCGGGGGTGTCGGGTTTGGGCGGAAATTCATGGAAAAATGCAAGAAATTGGTGGATTTCTTGCAGGGAAAGGTGGAGATTGATGGGGGAATGCTAGATCCACTTGAAACCAAGCAAATCCATGGTTCAAATCCAACAAAATCTCATCAAACCAACAAATCACAAAAAAATTTGGGGCTATTTTTGGTGGGGAATTTTCGAAATTGGGCAAGAACGCAACAAAATTAGGCTAGAGAACAAGAAGGGGGGCTCCAATTTTGTGAGAAACCATGGCTCATGATACCAAGATGTTGTAGGGTGGAACCCTAAGTGAAGATCTTTCACGAATTGGAGGGGGAATCCCCAAGAACAAGATGAACACAAGAGGGAAAACAAGAGGAACACTCAAGAACAAGTCCAAATCACACATCCACTAGACTAACAATCACAAAAGATCCACAAGGTACATGAACAATCAAAGGGAAATAAGATACATGGTAGAGTTCATCCCAAATCCTATGAAGGAGATGAGGGCTTGATGATCCTATGATGGGGATCCTTCCCCAAGGAGGAGGTCTTGATGTTTGGTCACTCCAAGAGGAGGTCTTGATCTCCTAGTGGAGTGGATCCATGGAGCAAAGCTCACAAATGTCTATCAAATACTTTGTTATCCTCTAAATGAGCTAAGTGGGAGGTACTTATAGTCTAGGGACGAAATAGAGGGAGAGGGGGATACAAAGGTCCAAAATGACCCTGAAAACGCACACACTCTCGGAGGGGTCCGGGCACCCGGTGGTCCAAGGCCCGAGCACCCGGGGTAGATGCAGGGGCTGGGCGGTCGAGGCCGGGTACCCGGGGGTCCAAAGCCCGGGCACCCGGGTGGCGCTGGAGGGGCCGGGCACCCGGGGCCATTTGGCCGGGCACCCGGGGCCGGCTGGAGGGCTCAGTGGGGGCGAGGTGGCGGGCACCTGGGGGTGAGCCGGGCACCGAGGCGAGCTGGGCTGGCCTGAGCAGGGGGCGGGCACCCGGGCCCAAGTGGTCGGCCACCCGGGGTGTGGCCCTGGCGCGGCTGGGCGACAGGCCGGGCACCCGGGGCCTTGGGGCCGTGCACCCAGGCCAGGCTGGGGCGATGCCCAGGCAGTGGCCGGGCACCCGGTGGCGACGCGGCCGGGCACCCGGGGTGTCCAGGGGACTTGGTCCCTCCAGCGGCTTTGTGTCCGGGAACTCCACCTCCTCGCACGTATTGATGCTTCTCCTTCTTCTTGGGTCTCCGGTGAACTTGGTGATCCCTCCGTGCTTCCTCGAGACGATCTCCGAAGTACCTAAGAATGCATAATGTGCCCATTTGAGGTAGCGTCCGACTCTCGAATGAATTTGAGTGGAGCTCGAAGAGGAAGGAGTTCACCTCGTTCTCGATGGCGCGTGCGCGAGCTCTTGTCCATGGTCCTCTCCGTCCTTGAGGTGGTGGTATGGCGTCCATGGTGATGGTCGAGGGATGCTCCGCATCATACTCTCAACGAAAATATGAAGTGCGTAAGCAATAATATTCACAATTTCATTTTATTACACCATCATTTCTGTTGAGTTTCATTCATATATATATATATGTATTAATTAACCCCCTTCTTCAAATTAGACGTGGCAGATGCGGAATGAACTCCTAGAACAAGATCGCATGAAAGCAATTCAAGAGGAATTGGCGGGATTCTTTCTTGACCACGTCATCAATTAAGAGATCTTACATATTGTATATGTATATGTAGCCAGTAGCGTCAGATAGATAATACGAAAACTTGTTGTTCGACCAATCTCTCAGAGAAGGAGAGGTCGATCGATCACTTCTCTCGGTATGCATGACGAACTTCTGTACTTAATGGTTCCCTTCATTTTCTTACTAGCTAGCGTGTCGAGGGCCTCTCTATGTATAGTACGTAGCGTCGACCAAGCATGGACATAAGAGAGGACACTTCTCTCTATTAATTAGCTAGCTAACACAATATATGAAACACCTAAATTAACCCCCAAAACCCCCAAACCCCCCTTCAAAAAAAAACAAAAACCCCAGCCACTGAAATGCTGACGCGTGGATGCCTTTTGGTCCCGGTTGGTGCCACCAACCGGGACCAAAGGCCCTTTTGCCTGGGCTCGGCGCACCGGTCACGTGGAGGCCCATCTGTCCCGGTTCATGTTAGAACCGGGACTAAAGGTCTAGGGCATTAGTAGCAACCCTTTAGTCCTGGTTCATGAACCGGGACAAAAGGCCCTCACCAACCGGGACTAATAGGGGTTTTTCTACTAGTGGAAATAGCCTATATGAATTTTAAATTTTGGTAGAATGCCTGAAGCAACCGTGGTCAAGATAGCCCGAACTAGTTATCTAGAAGCTACATATCAAAACAATAAGTTATCTAACAACTATATTCTGAGTCGCCTCCGGCCCCACCCCTCCCCCCGCGTCACCCTACTCTGCCGACATGGGGGAAACCTAACGGCAGCTGCCGTAGGGCTCCCCACCGCCCCAGCTCTGCTTGTCGTCGTGGGAGAGGCTGCCGACACAACAGGCGCGTGCCCGTGGGATTGTGGCGGCGGGGCTTTTCCTCCGGGGGCTAGCCATCCTAGGCTCGGGAGCCATGCCTCATCTATTGGTGGAGGACGACAGATGTGGCAAGAGACATGCCAGCAGCCGTGCTTGCCGGAGGGGTGTTGTAGCTTCACAAGGTAAAGCAAAGCCGTCTGCCGCCTTCAAAGATAAATTTCTCACTCCCACATGTAGCTCGCAACTTGTTTTCTACTTAATATCATCCATGGGGTAGCCACCCATCGTTGCCTCATCATCACCGGCAAGCGCCGTGGAAGCCACGCTGCTTCTCCGTTGAGATGGTGTGGTGGCGCTGCCTGCTGGACTATCTTGCAGCTCTTGACCAACTCCCCTTTGCTGGCGCAGTTCCGATATTTGCTGCTGCTGCTGCTCAAAATACATATTTTCGAGCTTGGTCAACCGCTCTTCCTCCTCCTGCTCCTTCCTCTTCCTTGCCGTCTCTCGTCTTCTATAAGTTCCAATATCATCCGGAAACCCTTGCTTCCACGTCATATTCCCGTCAAGCCCTCTACATCATCCTTTATGATCAGGATTATTGAGGCCACCGTAAGCTCATCGTTCTCTCTATCGGGAATAAACTTTCCCTTTTTGACATTTTTTATTGCATCAACAAGATCTTTGTGGACTGCTGCAGCTGGTTTCTTTGCATCGATTTGTAACTTCTGTTGACACCAGATTTTGGCACGGCCAAGAACTTAATTAAGACGGCCTCAAATGGAGAAGTGTTCAAAGTGAGAAAGCTCCATATCGTCAAAAGGAAAAACTTTGATATTTGGGCCATAGCCATCTAGTCTCATTTCTAAGGCCGAAGTTGTGTTCGAAGTATTCAGGTTTTGTATTCAGAACACTATTTGGCTGCTTATGCCCCCCAAGATGGCCTCATATGAGAAAAGTTTCTACATTGATTGTCTTCGTCTCATCGACAGGATCGATTTTGATATAAAAAAACGTCTAAATCGGAGTTCCTATGCAAAAGTTAGAGCCAAAACAGTGTGCTGCATAAGTCTGCCCCGGAAGTTCCGGGCAAAACTTCCAGGGAGGTTCCGGGCTAAACCAAAAGTTTGCACGCGGTGCGCCCCGAAAACTGGAATTTTAACATTATTTGCAGATTTGCGGGGCCAGTTCGACATCAAGATGACCTCAGATGAAAAAGTGATCAACTAAGGAATTTTTCTCCATTGCAAGATCTACAACGTTGCTTTTGGGACCATCGCGATCCGAGGCCATATGCGACCTGCAAGAGCTGTGCAAGAGGGCAACTTGATGTAAGTTTAGCCCGGAAGTTCCGGGCTGACCGGAAGTTGCGGCCCTCGTAGTACGAGTTAGGTTATATTTTGATGCTTTGGACGGGATTTGAGTTCTTTTCTTGTACGGAAAGTCCGGCCGCCTCATTTATATATAAGAGGTGACGGCCGATTGAATAACAACACACAATCGACAAATCAATATACTACTTTACCCTAGTTTTTACATCTCTCCCTTGTTCTTTCTCTCTCATTCTTCATTCGTTCTTCTTGTTGCAGGGCGGTGATCCTCGAGGTCCTAGGGGTGAGCGAATCGACCTAGGGCAGCCCATAGCCGCCGCGCATCCAGACAGGGTCTCTCCCGGGCGCGTGGGGTTTCGGGTCCTGAAAAGCACCCGCCGGATTGCTTGCATACCGCGCTTCCGGACGGGTCTCCTTCGGCGTGAGGTGCGGTGCATCACACTCGGTGTTGGAGGTACATGGTGACATGTTCGTGTGCGAACACACTTTTTGGCGACCACGCTGGGGACGAAAGATCAAGAATCATCATCAACCATGTCGGATCTCCCCAAGCCCTCAGAAGTTAGCGCCGATAACATCATTAAGCCCGGTCTTGATGAACTATCTGATGAACATCGCCAAGCCTACGAAGCGCGCAAGAAGCAACATGAAGAGGCTTTTGAGGCGCTCAAGAAGAAGCGCGAGGAGGAGGATTTGGAGGCGTTTCTTTCAAGTTTCAAGAAGGACCGTCAAGGCAACATCACTCGGTTGGAAATGTGAGTTTCCCTCCTCTCATTGACGAACAAGATGAATCACTGTGAGTAAAGTTTTTTCTCCAGAGCAAGTGGCTGTGATTGAGAGTCTTGTTAGTAAGGGTAATGTAACGGCATACAATTCTTTTGTGGCTAGTGCTAATGCTCAGAAAAATATGCCTCCGTCATCTAGTGGTACTATTGGTACATCTGAAAACCCTAGTCCAACTTTACCTATTTCATCGGCACCACCTATGAAACAACAATATAATATGCCGTTGAATTTTTACCCTACTCAAACCAACCAGCTTGTGGCTGCACCTACATATCCTAATCCTATTATGAGTGTGCCCAATTCGGCGTCAACGCCGAATCACTTTTTCACGCCACCCATAGGCGCAAGCATGTTTGGTCTTCCGCCGAATTATGGTTCGGCGCCCATCCCACAAGTTGCACCAATAGCTAGTACTCATGTTGCTCCTATGTCATTGCCACAAACTTCTTCATCTACCTCGGATCCAATTTTAGCTAAATTAAGGGAGGATTTGCATAAGTTGTTTATAGAAAATTTCGGAAACGAGCCGAAAGTAAAGAGTCGCGTGTATCAAAAGCCTTATCTTGAACACTTCGATGCAATTTCTTACCCTCAAGGTTATAAGGTTCCTGATTTTGTTAAATTTAGTGGCGAGGGTACGAAAACAACTTGGGAGCATGTGAGTCAGTATCTAGCACAGTTGGGTGAAGCAGGTTCCATAGAAGAGTTGAAAGTTTGTTTATTTCCCTTGTCTTTAACTGGCACTGCATTTTCATGGTTTGCTGCTTTACCACATGGCTCAATTCTCTTATGGTCGCAATTAGAGCAAAAGTTTCATGATCATTTTTATAGCGGCGATAATGAGCTAAAGTTGTCACATCTTACATCGGTTAGGCAAAAACATGATGAATCGGTCACTGATTATGTCAAGAGATTTAGAGACGTAAAAAACCGATGTTATAGCTTAGTGATAACTGAGAGAGACTTGGCAGATCTTGTTCTTAATGGTTTGAAAACTCACATTAAAGAGAGGCTAGAAAGTTATGAGTTTTTGATCATTAATCAAGTCTTACAAAAAGCTTTGGCTCAAGAGAGTCGAAGTAAAGAGATTCATAGGCCTACAACCGATCGTCCTAGAATGCATATGGTTGAACACAATTATGATAATTCGGACGATGAGGTTGATGTTTATACTACTGAGTTTGTTTGTTCCTCAAAGGCCAAACCCTATACATGCAATGCTCTTAAGCCGACTGGCAAGAATCGCGATGAGGAGATGAGGTTTACATTTGATATATCTAAGCGCGATAAGATATTTGATGCTCTCTTGCAGGATAAGATGATTAGAATATCACACAACATACCGCCGTTTGACGAGCTGAAATGGCGTGCTTATTGCAAATACCATAATTCATTTTCTCATGCTACTAACGATTGCAATGTTTTTCGACGACAGATACAATCACCTATTAATGATGGACGATTGAATTTTGCTGAGATGCAAGTTGATAAACAACCCTTTCCGATAAACACCATGGACTTGGAGGGAAAGAAAATGTTAATTCGGCCTAGCATAGCCGAATCTGCTAATAAAGATAATGTTGTTATTGGTGAACCCAGGAAAGGCAAGGAGGGCGACAAAGTCTTGGGAAGAGAGGTTGTGCTTGATAAGCAACCCGATGGCAAGGAAGTATTGAAGATCACCATAAAAAATCCCGCATTCGGGGGGCAACCACAAGTACAAGAAGGTACTCCTGTTAAATTTATCAAGCACAAGAATTCAGAAGTTGGCAAGTGGGGAAAGAGTGAAGCTAAGCGCAATCGAATCAAGCCAACTTTTGATATGCTGCTATCCAAATATGCAAGTCAAGCGGCCGGTTCTAGCTCTAATCGGCCATCACATTCGAAGCGTTCAAGATTGCTTCCGGAGCAAGAGTTTCGACGCTATGCAAGGCCATATGGGTCATGGGCGCCGACACCATGGATGTCACAACCCTCCTATGCGCCATATTACACGAGAGACTTCAATGGAGGATGGGGGCAGCCCCCAATGGCTCCTTATGCTTTCCATATGGGGTGGATAACACCTAGAAGGCCTGCTCGCGAGAGGCTTTATTATCCCACCCAAGGCTGTTTGAGTTATGGTGCTAATCGGCCAACAAAAAATTCTCCAAGTAAGGCCAATAAAAAAGTGTGGCGTGTTAAGTCACCCAATGTGGAAATTCCAGAATGCGACAAGCAAAAGGAGATCAAAAAGCCGGTTGTTGGTAATCTGGCTACTTCTAATGGTGATATTGTTATTGTTCAACAGGGTTCCATGGTTGATGATCATGAGGCGAGCACAAGCAAGGCCAAACCAAGTGATCCCAAATATACTCAACCTAAGTGGTGTCCTCCCGGTTTAACTAAGACCATGAAAAGGAGATTACAACGCATGAGGAACCACGAGAAGGTAGAACACAAAGAGGAGAGACAAAGGGACGAATTGTTTAGTGAAATTCGGCCCATAGCACTCACAAAACAAGTGTAGAGGCCTAAACAAAAACAAAGCACAGATGCTTCTACATTAGCTGCAGCAACACCTTCACCACAAGAAGAGGATGATGCGACCCCTATTACATCGTCCACACTACCTGAAACATCCCCTTCAATTGAGGAATCTTTAAGCCCAATATACACATTGGGAGATGAAGATGAGATGGTGGATTATGAATCTACGCCGGTTCGGGAAGGTATGGATATTAATATCGTATATTACTTACCTGACGAGTTTCGTGCTATAGGTGAAGAAGGGGAGGTAGCCCAGCTGAATTTTGGTCCTAAGAATGCTATTTTCGAGAAGCCAAGAGAACCGGTGTAACACTTGAAGCCATTGTACCTCAAAGGTCATATTAACGGATCACCGGTTGCTAGGATGCTTGTTGATGGTGGTGCTGTGGTAAATCTTATGCCCTACTCGGTCTTCAAAAAGTTGGGGTTAGATGATGATGCATTGATGAAGACCAGTATGGTACTTAATGGATTCGAGGATAAAGAAAAGACAGAGGCCAAAGGTGTGATGTGCATGGAACTCACCGTGGGAAGCAAAACTTTGGCCACTACATTCTTCATCGCCGAGGTGCAAGGTAACTATAATGTTATATTAGGTCGCGATTGGGTTCATGCTAACCAATGTGTGCCATCTACCATGCATCAATTTTTAATACAATGGATCGATGATGAGGTAGAAATCATTCACGCGGATAACTCGGCTTGTGTTGCTTTGGCCGATGCATCGGTGGATTGGAATCATCCCGATGTTACTTACTTAACAGGGCATTCCCGATGTTACTTGCTTAACAGGGCGTGACCTCCCGGAGTTTGATTTCCTTAGTGCTACAAGGAACGGGTTCATTCCCATCTCTTTAAATCCGATTGGTGGCAATCGGTTACAAGGTATGATGTGAACAAGAAGTTAAAATCAATGGCCGATATAGAATTATCGCCCTAAGCATAAACATGGCCGATATAGAAATTATCGCCCTATGCACATAAAATGGCCGATGGAGTGTTGACATCGTCCTTAGGAAAAACATCGTGCAAGTTATTTTTCGGCACAAAAGTTTGCCGAAAAACAGGGGGGCATGTGTTGACACCAGATTTTGGCATGGCCAAGAACTTAATTAAGATGGCCTCAAATGGAGAAGTGTTTAAATTGAGAAAGCTCCGTATCGTCAAAAGGAAAAACTTTGATATTTGGGCCATAGCCATCCGGTCTCATTTCTAAGGCCGAAGTTGAGTTCGAAGTATTCAGATTTTGTATTCAGAACACTATTCGGCTGGTTACACCACCAAGATTGCCTCATATGAGAAAAGTTTCTACACAGGTTGTCTTTGCCTCGTCGAAACGATCGATTTTGATATAAAAAATGCCTAAATTGGAGTTTTTATGCAAAAGTTAGAGCCAAAATAGTGTGCTGCATAAGTCTGCTCCGGAAGTTCCGGGCAGAACTTCCGGGGAGGTTCCGGGCTAACCCAAAAGTTTGCACGCGGTGCGCCCCGAAAACTGGAATTTTAACATTATTTGCAAATTTGCGGGGCCAGTTTCGACATCAGTATGACCTCGGATGAAAAAGTGATGAACTAAGAAATTTTTCTCCATTGGAAGATCTACAACTTTGCTTTTGGGACCATCGCGATCCGAGGCCATATGCGACCTGCAAGAGCTGTGCAAGAGGGCAACTTGATGTAAGTTTAGCCCGGAAGTTCCGGCTGGCCGGAAGCTCCGGCCCTCGTACTCCAAGTTAGGTTATATTTTGATGTTTTTGACGGGATTTGAGTCGTTTTCTTGTACGGAAAGTCCAGCCGCCTCATATATATGTAAGAGGTGATGGCCGATTGAATAACAACACACAATCGATCAAATCTATCTACACTTTTTACCTTTACTTTCCTTCTCCCTTGTTCTTCTTCTTCCTCGTTCTTCGTCCGTTCTTCTTGTTGCAGGGCGGCGAACCTCGAGGCCCTAGGGGTGATCAGGTCGACCTAGGGCAGCCCATAGCCGCCACGCGCCCTGACGGGGTCCCTCCCGGGCGCGTGGGGTTTCTGGTCCTGAAAAGCACCCGCCGGATTGCTTGCGTACCGGACTTCCGGACGAGCCTCCTTCGGCGTGAGCTGCGGTGCATCACCCTCGGCATTGGAGGTACACGGTGACGTGTTCGTGTGCGAACAACTTCCCTATTGCCTTTTCATACTTCGCCCCATGCGCGAGTGACCAATTTCTTGCTCTACGGGGCCATCCATGTGTTGCTGGAATAATACCTTGTTCGCGCATGGCGGACTCAGCTTCATCCCACTTCGGCTCGGCAGTTTTGTAGCCACCTGGCCCAAGATTATGGTGATACTGCTTTTTTTTCAGCATTTCTCTTATTCTTCTCAACTTTTCCTTAGCTTGTTCTGAATCCTCGTACTCCAGAAATGCCTCCCAGTGAGGCCGTTGTATCTCTAGTAACTCTGGAACCTTTTCTTCTTTGACATAATAACGGTGTAAATTGTTCTTGTACTTGTTGAAAATTTTGCCCATCTTCTTAAGAGTGAAATGCTTAACTTTCACCGTCATGGCATTTTGCCATGCTTCAGTATTCATGACCGGTAGGGTGAAATGTGCAATGAGCTTGTTCCAAAGGTCATCCTTGACATTGTCCGAGACATAAGCTAGTCCATCCCGTTTTGCTGGCTTGTACCATAAGGGTGTGCTTATCGATACATTGTCCCTAACAACCACTCCACACTGATGCACAAACTTAGTTGCACTCTCCACGGGAAGAATCGGTTTTCCTTCTGCATCGACGACATCAATATTGAGATGCAATCTTCGGCCAACCCTTTGGCAAGGTCTCGTTTAGTTTTAGTCAATCGGGTCGATGCGGAGGTCTAAAATAAGAAACATCTGTTAATACATACATATATATAAATCAATTACTGCGTCTCATCACCAAAGGCTTAATATACCTCGCCAGACTGCGGCGGAGGGAGTTGCCGGTCTTCATCTCAATCGATGCTCGTTTGCAGGTATTCTAGCTCAATTCCATCACCGGACTCGTTCAAAACCTGTGAGCCGTCCTCTTGGGGTGGGTCCTCTTCAGGTCGTCCTATGCAGGTGTCGTAGCTCAATTCCTTTATATGCATCATTTCGAAGATTTCCTCTTCATCGATTCTACTACTATTGAAGTGACTGTCGTCCATTGCTTAACTATAATACAAAAGAATGATACAACATTATTTTACTGGCCATGATAGTACGAAAGCAACATTGATTAAAAAGGATAAAAAAGTATATGAAATACATCACGAATAATAATCGACTACATAGCTCGGGTCCATTTTTATTTAACCCTAAAACATCAAACTAACTACGGCCGGGTCCTAAGCCGCGGGGTGCTGTGTGGGGGGCGCTGCGCATCACTAAGTAGTTTGACCATGTATTGAAGATCAAAGAGAGAAAAAAGGCCATCTAGCTACTAGCTATGGACCCGTAGGTCTGTGGTAAACTAATCACACATCATCGGAAGGGCAGCAAGGTTGATGTAGAAGCCCTCCATGATTGAATCCCCCTCCGGTAGAGTACCGAAAAAGTCCCCAAGATGGGATCTCATGAGAATAGAAACTTGAAGTGATGGAAAAGTATTTTTGGCGACCACTCTCGCATAGGGGGAATATTTGAGGATTTATAGTGCTAGGATTAGGGTTAGAGGACCCCCGAGGGGCCCACAAGCCTAGGGGCGCGCCCTAGGGCTTATGGCCTCCTTGTGTGTCTTTTGGCCTCCTCCCGAAGCTTCTTAGGTTTCTTCTGGTGCAAGAAAAATCATCATAAAGTTTTATTGCATTTGGACTCCATTTGATATTACTTTTTTGTAAAAGTCAAAAACAAGGAAAAAATAGAAACTGGCACTAGGCACTATGTTAATAGGTTAGTCCCAACATGATATAAAATAGCATATTAATGCATATAAACATCCAAAGTAGATAATATAATAGCATGGAACAAAAAAAATTATAGATACGTTGGAGACGTATCAATACTCCAAAGTGCCAACAATCAATGGCTAGGAGGTGAAGCTACAAAGGCGGATCAATAAAAGAAGATCAATCATGCCGCCTAGTTGGTCCTTGTTCCGCTGCCCACAAAGCAATTATGAGAGACCCAATAACTGTTGGGGAACGTTGCAGAAAATTAAAAAATTTCCTATGGTTTCACCAAGATCCATCTATGAGTTCATCTAAGAACCGAGTCATGGGAGAGAGATTGCATCTACATACCACTTGTAGATCGCGTGCGGAAGCGTTCAAGGGAACGTTGATGATGGAGTCGTACTCGCCGTGATTCAAATCACCGATGACCAAGTGCTGAACGGACAGCACCTCCGCGTTCAACACACGTACGGTACGGACGACATCTCCTCCTTCTTGATCCAGCAAGGGGGAAGGAGTGGTTGAGGAAGAAGGCTCCAGCAGCAGCACGACGGCGTGATGATGGTGGAGAGGCAGTACTCCGACAGGGCTTCGCCAAGCGCTCAACGGAGGAGGAGAGGTGTTGGGGAGGGGAGGGGCTGCGCCTTGGATCAGGTGTTCAGCCCTCCCCTCGCCCCTCTATTTATAGGGGAAGGGGAAGGGGGCCGGCCCCTCTAGATGAGATCTAGAGGGGGGGGGTTGCCCCCAAGCAAGGGGGTGCGCCCCCTTTAGGGTTCCCCCCCACCCCAACCCTAGGCGCATGGGCCCAAGGGGGCCCAGCCCTCCAGGCTGGTTCCTGCCCCATGCGCCCATGAGGCCCTCAGAGAGGTGGCCCCTCGGTGGACCCGGAACCCTTCCGGTGGCCCCGGTACAATACCGATATGCCCCCGAAACTTTCCGGTGCCCGCATGACAACTTCCCATATATAAATATTTACCTCCGGACCCTTCCGGAACTCCTCGTGACGTCCGGGATCTCATCCGGGACTCCGAACAACATTCGGTAATCACATACAAGTCTTCCTAATAACCCTAAGCGTCACCGAACCTTAAGTGTGTAGACCCTACGGGTTCGGAGAGACACGAACATGACCGAGGCGGCTCTCGGTCAATAACCAACAGCGGGATCTGGATACCCATGTTGGCTCCCACATGCTCCTCGATGATGTCATCGGATGAACCACGATGTCGAGGATTCAAGCAACCCGTATACTATTCCCTTTGTCGATCGGTATGTTACTTGCCGAGACTTCGATCGTCGGTATCCCAATACCTTGTTCAGTCTCGTTACGGCAAGTCACTTTACTCGCACCGTAATGCATGATCCGTGACCGGACACTTGGTCACTCTGTGCTCATTATGATGATGCACTACCGAGTGGGCCAGTGATACCTCTCCGTCATACGGAGTGACAAATCGATCTCGATCCGTGTCAACCCAGACACTTTCAGAGATACCTGTAGTGTACCTTTATAGTCACCCAGTTACATTGTGACGTTTGGTACACCCAAAGCACTCCTACGGTATCCGGGAGTTACGATTTCATGGTCTAAGGAAGAGATACTTGACATTGGAAAAGCTCTAGCAAAGCGAACTACGATCTTGTGCTATGCTTAGGATTGGGTCTTGTCCATCACATCATTCTCCTAATGATGTGATCCCGTTGTCAATGACATCTAATGTCCATAGTTAGGAAACCATGACTATCTGTTGACCAACGAGCTAGTCAACTAGAGGCTTACTAGTGACGTATTGTGGTGTATGTATTCACACGTGTATTACGATTTCCAAGTAATACAATTATAGCATGAATAAAAGACAATTATCATGAACAAGGAAATATAATAATAATGCTTTTATTATTTCCTCTAGGGCATATTTCCAACAGTCTCCCACTTGCACTAGAGTCAATAATCTAGTTACATTGTGATGAATCGAACACCCATAGAGTTACGGTGTTGATCATGTTTTGCTTTCATGAGAGAGGTTTAGTCAGCGGATCTGCGACATTCAGATCCGTATGTACTTTGCAAATATCTATGTCTCCATCTTGAACATTTTCACGGATGGAGTTGAGCGGCGCTTGATGTGCTGGTCTTCTTGTGAAACCTGGGCTCCTTGGCAAGGGCAATAGCTCGGTGTTGTCACAGAAGAGTTTGATCGGCCCCGACGCATTGGGTATGACTCCTAGGTCGGTGATGAACTCCTTCACCCAAATTGCTTCATCGCTGCCTCCAAGGCTGCCATGTACTCCGCTTCACATGTAGATCCTGCCACGACGCTCGCTTGCAGCTGCACCAGCTTCTTGCTCCACCATTCAACATATACACGTATCCGGTTTGTGACTTAGAGTCATCAGATCTGTGTCGAAGCTAAGCGTCGGCGTAACCCTTCTGACGAGCTCTTCGTCACCTCCATAAACGAAACATGTCCTTTGTCCTTTTCGGTACTTCAGGATATTCTTGACCGTTGTCCGGTGTTCCTTGCGGGATTAATTTGGTACCTTCCTACCAAACTTACGGCAAGGTTTACATCAGGTCTGGTACACAGCATGGCATACATAATAGATCCTATGGCTGAGGCATAGGGATGGCGCTCATCTCTTCTTTATATTTTGCCGTGGTGGGGCATTGAGCGAGCTCAATCTCACACCTTGCAGTACAGGCAAGAACCCTTTCTTGGACTGATCCATTTTGAACTTCTTCAAAATCTTATCAAGGTATGTGCTTTGTGAAAGACCTATGAGGCGTCTCGATCTATCCCTATAGATCTTGATGCCTAATATATATGCAGCTTCTCCAAGGTCCTTCATTGAAAAACACTTATTCAAGTAGGCCTTAATGATGTCCAAGAATTCTATATCATTTCCCATCAAAAGTATGTCATCTACATATAATATGAGAAATGCTCTGAGCTCCCACTCACTTTCTTGTAGCATGGCTTCTCCATAAGTCGCATAAACTAAACGCTTTGATCATCTCATCAAAGCGAATGTTCTAACTCGAGATGCTTGCACCAGCCCATAAATGGATCGCTGGAGCTTGCACACTTTGATAGCATTCTTAGGATCGACAAAACCCTCCAGCTGCATCATATACAGTTCTTCCTTAAGATGCCTGTTAAGGAATGCCGTTTTGACGTCCATCTGCCATATCTCATAATCATAGTATGCGACAATTGCTAACATGATTCAGATGGACTTAAGCTTCACTACGGGAGAGAAAGTCTCATCGTAGTCAATCCCTTGAACTTGCCGATAAGCCTTAGCGACAAGTCGAGCTTTATAGATGGTGACATTACCATCCGCGTCCGTCTTCTTCTTAAAGATCCATTTGTTTTCTATCGCTCGCCGATCATTGGGCAAGTCAGTCAAAGTCCATACTTTGTTTTCATACATGGATTCTATCTCGGATTGCATGGCTTCCAGCCATTTGTTGGAATCTGGGCCCGCCATCGCTTCTTCATGGTTCGAAGGTTCACCGTTGTCTAACAACATGATTTCCAGGACAGGGTTGCCATACCACTCTGGTGTGGAACGTGTCCTTGCGGACCTACGAAGTTCAGTAGCAACTTGATCAGAAGTATCTTGATCATCATCATTAATTTCCTCTCCAGTCGGTGTAGGCACCACAGGAACGTTTTCCTGAGGTGCACTACTTTCCGGTTCAAGAGGTAGTACTTCATCGAGTTCTACTTTCCTCCCACTTACTCCTTTCGAGAGAAACTCTTTTTCCAGAAAGGAACCGTTCTTGGCAACAAAGATCTTGCCGTCGGATCTTAAGTAGAAGGTATACCCAATGGTTTCTTTAGGGTATCCTATGAAGGCGCATTTTTCGACTTGGGTTCAAGCTTTTCAGGTTGAAGTTTCTTGACATAAGCATCGCATCCCCAAACTTTTAGAAGCGACAGCTTAGGTTTCTTCCCAAACCATAATTCATACGGTGTCGTCTCAGCGGTTTAGGCGGTGCCCTATTTAAAGTGAATGTAGCTGTCTCTAGGCGTATCCCCAAAATGATAGCGGTAAATAGGTAAGAGACATCATAGATCGCACCATATCCAATAGAGTGCGATTCGACGTTCAGACACACCGTTCTGTTGAGGTGTTCCAGCGGCGTGAGTTGTGAAACGATTCCACATTTTCTTAAGTGTGTACCAAATTCGTGACTTAAATATTCTCCTCCACGATCCGATCGTAAGAATTTTATCTTTCGGTCACGTTGATTCTCTACTTCATTCTGAAATTCCTTGAACTTTTCAAAGGTCTCAGACTTGTGTTTCATCAATTAGACATACCCATATCTACTCAAGTCATCAGTGAGAGTGAGAACATAACGATATCCTCCGCGAGCCTCAACGCTCATTGGACCACACACATCAGTATGTATGATTTCCAACAAGTTGGTTGCTCGCTCCATTGTCCGGAGAACGGGGTTTTGGTCATTTTGCCCATGAGGCATGGTTCGCATGTGTCAAATGATTCATAATCTAGAGACTCTAAAAGTCCATCAGCATGGAGCTTCTTCATGCGCTTGACACCAATGTGACCAAGGCGGCAGTGCCACAAGTATGTGGGACTATCGTTATCAACCTTACATCTTTTGGTATTCACACTATGAATATGTGTAACATCACTTTCGAGATTCATCAAAAATAAACCATTGACCAGTGGGCCATGACCATAAAACATGTCTCTCATATAAATAGAACAACCATTATTCTCGGATTTAAATGAGTAGCCATCTCGTATCAAACGAGATCCAGATACAATGTTCATGCTCAAACTTGGCACTAAATAACAATTATTGAGGTTTAACACTAATCCCGTAGGTAAATGTAGAGGTAGCGTGCCGACGGCAATCACATCGACCTTGGAACCATTCCCGACGCGCATCGTCACCTCGTCCTTCGCCAGTCTCCGCTTATTCCGCAGCTCCTGCTGTGAGTTACAAATGTGAACAACGGCACGGTATCAAATACCGGGAGTTACTACAGTCTGGTAAGGTACACATCAATTACATGTATATCAAATATACCTTTAGTGTTGCCGGCCTTCTTGTCCGCTATGTATTTGGGGCAGTTCCGCTTCCAGTGACCCTTCCCCTTGCAATAAAAGCACTCAGTCTCAGGCTTGGGTTCATTCTTTGACTTCTTCACGGCAAGCTGGCTTGCGGGCGGCAACATCTTTGCCGTCCTTCTTGAAGTTCTTCTTACCCTTGCCCTTCTTGAACTTAGTAGTCTTATTGACCATCAACACTTGATGTTCTTTCTTGATTTCAACCTCTGCTGACTTCAGCATTGAGAATACTTCAGAATGGTCTTCACCATCCCCTGCATATTGTAGTTCAACACAAAGCTCTTGTAGCTCGGTGGGAGCGTTGAAGGATTCTGTCAATGACCGCCTCTTCCGGAGGTTGATCTCCAAGCTGGGACAGGCGGTTGTGCAACCAGACATTTTGAGTATGTGCTCCTTGTGAACTGTTTTCCTCCATCTTACAACTATAGAACTTGTTGGAGACTTCATATCTCTCGACCCGGGCATGAGCTTGGAAAACCATTTTCAGCTCCTCGAACATCTCATATGCTCCGTGCTTCTCAAAACGCTTTTGGAGCCCCGGTTCTAAGCTGTAAAGCATGCCGCACTGAACGAGGGAGTAATCACCAGCACGTGATTGCCAAGTGTTCATAACGTCTTGGTTCTCTGGGATGGGTGCTTCACCTAGCGGTGCATCTAGGACATAATCTTTCTTGGCTGCTATGAGGATGATCCTCAGGTTTCGGACCCAGTCCGAATAGTTGCTGCCATCATCTTTCAGCTTGGTTTTCTCTAGGAACGCGTTGAAGTTCATGTTGACATGAGCGTTGGCCATTTGATCTACAAGACATATTTTGCAAAAGTTTTAGACTAAGTTCATGATAATTAAGTTCATCTAATCAAATTATTTAATGAACTCCCACTCAGATTTGACATCCCTCTAGTCATCTAAGTGGTACATGATCCGAGTCGACTAGGCCGTGTCCGATCATCACGTGAGACGGACTAGTCATCATCGGTGAACATCTCCATGTTGATCGTATCTTCCATACGACTCATGTTCGACCTTTCGGTCTCTGTGTTCCGTGGCCATGTCTGTACATGCTAGGCTCGTCAAGTTAACCTAAGTGTTCTGCATGTGTAAATCTGTCTTACACCCGTTGTATGTGAATGTAAGGATCTATCACACCCGATCATCACGTGGTGCTTCGAAACGAACTTTAGCAACGGTGCACAGTTAGGGGGAACACTTTCTTGAAATTATTATAAGGGATCATCTTATTTATTACCGCCGTTCTAAGTAAACAAGATGCATAAAACATAATAAACATCACATGCAATTATATAGTAGTGACATGATATGGCCAATATCATATAGCTCCTTCGATCTCCATCTTCGGGGCTCCATGATCATCTTCGTCACCGGCATGACACCATGATCTCCATCATCATGATCTCCATCATTGTGTCTTCATGAAGTTGTCACGCCAATGACTACTTCTACTTCTATGGCTAACGCGTTTAGCAATAAAGTAAAGTAACTTACATGGCGTTCTTCGATGACACGTAGGTCATACAAAAAATAAAGACAACTCCTATGGCTCCTGCCGGTTGTCATACTCATCGACATGCAAGTCGTGATTCCTATTACAAGAACATGATCTCATACATCATAATATATAATTCATCATTCATCACAACTTCTGGCCATATCACATCACATGACAATTGCTGCAAAAACAAGTTAGACGTCCTCTAATTGTTGTTGCATCTTTTACGTGGCTGCAATTGGGTTCTAGCAAGAACGTTTTCTTACCTACGAATAACCTGGCGTGATTTTGTCAACTTCTATTTACCCTTCATAAGGACCATTTTCATCTAATCCGCTCCAACTAAAGTAGGAGAGACAGACACCCGCTAGCCACCTTATGCAACTAGTGCATGTCGATCGGTGGAACCGGTCTCACGTCAGCGTCACGTAAGGTCGGTCCGGGCGCTTCATCCCACAATACTGCTGAAGCAAGAAAAGACTAGTAGCGGCAAGCAAGTTGACAAGATCTCGCCCACAACAAATTTGTGTTCTACTCGTGCAATAGAGAACTACGCATAGACCTAGCTCATGATGCCTTTGTTGGGGAGCGTTGCAGAAAATTAAAATTTTTCCTACGGTTTCACCAAGATCCATCTATGAGTTCATCTAAGCAACGAGTCATGGGAGAGATTGCATCTACATACCAGTTGTAGATCGCGTGCGGAAGCGTTCAAGGAGCGGTGATGATGGACTCGTACTCGCCGTGATTCAAATCACCGATGACCAAGTGCTGAGCGGACAGCACCTCCGCGTTCAACACGCGTGCAGTGCGGACGGCGTCTCCTCCTTCTTGATCCAGCAAGGGGAAGGAGTGGTTGAGGAAGAAGGCTCCAGCAGCAGCACGACGGCGTGATGATGGTGGAGAGCGATACTCGAGAGGGCTTCGTAGCGCTCAGCGAAGGAGGAGAGGTGTTGGGGAGGGGAGGGGCTGCGCCTTGGATCAGGTGTTCAGCCCTCCCCTCGCCCCTCTATTTATAGGGGAAGGGGGAAGGGGTCCGACCCCCTCTAGATGAGATCTAGAGGGGGGGGTGGCGGCGGCTGAGGGAGGGGCTTGCCCCCAAGCAAAGTGCGCCCCTTTAGGGTTCCCCAACCCTAGGCGCATGGGCCCAGGGGCGCCCAGCCCTCCAGGGCTGGTTCCCTGCCCCATGCGTCCCATGAGGCCCTCCGAGAGGGGTGGCCCCTCCTGATGGACCCCCGGAACCCTTCCGGTGGCCCCGGTAAAATACCGATATGCCCCCGAAACTTTCCGGTGTCCGCATGACAACTTCTCATATATAAATCTTTACCTCCGGACCCTTCCGGAATTCCTCGTGACGTCCGGGATCTCATCCGGGACTCCGAACAACATTCGGTAATCACATACAAGTCTTCCTAATAACCCTAAGCGTCACAGAACCTTAAGTGTGTAGACCCTACGGGTTCGGAGACACTGTGAGCATGACCGAGATGGCTCTCGGTCAATAACCAACAGCGGGATCTGGATACCCATGTTGGCTCCCACATGTTCCTCGATGATGTCTTGGATGAACCACAATGTCGAGATTCAAGCAACCCGTATACTATTCCTTTGTCGATCGGTATGTTACTTGCCGAGACTTCGATCGTCGGTATCCCAATACCTCGTTCAGTCTCGTTACACGCAATTCACTTTACTCATGCCGTGTCGTGATCCTGTGACCGGACACTTGGTCACTCTGAGCTCATTATGGCGATGCACTACGAGTGGGCCCGGTGATACCTCTCCGTCATGCGGGCGACAAATCCAGTCTCGATCCGTGTCAACCCAACAAACACTTTCGGAGATACCTGTAGTGTACCTTTATAGTCACCCGATTCGTTGTGGCGTTTGGTACACCAAAGCACTCCTACGGTATCCGGAGTTACGATCTCATGGTCTAAGGAAGAGATACTTGACATTGGAAAAGCTCTAGCAAAGCGAACTACGATCTTGTGCTATGCTTAGGATTGGGTCTTGTCCATCACATCATTATCCTAATGATGTGATCCGTTATCAACGACATCTAATGTCCATAGTCAGGATACCATGATTATCATTGACCAGCGAGCTAGTCAACTAGAGGCTTACTAGGGGCGTATTGTGGTCTATGTATTCACCGTGTATTACGATTTCCGGATAATACAATTATAGCATGAATAAAAGACAATTATCATGAACAAGGAAATATAATAATAATGCTTTTATTATTGCCTCTAGGGCATATTTCCAACAATAACATGTACTAGCAATGTTGCGCAGCCGACTCTCCCTCTACTCCCTTGAGATCCGCGTTGTCCCCAAGGGCACCTTTGACAAGCTCATGGACTACGCTCATAGCCGCAATGCATCGACTAACCAGTGCAACTCGGAGTGTGTGTAGTCGGGTCCGGTGGTGGAGCTCCTCGATGACCGGGTGAAGGGCAAGTACTGTTGGAAATATGCCCTAGAGGCAATAATAAAATGGTTATTATTATATTTCCTTGTTCATGATAATTGTCTATTGTTCATGCCATAATTGTATTAACCGAAAACCGTAATACATGTGTGAATACATAGACGACAACATGTCCCTAGTGATCCTCTAGTTGACTAGCTCGTTGATCAATAGATGATTGTGGTTTCCTGACCATGGACATTGGATGTCGTTGATAACGGTATCACATCATTAGGAGAATGATGCGATGGACAAGAACCAATCCTAAGCATATCACAAGATCATGTAGTTCGTTTGCTAGAGCTTTTCTAATGTCATGTATCATTTCCTTAGACCATGAGATTGTGCAACTCCCGGATACCGTAGGAATGCTTTGGGTGTATCAAACGTCACAACGTAACTGGGTGACTATAAATGTGCACTACAACTATCTCCGAAAGTGGTTGGCAATTAATCGAGACTGGATTTGTCACTCCGTATGATGGAGAGGTACCTCTGGGCCCACTCGGTAATGCATCATCATAATGAGCTCAATGTTACTAAGGAGTTAGTCACGAGATCATGTGTTACGGAATGATTAAAGAGACTTGCCGGTAACGAGATTGAACAAGGTATGGGGATACCTACAATCGAATCTCGGGCAAGTAACATACCGATGGACAAAGGGAATTGTATACGGGATTGATTGAATCCCCGACATAGTGGTTCATCCGATGAGTGTTGGGGAACGTAGTAATTTCAAAAAAATTCCTACGCACACGCAAGATCATGGTGATGGCATAGCAACGAGAGGGGAGAGTGTTCGTCCACGTACCCTCGTAGACCATAAGCGGAAGCGTTATGACAACGCGGTTGATGTAGTCGTACGTCTTCACGATCCGACCGATCCAAGCACCGAACGTACGGCACCTCCGAGTTCAGCACACGTTCAGCTCGATGACGATCCCCGGGCTCCGATCCAGCAGAGCTTCGGGGAAGAGTTCCGTCAGCATGACGGCGTGGTGACGATGATGATGTTCTACCGGCGCAGGGCTTCGCCTAAACTCCGCGACGATATGACCGAGGTGGAATATGGTGGAGGGGGGCACCGCACACAGCTAAGGAACGATCCGTAGATCAACTTGTGTCTTTGGGGTGCCCCGTGCCCCCGTATATAAAGGAGGGAGGGGGGAGGCCGGCCGGCCCTTGTTGGGCGCGCCAGGAGGAGGAGTCCTCCTCCTAGTAAGATTAGGACTCCTCCTTTCCTACTCCTACTAGGAGGGGAAGGAAGGGGGAGAGGAGGGGAAGGAAAGAGGGGGGCGCCGCCCCCCCCCTCCTAGTCCAATTCGGACAAGAGGGAGAGGGGGCGCGTGGCCCTTCCTGGCCGCCCCTCTCTCTTCCCACCAAGGCCCATGTGGCCCATTAACTCTCCCGGGGGGTTCCGGTAACCCTCCGGCACTCCGGTTTTCTCCGAAATCACCCGGAACACTTCCGGTGTCCGAATATAATCGTCCAATATATCAATCTTTATGTCTCAACCATTTCGAGACTCCTCGTCATGTCCGTGATCACATCCGGGACTCGAACAAACCGGTACATCAAAACTTGTAAACTCATAATAAAACTGTCATCGTAGCGTTAAGCGTGCGGACCCTACGGGTTCGAGAACTATGTAGACATGACCTAGAACTATTCTCGGTCAATAACCAATAGCGGAACCTGGATGCCCATATTGGTTCCTACATATTCTCTGAAGATCTTTATCGGTCAAACCGCATAACAACATCGTTGTTCCCTTTGTCATCGGTATGTTACTTGCCCGAGATTTGATCGTCGGTATCCAATACCTAGTTCAATCTCGTTACCGGCAAGTCTCTTTACTCGCTCGTAACACATCATGTTATAACTAACTCATTAGTTACAATGCTTGCAAGGCTTAGGTGATGAGTATTACCGAGAGGGCCAGAGATACCTCTCCGACAATCGGAGTGACAAAACCTAATCTCGAATTATGCCAACCCAACATGTACCTTGGAAACACCTGTAGAGCACCTTTATAATCAGCCCGATTACGTTGTGGCGTTTGGTAGCACACAAAGTGTTCTTCCGATGGCGTGAGTTGCACAATCTCATAGTTGCAGGAACTTTGTATAAGTCATGAAGAAAGCAATAGCAACATACTAAACGATCAAGTGCTAGGCTAACGGAATGGGTCATGTCAATCACATCATTCTCCTAATGATGTGATCCCATTAATCGAATGACAACACATGTCTATGGTTAGGAAACATAACCATCTTTGATTAATGAGCTAGTCAAGTAGAGGCATACTAGTGACTTTATGTTTGTCTATGTATTCACACGTGTATCATGTTTCCGGTTAATACAATTCTAGCATGAATAATAAACATTTATCATGATATGAGGAAATAAATAATAACTTTATTATTGCCTCTAGGGCATATTTCCCTCAGTCTCCCACTTGCACTAGAGTCAATAATCTAGATTACATAGTAATGATTCTAACACCCATGGAGTCTTGGTGCTGATCATGTTTTGCTCGTGAGAGAGGCTTAGTCAATGGGTCTGCAACATTCAAATCCGTATGTATCTTGCAAATCTCTATGTCTCCCACTTGGACTTGGTCCCGAATGGAATTGAAGCGTCTCTTGATGTGCTTGGTCCTCTTGTGAAATCTGGATTCCTTTGCCAAGGCAATTGCACCAGTATTGTCACAGAAGATCTTCATTGGTCCCGATGCACTAGGTATGACACCTAGATCGGAAATGAACTCCTTCATCCAGACTCCTTCATTTGCTGCTTCCGAAGCAGTTATGTACTCCGCTTCACATGTAGATCCCGCTACGACGCTTTGTTTAGAACTGCACCAACTTACAACTCCACCGTTTAATAAAAACACGTATCCGGTTTGCGATTTAGAATCGTCCGGATCAGTGTCAAAGCTTGCATCGACGTAACCGTTTACGACTAGCTCTTTGTCACCTCCATATATGAGAAACATATCCTTAGTCCTTTTCGGTATTTCAGGATGTTCTTGACCGCTGTCCGATGATCCACTCTGGATTACTTTGGTACCTTCCTGCCAAGCTTATTGCTAAGCATCGTCGGTCGGCACACAGCATTGCATATATGATAGAGCCTATGGCTGAAGCATAGGGAACATCTTTCATTTTCTCTCTATCTTCTGCTGTGGTCGGGCATTGAGTTTGACTCAACTTCACACCTTGTAGCACAGGAAAGAATCCTTTCTTTGCCTGATCCATTTTGAACTTTTTCAAAATTTTGTCAAGGTATGTGCTTCATGAAAGTCCTATTAAGCGTCTTGATCTATCTCTATAGATCTTGATGCCCAATATGTAAGCAGCTTCACCGAGGTCTTTCATTGAAAAACTTTTATTCAAGTATCCTTTTATGCTTTCCAGAAATTCTATATCATTTCTAGTTAATAATATGTCATCTACATATAAAATTAGAAATGCTATAGAGCTCCCACTCACTTTCTTGTAAATACAGGCTTCTCCAAAAGTCTGTATAAAACCATATGCTTTGATCACACTATCAAAGCGTTTATTCCAACTCCGAGATGCTTGCACCAGTCCATAAATGGAACGTTGGAGCTTGCACACTTTGTCAGCACCTTTTGGATCAACAAAACCTTCCGGCTGCATCATATACAACTCTTCTTCTAGAAATCCATTCAAGAATGCAGTCTTGACATCCATTTGCCAAATTTCATAATCATGAAATGTAGCAATAGCTAACATGATTCGGACGGACTTAAGCATCGCTACGGGTGAGAAAGTCTCATCGTAGTCAACCCCTTGAACTTGTTGAAAACCTTTTGCAACAAGTCGAGCTTTATAGACAGTTATATTACCATCAGCGTCAGTCTTCTTCTTAAAGATCCATTTATTCTCAATGGCATGCCGATCATCGGGCAAGTCAACCAAAGTCCATACTTTATTTTCATACATGGATCCCATCTCAGATTTCATGGCTTCTAGCCATTTTGCGGAATCCGGGCTCATCATCGCTTCCTCATAGTTCGTAGGTTCATCATGGTAAAGTAACATGACTTCCAAAATAGGATTACCGTACCACTCTGGTGCGGATCTTACTCTGGTAGACCTACGAGGTTCAGTAGAAACTTGATCTGAAGTTTCATGATCATTATCATTAGCTTCCTCACTAATTGGTGTAGTTGTCACAGGAACCGGTTCTCGAGATGAACTACTTTCCAACAAGGGAGTAGATACAGTTATCTCATCAAGTTCTACTTTCCTCCCACTCACTTCTTTCGAGAGAAACTCCTTCTCTAGAAAGGATCCATTCTTAGCAACGAATGTCTTACCTTCGGATCTGTGATAGAAGGTGTACCCAATAGTTTCTTTTGGGTATCCTATGAAGACACATTTCTCCGATTTAGGTTCGAGCTTATCTGGTTGAAGTTTCTTCACATAAGCATCGCAGCCCCAAACTTTAAGAAACGACAACTTTGGTTTCTTGCCAAACCACAGTTCATAAGGCGTCGTCTCAACGGATTTTGATGGTGCCCTATTTAACGTGAATGCGGCTGTCTCTAAAGCATAACCCCAAAATGATAGCGGTAAATCAGTAAGAGACATCATAGATCGCACCATATCCAGTAAAGTACGATTACGACGTTCGGACACACCATTTCGTTGTGGTGTTCCAGGTGGCGTGAGTTGCGAAACTATTCCACATTGTTTCAAGTGTAGGCCAAACTCATAACTCAAATATTCTCCTCCACGATCAGATCGTAGAAACTTTATTTTCTTGTTACGATGATTTTCCACTTCACTCTGAAATTCTTTGAACTTTTCAAATGTTTCAGACTTGTGTTTCATCAAGTAGATATACCCATATCTGCTCAAATCATCTGTGAAGGTGAGAAAATAACGATACCCGCCGTGAGCCTCAACATTCATTGGGCCACAAACATCAGTATGTATGATTTCCAACAAATCAGTTGCTTGCTCCATAGTTCCGGAGAACGGCGTTTTAGTCATCTTGCCCATAAGGCACGGTTCGCAAGTACCAAGTGATTCATAATCAAGTGATTCCAAAAGTTCATCAGTATGGAGTTTCTTCATGCGCTTTACACCGATATGACCCAAACGGCAGTGCCACAAATAAGTTGCACTATCATTATTAACTCTGCATCTTTTGGTTTCAACACTATGAATATGTGTATCACTACTATCGAGATTTAATAAAAATAGACCACTCTTCAAGGGTGCATGACCATAAAAGATATTACTCATATAAATAGAACAACCATTATTCTCTGATTTAAATGAATAACCGTCTCGCATCAAACAAGATCCAGATATAATGTTCATGCTCAACGCTGGCACCAAATAACAATTATTCAGGTCTAAAACTAATCCCGAAGGTAGATGTAGAGGTAGCGTGCCGACTACGATTACATCGACTTTGGAACCGTTTCCCACGCGCATCGTCACCTCGTCCTTGGCCAGTGCTCGCTTATTCCGTAGTCCCTGTTTCGAGTTGCAAATATTAGCAGCAGAACCAGTATCAAATACCAGTGCTACTACGAGCTCTAGTTAGGTACACATCAATAACATGTATATCACATATACCTTTGTTCACTTTGCCATCCTTCTTATCCGCCAAATACTTGGGGCAGTTCCGCTTCCAGTGACCAGTCTGCTTGCAGTAGAAGCACTCAGTTTCAGGCTTAGGTCCAGACTTGGGTTTGTTCTCTTGAGCAGCAACTTGCTTGCTGTTCTTCTTGAAGTTCCCCTTCTTCTTCCCTTTGCCCTTTTTCTTGAAACTAGTGGTCTTGTTGACCATCAACACTTGATGCTCCTTCTTGATTTCTACCTCCGCAGCTTTTAGCATTGCGAAGAGCTCGGGAATAGTCTTGTTCATCCCTTGCATATTATAGTTCATCACAAAGCTCTTGTAGCTTGGTGGCAGTGATTGGAGAATTCTGTCAATGACGCTATCATCCGGAAGATTAACTCCCAGTTGAATCAAGTGATTATTATACCCAGAAATTTTGAGTATATGCTCACTAACAGAACTATTCTCCTCCATCTTGCAGCTGTAGAACTTATTGGAGACTTCATATCTCTCAATCCGGGCATTTGCTTGAAATATTAACTTCAACTCCTGGAACATCTCATATGCTCCATGACGTTCAAAACGTCGTTGAAGACCCGGTTCTAAGCCGTAAAGCATGGCACACTGAACTATAGAGTAGTCATCAGCTTTGCTCGCCAGACGTTCTTAACGTCGTCGGTTACATCAGCAGCAGGTTCTGGCACCCAGCGGTGCTTCCGGGGCGTAACTTTTCGTGCAGCAATGAGGATGATCCTCAAGTTACGGACCCAGCCGTGTAATTGCTACCATCATCTTTCAACTTTGCTTTCTCAAGGAACGCATTAAAATTCAACGGAACAACAGACGAGCCATCTATCTACAAACAAACATAGACAAGCAAAATACTATCGGTACTAAGTTCATGATAAATTTAAGTTCAATTAATCATATTACTTAAGAACTCCCACTTAGACAGACATCTCTCTAGTCATCTAAGTGATCACGTGATCCAAATCAACTAAACCATAACCGATCATCACGTGAGATGGAGTAGTTTTCAATGGTGAACATCACTATGTTGATCATATCTACTATATGATTCATGCTCGACCTTCGGTCTCCGTGTTCGAGGCCATATCTGCATATGCTAGGCTCGTTAAGTTTAACCTGAGTATTCTGCGTGTGCAAAACTGGCTTGCACCCGTTGTAGATGGACGAGAGCTTATCACACCGATCATCACGTGGTGTGCAGGCACGACGAACTTTGGCAACGGTGCATACTCAGGGAGAACACTTCTTGATAATTTTAGTGAGAGATCATCTTAAAATGCTACCGTCAATCAAAGCAAGATAAGATGCATAAAGGATAAACATCACATGCAATCAATATAAGTGATATGATATGGCCATCATCATCTTGTGCTTGTGAACTCCATCTCCGAAGCACCGTGATGATCACCATCGTCACCGGCGCGACACCTTGATCTTCATCGTAGCATCGTTGTCGTCTCGCTAACTATTGCTTCTACGACTATCGCTACCGCTTAGTGATAAAGTAAAGCAATTACAGGGCGTTTGCATTTCATACAATAAAGCGACAACCATATGGCTCCTGCCAGTTGCCGATAACTTCGATTACAAAGCATGATAATCTCATACAATAAAATATAGCATCACGTCTTGACCATATCACATCACAACATGCCCTGCAAAAACAAGTTAGATGTCCTCTACTTTGTTGTTGCAAGTTTTACGTAGCTGCTACGGGCTTAGCAAGAACCGTTCTTACCTACGCATCAAAAACCACAACGATAGTTTGTCAAGTTGGTGCTGTTTTAACCTTCGCAAGGACCGGGCGTAGCCACACTCGATTCAGCTAAAGTGAGAGAGACAGACACCCGCCGTTCACCTTTAAGCAACGAGTGCTCGTAGCAGTGAAACCAGTCTCGCGTAAGCGTACGCCTAATGTCGGTCCGGGCCGCTTCATCTCACAATACCGCCGAACCAAAGTATGACATGCTAGTAAGCAGTATGACTTATATCGCCCACAACTCACTTGTGTTCTACTCGTGCATATGACATCTACGCATAAAACCAGGCTCGGATGCCACTGTTGGGGAACGTAGTAATTTCAAAAAAATTCCTACGCACACGCAAGATCATGGTGATGGCATAGCAACGAGAGGGGAGAGTGTTCGTCCACGTACCCTCGTAGACCGTAAGCGGAAGCGTTATGACAACGCGGTTGATGTAGTCGTACGTCTTCACGATCCGACCGATCCAAGCACCGAACGTACGGCACCTCCGAGTTCAGCACACGTTCAGCTCGATGACGATCCCCGGGCTCCGATCCAGCAGAGCTTCGGGGAAGAGTTCCGTCAGCATGACGGCATGGTGACGATGATGATGTTCTACCGGCGCAGGGCTTCTCCTAAACTCCACGACGATATGACCGAGGTGGAATATGGTGGAGGGGGGCACCGCACACGGCTAAGGAACGATCCGTAGATCAACTTGTGTCTTTGGGGTGCCCCCTGCCCCCGTATATAAAGGAGGGAGGGGGGAGGCCGGCCGGCCCTTGTTGGGCGCGCTAGGAGGAGGAGTCCTCCTCCTAGTAAGATTAGGACTCCTCCTTTCCTACTCCTACTAGGAGGGGAAGGAAGGGGGAGAGGAGGGGAAGGAAAGAGGGGGGCGCCGCCCCCCCCCCTCCTAGTCCAATTCGGACCAGAGGGAGAGGGGGCGTGTGGCCCTTCCTGGCCGCCCCTCTCTCTTTCCACCAAGGCCCATGTGGCCCATTAACTCTCCCGGGGGGTTCCGGTAACCCTCCGGCACTCCGGTTTTCTCCGAAATCACCCGGAACACTTCCGGTGTCCGAATATAGTCGTCCAATATATCAATCTTTATGTCTCAACCATTTCGAGACTCCTCGTCATGTCCGTGATCACATCCGGGATTCATAACAAACTTCGGTACATCAAAACTTGTAAACTCATAATAAAACTGTCATCGTAACGTTAAGCGTGCGGACCCTACGGGTTCGAGAATTATGTAGACATGACCTAGAACTATTCTCGGTCAATAACCAATAGCGGAACCTGGATGCCCATATTGGTTCCTACATATTCTATGAAGATCTTTATCGGTCAAACCGCATAACAACATACGTTGTTCCCTTTGACATCGGTATGTTACTTGCCCGATATTTGATCGTCGGTATCCAATACCTAGTTCAATCTCGTTACCGGCAAGTCTCTTTACTCGTTCTATAACACATCATCTTATAACTAACTCATTAGTTACAATGCTTGCAAGGCTTAGGTGATGAGTATTACCGAGAGGGCCCAGAGATACCTCTCCGACAATCGGAGTGACAAAACCTAATCTCGAATTATGCCAACCCAACATGTACCTTCGGAAGCACCTGTAGAGCACCTTTATAATCACCCAGTTACGTTGTGATGTTTGGTAGCACACAAAGTGTTCTTCCGGTAAACGTGAGTTGCACAATCTCATAGTTGCAGGAACTTTGTATAAGTCATGAAGAAAGCAATAGCAACATACTAAACGATCAAGTGCTAGGCTAACGGAATGGGTCATGTCAATCACATCATTCTCCTAATGATGTGATCCCATTAATCGAATGACAACACATGTCTATGGTTAGGAAACATAACCATCTTTGATTAATGAGCTAGTCAAGTAGAGGCATACTAGTGACTTTATGTTTGTCTATGTATTCACACGTGTATCATGTTTCCGGTTAATACAGTTCTAGCATGAATAATAAACATTTGTCATGATATGAGGAAATATATAATAACTTTATTATTGCCTCTAGGGCATATTTCCTTCAATGAGATCATCATGGAACATGTGGGAGCCAATATGGGTATCCGGATCCCGCTATTGGTTATTGGCCGGTGAGGTATCTCGGTCATGTCTGCATGGTTCCCTAACTCGTAGGGTCTACACACTTAATGTTCGGTGACGCTAGAGTTGTAATGGGAATTGTATGTGGTTACCGAAAGTTTTTTAGAGTCACAGATGAGATCCCGGACGTCACGAGGAGTTCCAGAATGGCCCGGAGGTGAAGATTTATATATGGAAGTCCAGTTTCAGTCGCCAGAAAAGTTTCGGGGGTTATCGGTATTGTACTGGGACCACCGAAAGGGTTCCGGGGGTCCACCAGGAGGGGCCACCTGCCCCGGGGGACCAAATGGGCCGAATATGGGTGGGAACCAGCCTCCTAGGCGCCTAGGGTTTAAACCCTAGGGGTGGGGGAGCCCCCCCACCAACTTGGGGGGCAAGTCTCCCCCCTTGGCCGCCGCCCCCCCTCTAGATGCATCTTGGGGGACCGGCCCCCTCTCCCTTCACCCTATAAATAGAGGGGGGGGGAGGGGGGCGGTGGGAGGGTGGCTTCACATTTGCCCTTGGCGCAACCCTCCCCCCTACACCTCCTCCTCCTCCTCCGTAGTGCTTGGCGAAGCCCTGCCGGAGAACCACGAGCTTCACCGCCACCACGCCGTCGTGCTGCCGGAGCTCTCCCTCAACTTCTCCTCCCCCCTTGCTGGATCAAGGAGGATACGTCCCCCGGTTGTATGTGTGTTGAACATGGAGGCGCCGTCCGTTCGGCACTAGATCGGATCTTCCGCGATTTGAATCGCAGCGAGTACGACTCCATTAACCACGTTCTTTGCAATGCTTCCACTTAGCGATCTTCAAGGGTATGAAGATGCACTCCCTCTCTCTCGTTGCTAGCATCTCCTAGATTGATCTTGGTGACACGTAGGATTTTTTTTTTTGAATTATTACTACGTTACCTAATAGTGGCATCATGAGCTAGGTCTATGCGTAGATTCTATGCACGAGTATAACATAATTAGTTGTGGGCGATGATATGGTCAATTTGCTTGCCATTACTAGTCCTTTCTTGATTCGGCGGCATTGTGGGATGAAGCGGCCCGGACCGACCTGACACATACGCTTACGTGAGACAGGTTCCACCGACTGACATGCACTGGTTGCATAAGGTGGCTAGTGGATATTTGTCTCTCCTACTTTAGTCGGATCGACTTCGATGAAGAGGGTCCTTATGAAGGGTAAATAGCAATTGGCATATCACCGTTGTGGCTTTTGCATAGGTAATACACGTTCTTGCTAGAAACCCATAGCAGCCACGTAAAACATGCAACAACAATTAGCGGACGTCTAACTTGTTTTTGCAGGGTATGCTATGCGATGTGATATGGCCAAAAGGATGTGATGAATTATATATATGATGTATGAGATTGATCATGTTCTTGCAATAGGAATCACGACTTGCATGTCGATGAGTATGACAACCGGCAGGAGCCATAGGAGTTGTCTTAATTTATTGTATGACCTGCGAGTCAATGAAAAACGCTATGTAATTACTTTACTTTATTGCTAACCGTTAGCCATAGTAGTAGAAGCAATAGTTGGCGAGAAAACTTCACGAAGACACAATGATGGAGATCATGATGATGGAGATCATGGTGTCATGCCGGTGACGATGGTGATCATGGCACGCCTCGAAGATGGGGATCAAAGGCGAAAGATGATATTGGCCATATCATGTCACTTTATGATTTGCATGTGATGTTTGTCATGTTTACATCTTATTTGCTTAGAATGACTAGCACAAATAAGATGACCCCTCACTAAAATTTCAAGAAATGTGTTCCCCTTAAGTGTGCACCATTGCAAAGGTTCGTTGCTTCGAAGCACAACGTGATGATCGGGTGTGATAGATTCTAACGCTCGCATACAACGGGTGTAAGCCATATTTACACATGCGAAACACTTAGGTTGACTTGACGAGCCTAGCATGTACAGACATGGCCTAGGAACACGAGAGACCGAAAGGTCGAACATGAGTCATATAGTAGATGCGATCAACATGGAGATGTTCACCGTTGATGACTAGTCCATCTCACATGATGATCGGACATGGCCTAGTTGATTCGGATCATGTATCACTTAGATGACTAGAGGGATGTCTATCTGAGTGGGAGTTCATTAAATAATTTGATTACATGAACTTAATTATCATGAACTTAGTCTATAATTGTCTTTACAATCTATCTTGTAGATCCAATGGCCCACACTAATGTTGCCCTCAACTTCAACGCGTTCCTAGAGAAAACCAAACTGAAAGACGATGAAAGCAACTATACGGACTGGGTCCGTAACTTGAGGATCATCCTCATAGCTTCCAAGAAAGCATATGTCCTTGAAGCACCGCTAGGTGACACGCACATTTTCCCAGCAACTCAAGACGTTATGAACGCCTGGCAGTCGTGTAGTGATGATTACTCCCTGGTTCAGTGCGGCATGATTTACAGCTTAGAACCGGGGCTCCAAAAGCGTTTTGAGCAACATAGAGTATATGAGATGTTCCAAGAGCTGAGAATGGTTTTCCAAGCTCATGTCCGGGTCGAGAGATATGAAGTCTCCGACAAGTTCTTCAGTTGTAAGATGGAGGAAAACAATTATGTCAGCGAGCATATACTCAAAATGTCTGGTTTGCACAACTGCTTGTCTCAGCTGGGAGTTAATCTTCTAGATGACTCGGTCATTACAGAATTCTCTAGTCGCTTCCACCTAGCTACTAGAGCTTTGTGATGAACTTCAATATGCAAGGGATGGAGAAGTCCATTCTTGAGTTATATTCGATGCTGAAATCAGCGGACGTGGAGATCAAAAAGGAACATCAAGTGTTGATGATGAATAAGACCACTAAGTTCAAGAAAGGTAAGGGTAAGAAGAATTTTAAGAAGGACGACAAGGGAGTTGCCGCGCCCGGTAAGTCACTTGCCGGGAAGAAGCCAAAGAATGGAGCCAAGCCTGAGACCGAGTGATTTTATTGCAAGGGAAATGGTCACTGGAAGCGGAACTGCCCCAAGTACTTAGGGATAAGAAGGCCGGCAACGTCAAAGATATATATGATATACATGTCATTGATGTGTACCTTACCAGCGCTCGTAGTAGCTCCTGGGTATTTGATACCGGTGCGGTTGCTCACATTTGTCACTCAAGACAGGAGTTGCGGAATAAGCGGAGACCGGCAAAGGACGAGGTGATGATGCGCGTCGGGAATGGTTCCAAAGGTCGATGTGATCGCCGTCGGCACGCTACCTCTACATCTACCTTCGGGATTAGTTTTAAACCTCAGTAATTGTTATTTAGTACCAACTTTGAGAATGAACATTGTATCTAGATCTCGTTTAATGCGAGATGGCTACTCATTTAAATCCGAGAATAATAGGTGTTCTATTTATATAAGAGATATGTTTTATGGTCATGCCCGCTGGTCAATGGTTTATTTTTATTAAATCTCAAACGTGATGTTACACACATTCATAGTGTGAATGCCAAAAGATGTAATGTTGATAATGATAGTCCCACATACTTGTGGCACTGCGGCCTTGGTCATATCGGTCTCAAACGCATGAAGAAACTCCATGCAGATGGACTTTTACAGTCTCTTGATTATGAATCATTTGACACGTGTGAACCATGCCTCTTGGGCAAGATGACCAAGACTCCGTTCTCCAGAACAATGGAGCGAGCAACCAACTTGTTGAAAATAAGACATACTGATGTATGCGGTCCAATGAGCGTTGAGGCTCGCGGTGGCTATCGTTATGTTGTCACCCTCACTGATGACTTAAACATATATGAGTATGTCTACTTAATAAAACACAAGTCTGTGACCTTTGAAAAGTTCAATGAATTTCAGAGCGAGGTAGAGAATTAACGTGACAAGAAAATAAAGTTCCTACGATCTGATCGTGGAGGAGAATATTTGAGTCACGAGTTTGGCACACACTTAAAAAAATGTGGAATTATTTTCCAACTCACACCGCCTGGTTACATAAGGTATGTTGTTTGAATTATTACTACGTTACCAACAAATACATGAGACCCTCGTGCCCCAAGTGAAGCCCGGGGAACACACAGTGGACCGTCGACAGTGGCAAGGCAACAAGCACTACTTAGGAAGCGATGAGGAAATGGAACGGGGGGATTGGGGGGTGGGTATATTAGACTTGATTAAGCTATTGATGGACCAGCTAGTTAATTAAGGGAGGGAGAAAGGACATGGTGGCCAAGTCTCGATATTGGAGAGAGATGACTGTGAGTGACGAGGAGCCGAGCCACACTAGTATATATTTCCTCCTTCAGAAATAACCTTGGTTCAAATTTGAACTAAAACCATATTAATTATTTACGAATGCCGGTAATATTATTAATCATCAATGTTTGTATAATTAGCTAGCTAATCATGTATCACTTCAGGTGGAACGTATCTATGGGCTTTGGTTTATTTCTCTTTATTCTCTTATTGTAAACTAGTAGTAGAAGCTCTAGAACCTTCCCAGATCATTTTTAGTTCTCCTTTTGTTTTTAGTTATTATTTTCGTTTTCATTTTTTCCTTTTCCCCTTATACATTTGTGAATATTTTTTCAAATTCTCAAAAAGTTTTTAAATCGTGAATATTTACTGTTCATCAAATTAAAAAAATTCACCGAGCTTAAAAATGTTCATCAAATTTCAATTTTCTTCATCAATACCAAAAAATGTTCATCATCTTTTTCAAAATGTTCATGAATATCAACAAATGTTCATGAAATTCAAAAATTGTTCATCCCACTCAAAACTTGCTCGTGAAATTCAAAAAAGTTCATCAAATTCAAAAAATGTTCATCATTTTTTTCACTTTGTAGATATTCAAGAACATTTCCTGAATCGGTGAATATTTTAAGAAATGCATACATTTGTTTTGAAGTGGAACTTTTTTCATATTTGCGAACATTATTCAGAATTCATGATTTTTTTTTATATCTGTGAATAATTTTTAAATTTTCGTTTTTTAAAATCATGAATTTTTTTAAATCATGAACTTGTTTTAAAGAAGGAAAAAAAGAAAAACCAGGAACGAAAAAAGTAAAAGATGAAAGAGAAAAAGAAGAAAGGGCCCGCCTGCCCCACACATGGGCGGGCCCAAAACAGCGCGCGGGGGGTTCGCGTTTCAACGCTTCGCATCGCGCTTGTCGGTAAATTGGAGATCGCCGGATTAAGGTGTGAGCAGGCGTAATTTCCTTGACCGGCCCTGCCTCTTCTGCTAGCTGGGGACCGATTGGTTTGATCCTTAGCGGGCCATGAGCGGACCGAAAGCCCGCTCGCTGCATCCACCCTATGCACTTGTTTCTTTATGGTCTATATGGTCGTCCGGTCGCAAGGCGATCCATGAGGGGGTTTTCCAAAGCCCACCACATCGACCTTCATGTTTGTGAAGTGGTTTATTGAAGAGCTCGACATGATCATGGATAAGCAGCAACAAACTACCCAGCCATTATTAGACTTTCCTGCAATTATTCAGAGACACCAAAAGGCTTCGCTGGCTGGGATCATGAAGATCCATGTGGACGCCGGGGTGCGTGCAAGACGAGGGGGATCTGCAGCAGCAGTATGCCATGACAACAATCGCAATTATCTTGGCAGCTCATCACTGGTGATAGCTGGAGTCCAGGATCCGGCAACTCTTGAGGCCATCGCATGTAGAGAGGGATCTAAAGCTCCCTTGCCGAAGATCCTCACGTTCAAAAATTCGTCATCTCCTCGGACTCCAAGCCAGTTATCTCAGACATCAACAAGGGATCTAAAGGTCGTTTTGGTGCTATAATTAGTGAAATTAGTCTCAAGTCGAGTACTATGAATTCTTATTTTATTTTTGAAGGTCACGCAGTTAATGTGGAAGCACATAGGTTAGCCAGGTACTCTCTTAATCTTGGTCAGGGGCACCACGTATGGCTTGGGCAACCTCATGATCCAATTTGTATCCCACTATCTGTGGTCTATATATGATGAATAAAACCTAGTTCTACCCCTAAAAAATATAAAAGAAAGTTCCTAAAAGAAACTACAAGAAGTAAACAACGCTTAATTAACAGAGGACATGGTTAATCTAACATTCTTTAACCTGTATTGTAGGTTTTTAGCTTAATTATCAGATGGCTTGCGAATTTTCTTGCAGATCGATTAAACGCCTGGATGTATATCTATTCATACTTAATACGTAAATGCTCTGTATCATTCTTAGCAATCCCGGGTGCCAACACTGGTCATGAACAATCCAGAACTAATTCAGCACAGACTTAGTTCGACAAATATATGGAATCTTGAACAAATCTTCACATGTACTTGAGTGTAAATCCTTATACTAATCCTGTACGATATTAGAATCCTTGACATGTAAAGGGACTTCGACGAATCATGTCATCGTCTACTTTTGCAAGCTACTACTAGTCTTATGTATCTTTACAGGCCACACAAGATTACAAACTTAGTTCGGTGCAAGACAAGCTAATCTACTTTATGTGTAACAACTTGTAGAATATAACAACCCCAGTTTTAGAAAATGTTGCAATCTGGGTCGATGTTTGACATGTAAAGTAAATAAGATGAGTTATGCCAATTATCAAGATTTGTTGATAGCGGAACGATACATGCAACGACAACGAACTTCGATGACCAGTGCAAGAATATGCTTGTAAGTAGTTGCACCTAACGCAACGTACCAAATGATAGAGTCCGAGAAGCACCCATGCACTTTTAAGAAAAGGAAATGTAAAGATGAAAAAAGGCGACGCCGTGTCAGTTATAAATAGGCCTTAACAATCATGACACTCCTCCAGCACCCACCATTCACTCAACTTGAGAAGAAACATTATCTAACACAAATCAACCATGAAGAAATTCCTCGTCCTTGCCATCATTGTCATCGCGGCGACCACCACGGCCGCCGAACCCTTTACTGCATTCCGTATTGCTTGGGAGCCGCAACATCCATCATCTCCAGAGCAGCAACCAACTCCGCAGCCACAAGAACATCCAGTTCCACATCAGAAGTTGAACCCTTGCAGGGATGCCCTCCTACACCAGTGTAGCCCAGTAGCTGATATGTCGTTCCTCCGGTCACAGGTGGTGCAACATAGCAGCTGCTTGGTAATGTGGGAGCAGTGTTGTCAGCAACTAAAAGCGATCCCCAAGCAGTCAAGATGTGAGGCCATCCACAACGTCGTGCACGCCATTATTTTGCAACAACAAAAACAATTGGTACAAGGTACTTCCACCCAACCTCAGCAGCAACAAGAACAGGGTCAGGGTTCTAGCCAGCCACAACAACAACAACAACAACAACAACAACAACAACAACAACAACAACAACTGGATCAAGGTTGGATCGCGGCTATAGGGACATGGGTGATTCAGACCGTTCCGGCAATGTGCGACGTGCATGTTCCACCATACTGCTACACCACCATATCATCATCCAGTGACGTCACTACCGGAATGGGCGGCTACTGAGAAGATGAGAGCTCTAGTATCTGAAAAATGGACCACCAATGTTTAGTCAATGGTCCGATCCATATGTAGCGGTGAAAAATAAAGTGCCATGCATTATCATGTGTGTGGACTAGACTGGCACTAGTTCAAACTTGGGAATAAAAGGCAAACTAAGTTATTTTCTGCATATAGCGTTATCCACGTGTTTCCATTCGGGCACACGTGGATATGTTCATTCCTAACCACAATATTATGCATTAACTATCTTTGTACTCCCTCCGTTTTTACTTACTCCGCGTATTAGTTTTGACTCAAGTCAAACTTTATAAAGTTTGACCAAGTTTATAGAAAACAATATGAACATTTACAGTAACAATTTTATATGATGTAGAAATATATCGAATGATGAATCCAATGATATGTACTTGGTGGTGTATATGTTAATATTTTTTTTACAAACTTCTTGAAAGTATATAAAATTTGACTTTAGACAAACCTAATATGCGAAGTAAATAAAAACAGAGAGAGTATGTAGCAAAATAACCTTTAAAAAATAACCAAATGGTTGTGAAAGTCGGACTGAGCTAGATCCCTATTAAGGTAAGGAGTAAGGACTAACCACAAACCAACTCTTTAATGGTGATCCTTCTGAAATTTGACCTTCTTGAGATGATTGACAACTAGTTCTAAATAGTACTTCCTCTGTAAAGAAATATAAGAGTGTTTAAATCACTATTATAGTGATCTAAACACTCTTTCATTTCTTTATGGACGGAGTATATGGCATTGGTATCAATGTGGTCCATGTAAGATTTTACTGTTGGTTTAGACTTTAGAGAGCGGGCAATTTGTCATTTCTGTCCATATCCTGGAGGAAACTTTGCTGTCCAGAAAATGCGTTCACTAATTAAGTCTGTGCAGAAAAAACTCAAACAGAGACAAAGGAAGCAAGCCACACTGATTGAGATGCCACTCTGATTGGCTGCTTCCGCCCTCCTCTTCCACAGAATAAAGAAGCTAGTCTCGTTCTGCATATTATGGAAACCACAAGTTCTTTCAGAAACAAAACTTTCTAGAGACCACTCAATTTTCTCTGCTGTCCATAAATAAGTGATAATTCACAAAAAGGATGGAAAGCCAACCATAAATAAAGAAATGGCCATCTTCTATCTACATCTAGAGGCATAGCTGTAGCTGGCTTGAGTAGTCATCATCATCATCATCATCATCATCCCAAAGAAGAAGAGGAGGAAGAAGAAGAAGATGCAAGACTGGGGTCCAATGCTCATCTCCTTCATGCTCTTCATCCTTCTATCCCCGGGGCTCCTCTTCCAGATCCCCGGCAAATCGCGGACGATCGAGTGCGGCAAATTCCACACGAGTGTAGTCTCCGTCCTCATCCACACCATCATCTTCTGCACCCTCAATGCCTTCTTCCTCATTGTCGTTGGCATCCGCATCGAGTTCGGCTCCTCATCATGAGTAGTAGAGTACCCCGCTTCACCCTGTTCTACCTGTTTATTTTTCTCTTTCTCTGTCTCGTTTGGTTCTTGCTGCTTGTTAATTGGTTTGCCTGTGCTCACTGGGATATGTTACATGGTAAAATACCCGCATATGTTACATGGTGGAATCATGTGAGTTTTGTATTATTGAGATTTAACAACAACATTACTGTATATGTCAGGGATCGTACTTTCTCGTTAATGGATTTTTTTATTAGTGTATCAAGCTGTTACAAATAGATAAATTGGGCTATAGATCAAAGTTATACAGCAAAGAATTACTTCCTTTGTTGCATGTAGTGAATACTCACTTTATTTTGTTGTCTATCTCTTTGTTATGTTGCTATTATGCGGAGACCAGAAGTTTTATGCTCTTTTCGATTTTTCTTTCTTCTTATGTCACTGTTGACATATGCATTGTGATGGACGTGGAAATGGAACAAGAAATCCAAAACATCATGTATACAGTAGAAGCAAGTTTTGACCATCCATCCTATAAGTGCTGGAATTTTTGTCTATTTGGGCCTAGCCCAATAGCAGTTTCAGAATTCCTAATAAATCCTAGAGGCCCACGCAGCCCATTCGTGCAAGGCAAGAGGTGGACCTAAAGTTTAGTCCCACATTGCTAGTTTAGAGGGAGTTGAACCTCTTTATAAGGGAGGTTCTTTCCCCACATGTATGAGCATGAGAACAAGAGAGACATCCACGCGCACTCCTCCTCCACCGCCCGCCGCGCCGCGGGTTGCTGGAATGAGCCGATGTCTAAATTTTTGCCACGCACGACGGGTATACGAACGGTCACACGGGAGCTAAAACGTTTTGCTATAGTGGAGACTGAATACGAACGGCACACCTGTTCGCTTCGTCTCCCTCCGTTGCTTCACCTCCCGTCGCAGCCTGTTCGCGTCCCTCTCCTGTGCCTATATAAGAGAGGTCACTCCTCTCCAGAGAGACACATCAGAAGGTCCTCTTCCTCTCGCCACACAGTTCCTGAGCAATGCGCTGCTGCTACAATCTTCCCCATCCCGGCTTGCGGCGTGCATCGCAGGTCGGGACAGTACGCCTCCGAAACCGCACCTTTTGAGTCCTGTACGGGAGAAGGGTGATAAGGTTTTTGGGGAGCGCTCTGCGTGACTACTGACTTCTTCGTCACGGACGCCCTGGACTCCGACGACTACTTCCCCGACGACGACAACTTCCCCGATGTCGACAACTTCCTCGACGACATGGAGGACACCGACCCCAAGTCTAGTGCCTCTGCTCCCGCTTCTGTCCCGTACGTGTTTGTCCCCTTTCTATTAGAGGTTCTGCTTCAGTTCCTTGTTCTAGTATTTGCCCTACATATGTTAGACTCTATTTCATATATGGAACTTTCTATACTGTCTGCTCTAGATATGTTTAGTTACGGTTCATATATGAACATGTTGTTTACCTTCTCTTTGTCAAATCACATGGCTTATTTTATGACTGCTATACTACCCATGTTTTTTCTAGTATTTCTGTTACTAAAATCATTCGGTAAATTGCTCGTATTTCCAACAATCCAAAAACCTTACTATAGGCAATTTACCCCAAGTGGTTCTGATGCTTCCATGAGACCTCCTATGTTTGAGGGTATCCACTATAAGAGGTGGCGTGTGAGAGCAGTCTTATGGTTTCAAACCATGAGTTGCTATGACGCCACTCTTGGCAAACCTAAAGGGGAGCAAGATGCCCAATAGGCACAAGCTTTTTCAGAAAATGGATACTCTGTTTAAGGCTGCTCTCTTGAGTGTTCTTGGTGAGAACATAGTTGATGCTTATGCGTCAATTGATAATGGAAAAGATATGTGGGACGCACTCGAGGCCAAGTTTGGGGTCTCGGATGCCGGCACTGAGTTGTATATCATGGAGCAATTCTATGATTACAGGATGACTGAAGAGCGCTCCGTGGTTGAGCAGGCTCATGAGATAAAATCATTTGCTAGAGAACTTGAGCACTTCAATTGCATGCTACCGGACAAGTTTGTTGCTGGGGGTATCATCACTAAGCTTCCTCCTTCGTGGAGGAACTTTGCTACCTTACTGAAGCATAAGAGACAGGAGTTTTCCGTTCCGGATCTCATTGGTACTCTTGATGTGGAAGAAAAGGCGAGAGCAAAGGACACACGTGCTTGAGGTATTGAGGGAGGATCTAGTGCCAATCTGGTACAGAAGAAAAACTTCCAATCCCACAAGTTCAAGAACAAGGGCAAGTTTGATGGTAAAACAAAGTTTGATGGGAAGAACAAGGCTGTACAACACACGAAATTCAAGAAGAAGAGTGACAAGAAGAAAGGTGCTTCTCATGTTTGTGGAGATCCTGATCATTGGGCTCCTAGTTGCCCCAATCGTTATGACAAGCGTCATCCTGGGAAAGGCGGCAAGACCGCTAATGTTGTCATTGGAGACACTGACATGAAGGATGCTGGGTATGGTATATTTCCCACTATTCTTTCAATATGTCATTCTCCTGATTGGTTGATTGACACGGGTGCTAATGTGCATGTATGCGGTGATATTTCCATGTTTTCATCTTATCAGACTGCAGGGACTTCAACCGTGCTGATGGGCAACGGTTCAAGTGCTTCTGTTCGTGGTGTTGGCACGGTCGATCTGAAGTTTACTTCGGGGAAGATCGTGCGGCTGAAGAACGTGCATTATGTCCCCTGCGTCAATAAAAATCTTGTTAGCGGATCTCTTTTGTGTAGAGATGGCTATAAGCTTGTCTTTGAGTCGAATGAATTTGTAATATCCAATTATGGAACCTTTGTTGGTAAAGGCTATGAGTCAGGAGGCCTGTTTCGTTTATCCTTATCATATGTTTGCAATAAATTTGTTAATCATGTTTGCAACAATAGTGAATCAAATGTATGGCATTCACGTCTTTGTCATGTTAACTTTGCACTACTAGGAAAAGGGCTATAGATGAAATGGACACTAATGGCGCACCAGACATGTGGTGCACCACTACTATATACTAATGGCGCACCATGTGCTGGTGCGCCATTAGTGTCCAAATACTAATGGCGCACCACATCCATGGTGCGCCATTAGTAACAATTTTTTTTTCAAAACTACTAATGGCGCAACAGGGATAGTGCGCCATTAGTAGTTCAACTAGTAATGGCGCATCACATCCATGGTGCGCTATTAGTAAATGTTTTTTCAAATTTCTTTTCAATTTTTTTTTCAAAACTAGTAATGGCGCACCAGGGGATAGTGCGCCATTACTAGTTTTAACTAGTAATGGCGCACCACATCCACGATGCGCCACTAGTAAATTTTTTTCAATTTTTTTTTCAAATTTTTTTATTTTTTTTCGAAACTAGTAATGGCGCACCGTGGGAGTGGTGCGCCATTACTAGTGTGCGCCATTACTAACTTGGCCCAAAAATTCCACCCCGGTGGACCGCCTTTTCAGTTTAAGAAAAATAAAAGAAAATGATGGAAATGTCAAAAAAAAAAAGTTTCCCATGTGATATGTGGTCTAGTTGTTGGGGAAATTTACAAATATGAATTTTGACTTTATTTGCAAAATCTCTCTGAAAATTTGTAAAATAGGCATAACTTCTGCATACGAACTCGGATTAAAAAGTTTTGTATATGAAAAATCATCTACTCAAAAAGTTACATCCGAATTTAACATGAAAAACCCCGCTAAACATTTCCAAAATCCCCAAAAACCTAACAGAAAAAAAGTTACGGGGCTTTCAAGATCTAGAGGCAAAAAATTCTAAAAATTTCAAACTTACTAGTGGCGCACCGTTTGCTAGGTGCGCCACTAGTAATAGAAAAAAAATGTTTTTGTAATTTTTTTTGAATATTTTTCAAAAAATGATACGTAATATGACCGGGAAGTTTGAAATATTTTTCAAAATTTCATCATAGTCATGAACATGAACAAAGTTCTAGACATCAACAAGGTATAATATGATTGATATGATAGATATATCAACAAGTGCCTGTTAAGTGAGGTGGTGCTAGGGTTGGATAGAATTGCGAAGTTAAGCGTGCTCGGGCTAGAGTAGTGTGAGGATGGGTGACCTTCCGAGAAGTTTGACCACTTAGTGCGATTTGACTTGAGATTAAGCATAGTGACCCGAGATTAAGAAAAAAATGAAAATAGGTGCGCCACTAGCAGCCCTTTTTCTAGTAGTGTTGGTTGCATGTCGCGGCTTGCAAAGTTGAACTTAATCCCTAGTTTCACCACCGCTAAGGGATCTAAGTTTCAAGTTTGTGTGCAAGCTAAGCAACCTCGTAAGTCTCACACGACTGCGGAAACGAGAAATCTTGCACCACTAGAGCTCATACATTCAGATCTATGTGAAATGAATGGTATTTTGACAAAAGGTGGAAAGAAATATTTCATGACGTTAATTGACGACTCCACTAGATACTGCCGTGTGTATCTTCTGAAATCTAAGGATGATGCTTTGAACTTTTTCAAAATCTATAAAGATGAAGTGGAAAACCAACTTGACCAAAAAATCAAGAGGCCTAGGTCCGACCGTGGTGGAGAGTATTTTTCCAATGAATTTGATGCTTTTTATGCGGAACATGGTATAATCCATGAGAGGACACCTCCCTACTCACCTCAGTCAAATGGGGTGGCCGAAAGAAAGAACCGTACTCTAACTGATTTGGTTAATGCCATGTTAGACACATCGGGTCTCTCCAAGGCATGGTGGGGGGAGGCGATATTGACAGCATGTCATGTCCTAAACCGAGTCCCCACAAAGAACAAAGAGATAACTCCATTCGAGGAATGGGAGAAGAAAAGGTTAAAACTCTCTTATCTGCGAACATGGGGTTGTTTGGCGAAAGTCAATGTTCCAATTCCAAAGAAGCGGAAGCTTGGACGAAAGATTGTGGATTGTGTTTTTCTGGGATATGCTTTTCATAGCATTGGCTATAGATTCTTGGTTGTAAAATCTGAGGTACCTGACATTCATGTCGGTACGATCATGGAGTCGAATGATGCGACTTTCTTTGAATATATCTTTCCCATGAAGGATATGGATACCTCATCTAATTAGGAGATGCCTAGTTCATCGAATCAGGAATCAGTGACAATTACTGAGCCTACCATTTCGATGGAACACTTTGAAAGTCCTGCGGAGGAAAACAATGAAGTTCCTACTAGGAGCAAGAGACAGAGGACTGCAAAGTCCTTTGGTGATGATTTTCTTGTGTACCTCATAGATGACACTCCCAGTTCTATTTCAGAGGCCTATGCATATGAAGATGCTGACTACTGGAAGGAAGCGGTTCGTAGCGAGATGGATTCCATCTTGGCGAATGGAACTTGGGAGATAACTGATCGTCCTTATGGGTGCAAACCTATAGGATGCAAATGGGTATTCAAGAAGAAGCTTAGGCCTGATCGTGCTATTGAAAAGTACAAGGCTCGGCTCGTGGCTAAGGATTATACCCAAAAGGAAGGTGAAGACTTCTTTGATACTTACTCACCTGTGGCTCGACTGACCACTATTCGAGTTCTACTTTCACTAGCTGCCTCACATGGTCTTCTCGTTCATCAAATGGATGTTAAGACTGCTTTCCTAAATCGAGAGTCGGACGAGGAAATTTATATGGAACAAGCAGATGGGTTTGTAATAGATGGTCAGGAAGCGAAAGTGTGCAAATTGCTGAAGTCTTTGTATGGAGTCAAGCAAGCACCCAAACAGTGGCATGAGAAGTTCGAAAGAACTTTAACAGCTGCAGGCTTTTGTTGTGAATGAAGCTGACAAATGTGTGTACTATCGCCATGGTGGGGGCGAGGGAGTTATGCTTTGCTTGTATGTTGATGACATACTGATTTTCGGAACAAATCTGAATGTTATTAAGGAGGTCAAGGATTTCCTATCTCTCTATTTTGAGATGAAGGATTTAGGAGTGGCTGATGTCATTCTGAACATCAAGTTGTTGAGAGATGATGATGGTGGCATTACATTGCTTCAATCTCACTATGTGGAAAAGATCTTGAGTCGCTTTGGCTATAGTGACTGCAAGCCCTCTCCAACACCACATGATGCTAGCGTGCTGCTTCGAAAGAACCAAAGATTGCTAGAGACCAATTGAAATATTCTCAGATTATTAGCTCGCTTATGTACTTAGCCAGTGCTACAAGACATGACATCTCTTTTGCTGTTAGCAAACTGGACCGGTTTGTCTCAAAACCAGGAGATGTGCATTGGAAAGCTCTAGAGAGAGTTTTGCGTTATTTGAAAGGCGCTGCTAATTATGGAATTCACTACACTGGGCATCCAAAGGTGCTTGAAGGGTATAGTGACTCAAACTGGATCTCAGATGCTGATGAGATAAAGGCCACGAGCGGATATGTATTCACTCATGGAGGTGGTGCTGTTTCTTGGAAGTCTTGCAAGCAGACCATCTTAACGAGGTCAACAATGGAAGCAGAACTCACAACACTAGATACAGCTACGGTCGAAGCAGATTGGCTTCGCCGGCTCTTGAATGACTTGCCGGTAGTTGAGAAACATGTACCTGGTATCCTTATGAACTGTGACAATCAAACTGTGATCACGAAAGTGAGCAGCTCAAATGATAACATTCCATCATCAAGACACGTTCAGAGAAGGTTAAAGTCTGTCAGAAAAATGAAAAACTCCGGAGTTATTGCATTGGATTATATCCAAACGTCTAAAAATTTGGCAGATCCTTTTACTAAGGGTCTATCACGTAATGTGATAGATAATGCATCGAGGGAGATGGGTATGAGACCCACAATATGAGTTGCTCACAGTGGTAACCTATTCTTTGTGATCGGAGATCCCGTGAATTAGATGTGGAAGACAAGCTGTTGGTCAACTGAGAGGAGAGTATCCTTACTGTTAAAAATACCACTCCATGAATATGCAATACTCTCCTAATCTGCATGGCAGGTTGATGTATATCTTAACGTGTTCTATGTGGCTCTCTGGAGCAGAGATGTTGTCCTGCATAACATCTTTTGAAGAACGCACCTATATGAGTCTGATTGTTAAACGTCGCAATCTATGAGAGTAGGGTTCTCTCTAGTAAACTCATGAAAGGTCTCGGAGTATGACGCATAAGCTCCACCCGCGGGGAAGACCCACGGTAGCCACGTACCGGTCAAGGCTTTGTGTGAAGCTAGATTCGCAGAAAACTTGCAGTTCAAGGCCCAGTCCACTGTTCAAACTGCTTACTAGTGTAGCATAGAGTTCTAGGTGGAAGTTCAACTTAACAGTCTCCACTGCAGTACCGGTATATAAAACAGTGTTTTGGAACCAAAGACAAATTTTGTGGGCCTCTGGGATCTGGTGGGGGATTGCTGGAATTTTTGTCTATTTGTGCCTAGCCCAATAGCAGTTTCAGAATTCCCAATAAATCCTAGAGGCCCACGCAGCCCATTCGTGCAAGCCAAGAGGTGGAACTAAAGTTTAGTCCCACATTGCTAGTTTAGAGGGAGTTGAACCTCTTTATAAGGGAGGTTCTTTCCCCACATGTATGAGCATGAGAACAAGAGGGACATCCACGCGCGCTCCCCGTCCGCCGCCCGCTTCGCCACGCCACGCCACGCCACGCCTCGCCTCGTCACGACGCGCCGCAGGTTGCGGGAATGAGCCGATGTCTAACGTTTTGCTGTAGTGGAGACTGAATACGAACGGCGCACCTCGTCTCCCTCCGTTGCTTCACCTCCCGTCGTAGCCTGTTCGCGTCCCTCTCATGTGCCTATATAAGAGAGGTCGCTCCTCTCCAGAGAGACACATCAGAAGGTCCTCTTCCTCTCGCCACACAGTTCCTGAGCACTGCGCTGCTGCTACAATCTTCCCCATCCCGGCTTGCGGCGTCCACCGCAGGTCGGGACAGTAGGCCTCCGAAACCGCACCTTTTGAGTCCTGTACGGGAGAAGGGTGATAAGGTTTTTGGGGAGCGCTTTGTGTGACTACTGACTTCTTCGTCACGGACGCCCCGGACTCCGACGACTACTTCCCCGACGTCGACAACCTCCTCGACGACATGGAGGACACCGACCCCAAGTCTAGTGCCTCTGCTCCTGATGCTGTCCCGTACGTGTTTGTCCCCTTTCTATTAGAGGTTCTGCTTCAGTTCCATGTTCTAGTATTTGCCCTACATATGTTAGACTCTATTTCATATATGCAACTTGCTATACTGTCTGCTCTAGATATGTTTAGTTACGGTTCATATATGAACATGCTATTTACCTTCTCTTTGTCAAATCGCATGGCTTATTTTATCACTGCTATACTAGCCATGTTTTTTCTAGTATTTTGTTAATAAGATCATTCGGTAAATTGCTCATATTTCCAACAGTAAGCAGAGCAGGAGCAGATAGGTTTCGAAACGCATCCAAACAATATATAATTATCTTATTCTGTTTACAGACACAATTAATTATGTTAGCTGATATGACAACAACTCAATTTAGTTGCAAGAATGGCTCAAAGTAAGAAATCTAAAGATCATCCTAACAGAATTTTGCGCATTACAGGAAATGTGCATACATAACAATGTGGAGGTCTGTCCATATCAAGCAGCTACACAAAGCAAATATAAATACTTGAAATCACGCAGCAATAAAAAGGACGTACATTGATTTGGGCTGGCAACTTTATCCAGCTTAACTGGTTTTCACATATATTCGCTGGAGTATATGTGTCGTTGGAGTATATATGGTTGCTGCAAATTCAGGCATCAAATCATTCAAATATTTGTCGTAGAGAAAACAGGTTCAGGCGGGGTCATGTCCTTGACCAGCACAAAATTTGTTTCTTTTAGGTGTTGTGTGTCATCTACATAATTTGTTTTCTTTATCCTCTACCACTATCTTTTTTTCCAATGGAAAGCGAAGCATGGAGCTTGAGGTAGAATATGCTGGGATTGGTTCAGGATTTGGCAATCATCTTCATACTGTCGTTGTCGATCTGACGAGGAGGAAGAGAGGAACGAGAATCGCGCGCGCGAGAGAGAGTTTCTTCTGCCGCTCAAACTTCGCAGTGTTTTCTGTTATTGCCTTTCCTTCCTATATGCTAGATACAACAGCCTAGCTAACCAACTCCCGGTGGGTGTGCCATGATCCGAGCCGGCCGCGCCATCCCACGACCACGAATCGAAACACCAAGTCCACCGGGAGAGAAAGTAGGAAGGAGCTGGGGAGTGGGCGAACATGCCACACACCACCATCTACGTGCATGCATATGTCATGTCCATACGCACACATTATTACAACAAAACAGAAAAGCAAAATGACCTTAGACTACACAGCTCAGTAGTGGATGAGCTTAACCTAACATTTCTCCCCCTTAAGCTCAGGCCTTGTCGCCGATCTCCCTGACTCCAAGCTTCTGCCGCATTTCCACAAAACGAATGCCCTCAAGAGCCTTTGTCAGTACATCTGCTAGCTGGTAGTTGGTCCGAACATGATCGACTTCCACTTGACCTTCCTCAACGCATTCTCTGATGAAGTGGTATTTAACATCAATATGCTTGCTGCGGTCATGATGAACTGGGTTCTTTGCCAAAGCAATTGCTGACTTGTTGTCGATCAAAAGTTTGAACTTTGTTGGCTCTTGGCCCCTCATCTCACTGATCAGCTTGTTCAACCAGAGACACTGACAGGTTGCTGCCGTGGCTGCCACATATTCAGCCTCACAAGAGCTGATCGCCACTACTTTCTACTTCTGGGAGGTCCAAGAGATGGGGTTCTCTCCGAGGAAGAACACATTCCTAGAAGTGCTCTTACGATCTCCAGTATCACCAGCATGATCACTGTCGTTGTAGCCCAATAGTCTCCCTTCACCACCACGCACATAGCAGCAACCATAGTTCAGTGTTCCCTGAATATACCTGAGTATCTGCTTGACTGCTACCCAGTGTGTCGTTGTTGGCTTCTCCATGAACCTACTGACGATACCCAAAGCATGTGTGATGTCTGGTCTTGTATGAACCAAGTACCTCAGGCTTCCAATCACGCTGCGGTAGAGTGAGGGATCAACAACTTTCCCTTCATCTTCTTTTCTCAACTTCAGTCTGCATTCCACGGTAGTGTCAGACATGTTACATTCACTCGTTCCGGCCATCTCCAGTATCTTTTCAGCATACACATGCTAGCTCAAAGTGATTGCCTCCTTGAATTGGGACACTTCTATACCCAGAAAGTAACTCAACAAGCCGAGTCCTTCATCTTGAAGAGTTTCTGCATCTGGGTCTTCAATTCCAATATGTATTCTGTGTCAGTGCCTGTGATAATCTAATCTATAACACAGACGCCCACAAGCAAGTAGTAGACTGCATCGCCTCGCCTATAAACCTCATGCTCCAGCGGGCTTCTTCTGAAACTGACCGAGCAGAGGGATTCATCCAGTTTGGCATACCATGCTCTCGGTGCCTGACGGAGACCGTAGAGTGCTTTCTTCAGTTTTAGCACCTGATCCTCCTTCCCGGTCACGACGTAACCTGGTGGTTTTGCCACATACACCTCCTCAGCGAGCTCTCCATTCAGAAAGGCTGTCTTCACATCCATATGATGTACTTCCCAGTAAGAGTGCGCCGCGAGAGCAAGGAACAGACGCACTATCTCCATGCACTACTAGGAAAAGGCCTACTAATGGCGCACTGGTTTTGCCTACTAATGGCGCATTACCAGTGCGCCATTAGTATCACGCCACTAGAATTTTTTACTAATGGCGCATCACTAGTGCGCCATTAGTATATGGTATACTAATGGTGCACTGGCGTGCGCCATTAGTTTTGCCCCTGATCGCCATTAGTGTCTTATATACTAATGGCGCATGACATGTTAGTGCGCCATTAGTAACAATTTTTTTAATTTTTTTTCCTTAATCTCAAGTCACTATTTCACCTATGAGATATCCAACACATATATATACAACAAGCATCCATATAACAATCATAGCCAACATACAAGTTCCATCATATATGCATACATAGCCAACACACAATTTCCATCATATATACATACATAGCCAACACACAAGTTCCATCATATATACATACATAGCCAACACATAGTTCCATCGTTACATATTACAAAAGTTTCACATTGTTCATCCAACACCGTTATCCATGAAATCACAAAAGTTTCACATTGATACAAAATAAAAACACAAATGGAAAAGAAGCACTCCATCCACGCAAGCTTCCGTCAATTAAATCAAATCTGCAAAATAATAAACAAGAAGTTAGAAGAAGAAAAAGAAGAAGACTAGAAGAATACTAGAAGAAGAACACTAGAAGAAGAATAAGAAGAGTTTTGGAAAAGAAGAAGAATAAGAAGAAGACTATAAGCTTATTATGTAAACATGATCATTTTGTGCTAACATAAGTTATTTTGGAGCTAACCTATAGGAAACTAAGCATATAAGCTCTAAGTTAGTATATTAGAGCCAACTTAGGTAAAATGAAGCTAACCTATGTCATTTTGGAAAAGAAGAAGAATAAGAAAAAGACTATAAGCTTATTATGTAAACTTGATCATTTTGTGCTAACATAAGTTATTTTGGAGCTAACCTATAGGAAACTAAGCATATAAGCTCTAAGTTAGTATATTAGAGCCAACTTAGGTAAAAATGAAGCTAACCTATAGGAAACTAAGCATATTAGAGATAACATAGGTAACTATATATATATATATATATATATATATATATATATATATATATATATATATATATATATATATATATATATATATATATATATATATATATATATATCATTTTGGATAACTAACCTATTGGAGATCGACATACCGACAAAGTTCAGTTCTCATGCATTGTTCTTCTCCTTCTTCTCCTTCCTCTCCCGATGCGCCTAGGGAGGCAGTGGGATGTAGTCTTCTACCACAATTGGCGTGGTCATGTCGCCCAGCTGTGGGATCGCCGGCACCACCACCATCGCGAGGCCACCTTCAGGCACGACCATCGCTAGGTCATCCTCAGCCACCTCCATCTCTTCCCCATGGTCAGCCACCACCATCTCTTGCCCATGGTCAGCCACCACCATCTCTTGCCCTTGGTCAGCCACCACCAGCGCTAGGTCATCCTCAGCCTGATGCCCATCGTCATCCTGCAGCTCCTCAACCCCACTCTGCTCCTCTTCTCCCGCACTCCAGTCCGGATCATCCTTCTTGTTGTCTATGCGGCTGCCAGAATCTGCTGGTTAGCTACTTCCATAAATTTAGTGGCATTAATTGCAATGAGAAATATCATATATCCATAAACTTCACATTGTTGTTGCTACGACTCTGCTGGTTAGCTACTTCCAGTTATCCTCATCGAGAGTTGATAGTCGGATTTCACAAAGAAATAAAAACATAGGAAAACCCGCCAGTCTTACTACTGATAGCCTTAAAGAAGAATATGGGTAATTTCCCTTGTAATGATGATTAGAATTGTTGTTTATGAAATCCAGTCTTCAGAATTACTATGGCTAAGTTAAGGTGATAAATAATTCCAGTTTAATAAGTACTTGTGGATTGTTTAGATGGAGGAGCACTCTTAGTTTTGTTCTCAGATTCAATTCTGAATCATTTAGTATGCAATTCAGATTCACGCAACATTTTTCTTAAATTTTGCCTGCTTGGAAGTTATTAATATCAACTTAATACATAGCATGTCCTGATGTTAAACATGATGCATTTCTTCACTATAGTCTACATACTTGGTACAAATAGCATGTATCTTCCGTTAGCAACCCCGTCTAGCTCACTTTTTCCACGGCATAGCCTTTTTCCAATCTTACGTCAATTGGTCTTTGCTTTGTAGGCACTAGAAAGGAGACGACCCTATCCACTATTACAATGAAACAAGAGAAACAATTCCTTGCAGTCGTCTATAAGGTCAGCATGCTGGGGCTTGGTTAATTCATTTATATTGCTATTTCTATGCACACGTAAAAAGATCTACGTATCCACAATTAATTTGCTTACCCATGTGAGTTTGGGGATATTTTTTCTCTTCTTAGGATGCATGTCATATTTAAATTCTCTAATATCTATGTATGTAGTGCAATTTTTATTTTGTAAAAACCTACTACCAGCCCACGCATGAAGGTGCACTTAATTTCTTAGTATTTCTACGTGCATTGCCTCTCTTGAATTTACTTAGTAATAGTATTTTGTTATTTGGGTCCGAAGATACCAATATTGCAAAAAGTAAATAATTTGGAGGAAAGTGATTTGAACTTTATACTGTTAAGGATAGTAAACCAAATTGATTTGTTTAGAGGCGTGAATAATCAAACAAAAAAAAGGGAGTTGATTAGTAAGGAGACATCTAGGATGTTCCAAATTCTGTCGAAAAGCTCAATATAAATATGTGTAGATGTGTTAAAATTTGTTCACTGAATTTGTGGTAATATAATTAGTACTACACCCTCCGCTTCTAAATATAAGTCTTTTTTAGATATTCCACTGCGGACTACATACAAAGCAAAATGAGTGAATCTACATTCTAAAATATGTCTATATAAATTCGTATGTAGTTTGTATTGAAATCCATAGAAAGACTTATATTTAGAATGGAGGAAGTGTATGTTATGGTGGATAAAAATTCTTTTAAATACACTATATATACTGTGTACTAAATGGTGGAATCGTTGGCCGCCTGCCGGCCTCGACTGACATAGAGAGGGAGAACGCCCTAGATGGGATGCTCACGCATTTGCGCCTCACCAAGGTTCACTGCCTCGCATGCTTCCTAGGCCGAACTGAGATGCCGTCTCGAGCCGATGCGTTCTCGAAAAAAATCTCAGATGCCATTGTTCCATTGACCTGATTCTGATTGTTTTGCAGACTAAAATCATGTTTTGAAATTATATTCATCAAGTGAGAGACACTTTCCAATGTGCCATGATGCGCAGCTCAACATCATAGGATTATCACATCTTGAATTCTGGTTCTTAGAGCTTTGGTTTCTAACCCTTATTTGCTTGTCTTGTCTTTTGTTTTACGGGTTTCAAGCTTCAACACAAATCTTCTTTAGGAAATCTTGTACTCAAAGTGTAGAAAAATGCCGTTTTTGTGAAATGTCACAGGAGCTACATTACTTACATTGTTGTAATGTTTGTATGGCAGCCTATTCTTTAATCCGTTCAATTACAGAGTTTATGATTATGTAAATGTAGTATGGGATCTGAGAAGAAAAAAAAGGTAATAGTACTTTCGTTCACAGGCAGATTCGACATATCCTCGTTTACTTCCCCCTTGTCTTCTGACTGACTCCTTAAATCATCAACATGTATGTATATATAGTTGCATCCGATTCAAGGAAGATAATGTACATTGGTATGAACAGGTTGTTGACTTTGACAGAAAATGCATACAGATTATCAGTTTTCCTGCTGAGTTGTACTATTATGCTACAGAATACACATCAGCTATTATGCTACAGAATACGCATAATTAGTTACAGATCAGTAGGCTACTCATCTGGTTAGTTTTCTCAAGTCATTTCTTCCGTGTGTATATATGTTATTTTCCTTTTTACACTAACAAGAGTTTCGTTCTTTCTGGTATGGTGTGGTGCTCCCCCCTTCATTTAGTGAGTTCTTCCTTAATGGAGGATATGCACTATTTCCTGGCACCAGTTCCACACCATGACATGCCGCCGCCCCGGCCGCCGCGTCTGCCACGGCACCGACGCCCCCCTGGCTCGCGGGACATCCCCTGTATATATTGAACAGACTCCCATGAATACAATTGAGTTGCATCCTATAATCTTCTACATGCGTCATCCGGTTTTAATGGACAGGTTCCAGCAAAAAATGTCCTGCTACAGGGAAACCGAGTGGGAAGGGTGTGTTGTAGGGTGGAGTTCTTGTGTTGGAACAACGTGTTGGAGATAACATGGCGAATAGTCCGTACAACTACATTTCTTCCCCACATATGAGTTGGATTTGGGGGAGCCCAGACGGTTGAATTTGGGGAGTCTGCTGGGCACCCATTTTAACACGGCCGAACGTATGAGGGAGAAATGATTTTCGACTTGTTTAATATTGTACAAAAAATATTTGCTGCTAATAATGAGACAAGTTTTGATTTGTAAATGAAATATTCTTCCATGTATACAGAATTACATATTGAATGAAATATAAGCCAAAGTTGAATTTCAAGGCTTAATTTACACTAAAAATAATATAGGTTTGATATATGTGTAGAATAGGATATTTTTCCTTGAGAATCTACTAGATGAGGTGGACGTTATCGACATCCTTGTGAAAGTTCGCATGATCTTAAAACGAACCAACTCACAATGCTATCTTGAGCAATGCTTTATTCACTTGAGTATCCTTTTTTAGGAAAACACTAGGTTAAAAGCCTACCGCAACAAATTAGATGCATAGTTACTATAATTGCCATTTATGATCACAAACGATCTTACTGAATGACTGTTCTCATGGCCTTCAAAGAAGAGATATACTAGAAGTTGAGCGCAGTTGGAGGGACCTTAGTCCTTCAAGCCAAGAAAAATGGATGGGGCCTGTCCAAGCTATGAATAGTAGATGGGAAAATGTTAAAACATTTTGTGTTTCCATGGTATTAATGGTTAGATATGTGTCACAACCTGTATGGTTTCAAGTGCCTAATTTCTTGTGTAATGGTTTGCCAGGGAATTGCAAAATGCAATCAAGTGTCTGGTTGTAGAATTGTGGAATAAGGGAACAAAATCCTGCATGTGTTCTCTTTAATTAATAGATAATAAAAATAGATATGCTTTCATGGGATGATTGGTCTTAAGCATAAAAAGGCATCCATGTGCCACCTATCATTTGTAATGCACAATAACGAGTTATATGTTTTTGTACCACTTTCTTTATTTTCTCCGTTAGATCTGATATTATATGTTAGTGAATTACATTTTTATCCAAATAGATTACATGTGAAGAGGATTTCAATTATTTTTTGTATGTTATTGGCTACCTTTTGTATACATGTGACATTTGATATGCAATCAGTAACAACCAATCCACAATGAATAGGAAGACATAGTAATGCTCGGAATAACCCAGTATCAACAAAAGAATGTTCTTAATTTTTTTAAGGCCCGTGGCAACGCACGGGCACTCTACTAGTGTTCTTTAGTTTTCTTCTTCTTTTCTATCCCTTGCATATTCGGACGTAGCAATTCTATCCATTCCCACTTCAACACATCTACGTGTTTGCCTTAACTGGACCCATGTTTGTGTTTCTTACATGTGTCACGTTACGCGGGAAGTTATCCACGCCCTACCTTGTTACGCATATTGAACGGTCGTAGATTCATAATTTTTAAAATTAAACGGATCAAGGGTTCATATTTTCTAATTAACGCTGGATTTTCTAGCCTATTTCTCTATTTTGGACCCGTACTTTCCTTTTAGTATATAATAGCTTGCCCAACAGTAATGTGTTTACCTACCGTATGTTCTGTGATCAAGAGAGAATCCTCTAGTGAAAACTATGCCTCCCGGGTCTACTTTTATCATATAAAAAACACAAAAATACCTTGCTGCAATTTATTTATTTTTATTTTATTTAGTATTTTATTTTATCTAAGTATCACTGTCAGAATTAATCCTTGCAAATAACCACTAATAGGATTGACAACCCTCTTATTTGCGTTGGGTGCAAGTGTTCGCTTTTGTGTGTGCAGGTGCTGCTAACGAGGTTTTGTGTGGTTTCTCCTACTGGATTGATAACCTTGGTTCTTAACTGAGGAAAATACATATCTCTACTATACTACATCATCCTCTCCTCTTCGGGGAATTAACAACGCATTCTAAAATTTGAACTCTCCATTGAAATGTTAAACTGTAATTACTCCTTACTCTTGAATAAATAGTACTTCAATTTGAGCCAACTTTCAGACATGTTAATTATGTTATGTTCATAATACTACACTTCATAAATAAGTAGATAGCCCATAACATTGAGATTGTAGTTAGGGATGTAAATCGAAATATGGCATGAATGTAACAATTGCCAGCAATGTGCTTCAGAAAAGAACTTATTTGTCTTTTATTCCCATGTTTGAACTAGTACAGGTCGGGGTTACACATGATGGTGCACATCATTTTATTTATACCCGTTACATTATGCTTCATTTCATCGGCCACTGATACTTATAATGCCGCTCCCAGATGGTTGTTGTTGTTGTGGTATTGTTGGTATGGGGAAGCTTCTTGTGTTTGTTGTTGGGGTGGGTATGGTATGGGAAATTGTTGTTGGGGGAATTGTTGTTGTGGTTGCTGGGGGAATTGTTGTGGATGGGGGAATTGTTGTTGAGGTAATTGTTGTTGTTGGGGGAATTGTTGTTGTTGTGGGAATTGTTGTTGCTGGGGAAATTGTTGTTATGGAATTGCTGTTGGGGAAATTGCTGTTGCTGGGGGAATTGTTGTGGTTGGTCGCGGATTTGTTGTTGTTGGGGGAATTCTTGTTGGGGGAATTGTTGTTGTTGGGGATATTGTTGTTGGGGGAATTGTTGTTGTTGGGGAAATTGTTGTGGTTGTTGGGGATTTGTTGTTGTTGGGGGAGTTGTTGTGGTTGCTGGGGGATATGTTGTTGCGGGATTTGTTGTTGTTGTGGGAATTGCTGTTGAGGGAATTGCTGTTGGGGGAATTGTTGTTGCGGGAATTGCTGTTGTTGGGGGAATTGTTGCTGGGGGATTTGTTGTTGTTGGGGTAATTGTTGTTGGGGGATTTGTTGTGGTTGGGGGAATTGTTGTTGCGGGATTTGTTGTTGTGGGAATTGCTGCTGGGGGAATTGTTGTTGCGGGAATTGCTGTTGGGGGAATTGTTGTTGTTGGGGAAATTGTTGTTGTTGAGGGAATTGTTGGGGTTGCTGTGGGATTTGTTGTTGTTGGGGGATTTGCTGTGGTTGGGGGAATTGTTGTTGCGGGATTTGTTGTTGTGGGAATTGCTGTTGGGGCAATTGTTGTTGCGGGAATTGCTGTTGGGGGAATTGTTGTGGTTGCTGGGGGATTTGTTGTTGTTGGAGGATTTGTTGTGGTTGAGGAAATTGCTGTTGGGGGAATTGTTCTTGTGGTGTTTGCAACTCCTTGCCAATAGGGCTTAGTTGCCTAGTGGCACTGGCGATGCTCATCGCCATAGCAAGGAGGACAAATATGATGAAGGTCTTCATGTTTGATTTGTGTTTACTATTGCTCACTTGACTTTGGTGTTTCTGCTCTAGGTGCTTGAAGGTTGGATGATGGAAGAGACCCACATGGTGTAGTCATATTTATAGCAGGCATGACATATTTTGTTTTCATCTTCCCACTCTTTTCTTGAAAAGGTGCACTTAAGATTATCGACCTAATAATTTGGTGTGTTGTGTTTGGTGGCACTACTTCCTAGCGTGATTTTGGATTGTTCATCATAGTTGATTTTTCTTGCACATATCATCTGGGTGTATCGAAGGCATGATCATGACGAATGACTCATCGTATTCACTTTACACTTCAAACACTGATCTAGATTTTGTTCGTCTTTCCGATTTAGTTTGTGATGTTCTACATGTTGTTAGGTGTATCCAGATTGGCATAACTTAAGGGAACTAAGTTTGTAATCTTCACACTTGCTTCTTGAAATTGTGCTCTTAAGCTTATCATTTACAATAATTTGGTATGTCGTGTTTTATGGTACTACTTACTAGCGTGATTTTGGATTGTTCGTCATAGTTGATTGTTCTTGCACATATCATCTAGGTGTATGGTATGCTTGATAACGACAAATGACTCATCGTATTCACTTTACACTTCAAACATTGATCTAGATTTTGTCCCTTGTTCCGAGTTAGTTTGTCATGTTCTACATGTTGTTAGGCGTATCCAGATTGGCATACTTAAGGGAACAAACTTTGTAATCTTGTGTGAGTCATTGAGATAGATCACACTATTAATGTAAAGATTGTTCTAGACACCGTTTTCTCTGAGCTAACTCGATATTTTTTGCACAATATATTTATAAGATGGATAAGCATTCATGAATCATCATATTACCTTTTCATATGGAGCGGTTGTATTGTCATATGAGTTATTAATACAATAGAAATTGTTAGGGCTTTGCACGGCTTGATCGATTCACTCCACGTAGACATGAACATTTCTTTTGGATTTCTGTCGTTAGTTGATATAAGTTTGTATATATTGTTTCAAAGTGTTCAGATAGTCTCCAGGTTTCTTTTATTGAATTTACTACCTCCAGTATAGAAAGCTGTTAGTACTATGATCGTTGATACTGATACGGAACAAAAAGGGAAGATGAGCGACATACAATTGATTTTGTCTGGTAATTATATAAGTGTCTTTTTTTCTATTTTCTTTTAAACAAGGAACCTACAGAAAAGAAATGAAATTTGTTCTCCTTCTACCCGATACGTGAATAAATGAATTTAGGACTTAGCATGCCTAACTGAATGGGAACCTGCCGCCATCATGCAGCAAACACAAGCCATACTGCCGATACACTTGGCTCATGCAACATGCATCCATTAACAAAAGAAGAGCCTATCAGTATATTTATATTTTTTTCCGTCTCTTATCCTTGGCGATATTATTCGTACATATGGTTGCAGCAAATCAATTGACCTGTCAATGTCATGGACCAACTAGCATACTGTTGTTTTTGTGTGTGTGGCCTTTATGTGTTGCGTATCCTCTACACATGTTTTTTTCATTCTTTTCCCTCTACCACTTGTTTTCAGATTGATGGAAAGCGAAGTTTCTGACAAGGCCACAAAACACGACTACATCCTCCTCCATGTAGCTTCTCGGAGGCTAATTATAATTGAAACTCCTGTTAATCACACTTGATGTCATGCTAGATTTGTGCAGAATTTGCCGGATCGATTGATCAGGATTTGATCCTTGGATTTTTAATCATGTACGTAGTAATTTTCGTTGTACATGGATTAGTCAAGGTATAGTCGATCCACCATCATTACTGTGAATCAGTATTACGGATTCAGAACAAGTCTTTGTCAGCGAAGGAAGTAGGAGTAGCCATACAGGAAAAAGCCAGAGAGACCTCACTCTCACACACCCACTCTCCACCTGCCTGCCTGGCTGTTAACAGTTCTTCTCCTTCTCCTTGCTGTTAATGTTGTGTTGAAATACCTAACTAGCTAGCTAGCAAATCGTAGTTGTCCTTCTCTAAAACACTGTAGAAAGTCCTATGCATGTAGTTAATTAAGCAAGTGAAATTTTAAAAGAAAAACTACACTGAAGTTGTTGATCTGTTTGCTGTTGCTGTTTCTTTCGTTGTTCCCGAAATAGGCTTTTGCCCCGCTTTATAAACAAACCAACATCCAAAGATGTACATGGCCAAACGATACAATATGGTCAGGCAGCCCTTACAAAGTCGATCCTGAGTTACCCGGCACATGCAAAACACACGCTTCTACGCTACCAGCAACAAGCACCGGAAGAATAAAACATCCTCACGCTATGACCTAGCACACCTAAACTCCACGACAACGGCCCCAAGAGGAAGAACTCCGCACGGCGTCGCCCCTGCCGAGTCCACATCAGACAAAGGTCTACACCCGGAGCCCTGACACGAAGAGAAGAACCACAACGGCGTCTTCAAGAAGAGCGCGGCACCCATGAGTGTTGGCGGCGGCGACGCCAAGGCACGAAGCTTTTGCTCGGCAACTCACCTGTGCCACCACGAGGTCCTTAGGACTAAGCGGCGATGTTAGATCCCGGATCTTGATCAGGGCGCTGCCCTCCGAGAGAGAGGGCACGCTGAGCTACTAACCGCAACACCTCCCTGTTGCCCCACAACCCAGAGGCCGGGAGCCACCACCAACGCAATAATGCCTGCCAAAGAGCAACCATGCGGCCCGCCATCAGGGGCCACCAACCTGGCATCCCTTTCGCGAAATACCATACGCCGCTCACATCACAACGTAGCCAACCATGGTAGGAAGAGCGACGACACTCCATCTACTCCTAGCCCAGACTCAGTCTGAGAGTTTGGTTGGCGCCTCCACCGTAGGACGCACCCACACCTGTATCCCTAGCCAATGCTCGGTGGAGTAGGGGGACCGCCGGTGAGCCAGCACTGAACCCTCGGCCAGGCGAGCTCACACCACGCCATGTTTGCGTTCACCGGCACTGATCCGTGCATGACTGCAATGCTAACACAACCATCACCACCGAGAACCACCCAGACCCGCTCGCTTCGCAATGCACAAATCACAGCAAGTAAATCCCGGCATCAGTCACCTCGCCAGTGACTGCCGACGACCATCGTCGAGACCAGCTCACATGCCAAGTCTGCGAACTGAGGCACTGGTCCACCAGCCGGCGTATCATAGCCCCGACCACCACATCTACGAATCATCACTGACACTACAACGTGTGGAGGTGCCTCCCCAAACCGAGATGCAAGCATCCACCTTGGCTTGACCGACAACGACCCAGAGTCGAAAAACCCTAATCCAAGGCGACTAAGCACTAAAACTTGTGTGAGGAGCAACCAACCCCGACAAGGACGACCATGTCAAACTCCAGCCCAGTTCTTTTGCCAGAATCTGGGGATTATCCCAGAATCCGCCCCCTACCCAGCTTCTCTTAGAATCTTTGAGCCCCATTTGTTTTACAATCCTATCTAATTAGACCCTAACTAGATAGGATTGTAAAACAAATGAGGCTCAAAGATTCTGGGAGAAGCTGGGTAGGGGTCGGATTCTGGGAGAATCCCCAGATTCTGGCAAAAGAACTGGGCCTCCATGCCCGGCGGCTAGTCTGCGTCACCGGCCCGCTACCGACATATGCATGTGGGGGGCGCCACCCCATCAAGAGGGGCAGGGGCGCTCCGAACAGCCGGCAACTCCGGTCGCTGAGAAGCCGCACCAACGCCAGCCCCGCCTCTCCATTGACTCCCCCTGCCCAGATCCGCCAGTGCCAGCCAAAATCACGGCCACCACTCATCGCCCCTTGACCAGCCTCCACACCCGTGAGAGGGACTGTCGAAGCCCACCGTCACTAGTTGTCGCGCTCAGAAGAGGGAGAACTGCCACCATCGCCCCACACTACTTGTCACAACTCGGTGGTCAGATCCACACTGCCACAGCCATCACAAGCCCGCCTACACAGTAAAATTTGCTAGCTTTTACCGCGTCTGCACAATTCTTTTTTCCTGTTTTCTCCAAGATGTTGTTTTAAATGTGCTTGCAGATTTGAGGAAAGGAGGAGATCACTATCACCACCAGCTCGTGCAAGGGGACGTCAGCATCATCCATCTCCTTCCGGCCCATTGTAATGCCAAAACCTTGTGGATCCATACATGTATTATCCATGTGTTTAAACCATGTTTACCACCACTATTTCCACTATTCGTATGATCCATACATGTATTATCCGATGTTTCATCCATGTCTCAACGTGTGAGTAATTTCCTCAGTTCTCAGGGATATGGATGAACCATGGTATGTATAGGAGGCTGACATGTTAATAAGTATGTGATATTCTCTGTTGAATGTTTGTTTCAATAGCCTTCATGAATTTTGTGAAGGGCCCCACTCACCATTTGGTCGCAAGGCCACGAGGCATATTACCATGGTTGTAAAGGTTAGGATCTTGAGGTAATTCGAGGTGAGTGTAAAAGACTCTCTACCTCGAAAGTCCTATTCCGAGCTCGAGCTCAGATGGACTCGATATCATAACCGTCAGCTTTTCCCGAGATTCCCGTCGCTGCATGTATTTCAGTCCGTATATGGGCATGCATGCGCCGCTTTTTCCACGTCGTGGCCCAGCCCCATGTTGCTTTCAATGCAACGTCCGTCATACCATAACGCCGGCTCAGACGGGACGCCGAATCTTGGGCTACGGCTCGACGCTTGCTGCTAAGCGGACGGCTGCCCCCATTGCCTTATCTTCTTCATCCTCGCTTGGAAGAATCAGATCGGAGATGGCAAGCTCCTCCTCTATCCGCCCAGTCTCCACACGCTATCCTGAAGCTCTCATCCAGCGAATCCTCCCCATCTCTCTCACCTGCTGTTCTACTCGCCGGCGGTAGAGTGCGCGGCGTCGATCTACTCCGACCTATCGCCGGCGATTCTTCTTGCCGCTCCTTGAGCGGCCCACCATTCAGGTCGCCACATGTTCACCCTCTCTTTTTATTTGAATCCGCTCATGATTCATGATGATTTCCTAGTCGAATGATATTTTTGTTCTTGCTCACATGCACTTATTCTTAGATCAAAGATCTATACCACTTAGTGATTCAAAAAATTTGAGACCAAAGTGCATGCACTCAATCTTGTTCCGCTCACCACGCACTACTCGTCCAATCCTGCCTACTGATTCCTAGTTAATTAGATTCAGACCACCAATGCAGCTGTAATTTAAGGAAAGCGTTGTACATGCATAGCCCCAAGTACATTTACTCTGGATCTTTAGTATATATCTTGATTTATTTTTTCAGAAAAGAAAGTTTCAGATTTATTTGCAAGAAATACAGATGCAATGGTTATTGGGTTCAGTTTTTTGAAACTGTCAACATTTTTAAGTAGGGTCTTCTTTTGCATTTTCTAATTTGCAAAAGTCTGAATGTTCCCTTTGCCTAAATGCCTGATTTCCACGCTTAATTTTCCAGTACACCATCCCATGTTTATTTTCCCCCATTAATCTTTTGCAGCAAAAAAATGTCGGATGAAGGCAGTTGTGCGGCTGACACGGTGATGAGAAACTTCTAACTGATAGCGAGGATTCAGTTCAGAGTGGTGTCCGCCCATTGCCAGATGCACCAACTTCCTGTGTGTCTATCAAGCATGTTGTCGAGGTCATTCAGACTTTCAGCGAGTACAAGTAATTTCTTGTTAAGAGCATTGGGTTTGGTGGAATACTTAATCTTCAAATGCTGCAGAAATTAAATCTTAAATTCAGCGCCTGGACAATGAGCAGAGTAAGCACCACCTGCGGGCCATCGGCCTGGCTGAGAACAAAATGCTGCCACTAGTCAACTATACATCGACCACCCACACGATGCTGGCACAACAGTTTTCAGCCAGAGGAGTAATGATCTTCCCGGTCGCAAGTATGCATCTCGTCCTGGATTCCAGACAGACCCCTGGTGCAGGGGAGTTGTCCTGTACCCACCACAAGCTGGTGTTGCTCAACTAATTGAACATCACTTCATGACCGCTGTAGACAGCAAGCTAGCGGGGTAATTGCGTGCACCATCTATCTAATTAAATTCACCGTATAAAGCATGGCGATTGTTTCTCGTATTCCTGGTACTACTAACAGCATGACCACTCTTTTTTTGTAGGAACTTTATTGTTCATGAGGAGCCAAGATTTATTAGGGTCACGGGTTTTGTCATACATGATCAGCTCGTTGGCAACAACATAATTGGTCATGAACTGATGTCCATTCTTTCCATCGGTTTGCTCAACTTGATTATCAAGCGAGTCGAGAACCCGTACTTAAGCTGGAGGCACCCAGTTGAACCTGAATTCTTCGTATGCTTCTTAGTTCACTACCCGTGACATCTTCCACCATTCTTCCAGATGTATTATTTGCGACTCGATGTGCAAGCAGACTCTTGTGTTGTCTGATTCCGACTTCTTGCACACTGTGTTGATCCAGAAGTAGCTCTCTGCTAATTCTCTGAAGTATGATATAACATCGTCCCAAATGGTAAAGTTGTCAATCACAATTTTCTTTTGCTTCATTTTTTTGGGTACCATCTTCAACTCCATGTATTCACAAGTCCCTTTCATATGTCGTTCCATTGTCAGTTCATCACTGCAGTACTACGACCTGAAGGTGGGATATGCAGCTGAAAGTAATCAATGTCCTTGATCCTCTGTCTAACAAAAATGCATCGGCTCTTACGCATAAGGATCATGATCAAGCAACTGCTTGGAAGCTCCACAGTGCATTATTCGCATGCCTCCATGAATTCTATGTCGGATGGCCATCGGTCAAGGAAAACTGGCGGATGAAGCATGGACCTACGACAGATGCCATATTTTCCTCGTCACTAATACCCTCAGCTCAATCATTATGTTTTCAATCTGAACCATATGTTTTTTCGCATTATTTTCAGTGCTGAGTCAGGTGCATGCGCCATACACATTGCTCGACAGTTTGATGGGGAGAAGCTTAAGTTACCACTTACCAAGGCGAGTTTCGTCTCTAATCCTCCTCATTGTTGTATGCTTCCATCTACACATCATATGCCCTTTTGTTTTGCAAAATGATCACGCAAACATCTGTTGACACATCGATGCATATTTTGTTCACGCAGACGAACATTTTGAAAACCAAGAACGACGCCTTGCATGAATGCTTGAAGCTACGGGGCAACTTCTCAGAACTTTCCCACAAGGCACCGTGGAAGGTTTTAGCGGGATCCGACTCCGCCTTCGATGACTAGGGGTGGGGACCTGCATTTCGTATACAGCTGACAAAACAATCAAGTCCCACGTGTCGTAGTTTATTCGTCGCCATCTCGTAGAGTGCTTTTGGGTTGTAAGTTCTTGCTTTTGGCTTTTTCGGTTCATATCTGACTAAACCATGTAATTTACAGAATGATGCATATCATCTGTTCACCCTTAAACGACATTCACCTGGTTGTGCTATGGCATGTTATATAAATCTCGTTTTATCTATGTTTATTATGAGTCACTCAGTAAATAACAACATGCCTTTGTAAGTAGATTGTAGATAACCTTTATGGGTTTTAACCGTCCAAACTTTTTCCCAAATGCCTTAAAAAAGGAACTTGTATTTGTCTACAAGATTTAGGCAAAATGTCAAATCCAAGCTTACATCTGTCGCATAGCACTTAATTATGCTCGTACCACAAAGGCCTACTGTATCAACACCAATGCTACAGGAATGTACATCACACAAACATTCCTGCCATTTTTGGTGGCATTTCTTCTGCTCTCCGACAAACATAAATATAAACATTTTTGGTGGCATTTCCCATAGCATTTCACATGAAAGCCAAACACCAACTTTTGTCAGACACATTTGAACTAGTAAATCAGTCATTTGCATAGATAATGTTTCTGAGCAAACCACATTTGGACCAAAATGAGATGTCATCACCAGTGATCACACAGGTTCCATCCCAAAGTCCTGTCCTCCAATCCGTAGGAGGTATGGACACAAAATACACACCTTTTTCCGTTCTTCGGCATTCCAATCTAACCATTTGCAGTGGGGCAAGAAGCACCCCCACACCAGCAGGAGGGATGGGAGCTAAGACAACAAACCCCACCCCACTGTGTTGGATTTTGCACCTAATTACTACTTCAAGTACACAATTCATTCGACATTAACGCATAATTTACATAAGTAGATAAAGAGGCAAATACTACTGCCTTGCCTAGAATGGCACATCCTCGATCATGAAGCTTGGGAGTTCACCCTTGTTCCCCTTCATCGAAATCACCTCATACGCAAACTGCTTCTTCAGGTAAGCCAGCTCATTCTGGAAAACATTTTTTGAGTTTCACCGGTTAGTCATTTCAAATCACAAAAAAAAATCATACATCTTTTCATCTCCAGGGTTTACACATTTTTCTTCGTACCTCACCCAGTTGCCTCTCAAGATACAGGCCATTGTAGTACCTCCAGTAGTGCCCATGGTAGATCCAGCTGTCCTCGCTGCAAAGGATCACATATATGGAGCTCTGGCATGCACAAGTCTTTTTTTGTAGGCCCAGATGTACTGGCACAACAAGATACTTACATCTCACATGGCTCATTCATGTTGTAGGCATATGTGACGCTCCAGCCGTCCTCCAGAACATACCAGTCTGTGAAGTGGTCACGGAGGACTCTCTGAAGTGTCTCAGTACCAGGTTCGCCTTCCCCTCGTGTTTCACACTCATCTCATCATCATGAATGCTCGTCTCCGCTGGATCGATGCCAAGAAGAGTTCTTTCCGCAACGTCCACAACATAAAAGGAGAATCCGTCCATCATTGCTGCAGGAAGGAACAACTGCACATTTTTAAAAGTAAAGCAAACATGCAGACAGGTATGGAATTCATTCCTTTTTCCTACAATGCAACGAAATATCATCAAACTGTCATTTCACATACCTTCATTGTTCACTGTAACTTGTACTCCCTCCGTCCGGATATACTTGTCGTAGAAATGGATGAAAATGGATGCATCTAGAACAAAAAAAAAACGTCTAGATACATCCATCTCTGCGACAAGTATTTCGAACGGAGGAGTACCCAAGTACATCTTCATCCATCATTACGGCGAGAAGGTCATGGTTCAGGTCATCGAGTTGTACATCGGTGTTCCTGTTCACAAGTTTCTCTCTTGTCAGCTAATGAGTCTATACAGCGGGTGTCCCGATGAAAATTTTATCTACTACCAAGAAACGAGATAGTTGCTCATACCACAAATCGGATGTTGACTACATTACTCCACCTTATCTTCCATTTGCCATACATCATGCATCCTTACTAATCAGCATCCTTACTAATCGGATGTTGACTAGATGACTCCACCTTATCTTCCACAAATCGGTTGTCCAGCCAAGTATTGTTAATTGACCATCAGGTCCAAACTCATGTATGAAATCATCCCCATTGAGGAGGACCAGGTGCTTGAACCATTTCCTGCACACATTTTTCCCCATTTGGGTGTAGAGGTATTAAGTTTTTTGATAGAATCGCATGCACATTACCAAAGTGAAGGACAGATAGCAAGGCCCACTTGTCACGATCACTCCTCACACTACGCACCATTTTTTCATAGAATTGCAGTACATTTTGAGCAGTTCGTATTTCTTGTCTTAGCCCAACTCTACCAGGAAACATTTCCCTCGTCTCATCCTTCACCTCGATCCTTACTATCCCCACTGGCAACCTCAGATTCCTTGCCATTCTTTCCGACACAGGTGCTGCAAAATCAACAATTTCTTCTAAGCAATCAAAAAAGTTTTCAACCTCCATATATTTTTCTTATATCCGAATTAATATAACAAAGAATTACACATGTTGCCCAGCCAGCATTCTAAGCTCTAGTGCTTCTCTGAACCAACAGATCTCTATCCAACTGAACTTGCGGGTTTAACGCGCCCGCTGCATTGAAAGAATCGTAATTACCTTCTAATTGAAGATAGGGGCATAATGGACACGACAGTATCACCTAAGTCCCTTTCAGAAAAAAAATTCAAACCACAACTTATTTGTACCTCGAACGTGCTGTCCGCCAACCCTGCTACTACCCTTGAGCTCCCGCCAACTTCCGACACTTCCATCATTTTTGCTTGGAAGTGTGAATCTTTAGCTCCTATCTCCGCAAACACATCCATTGTCTTCTACACATCATCTTCTGCATGGTCCTATCTCCGCAAACACATCCATTGTCTTCTTCACATCATCTTCTACATGGTCCCTGTTTATCTTCCCACACAAATTACGTAACGACCTCTTCGTGAACGGAACATTTTCCATTGATCCAAAGAATCCTCCAATGATACTGTACACCTTTGCTAAGTTCACATTGTTCAGCCTTAAGTGTTTTACGAGGTCTCTGGTGTACACATCTGTGTGCTTATGTGACGGCCAGGGGATTGTCTCACCAAAATTCGGTGATAGCGAGTGGTTGTGAGTATCTCTATGCTCTGCAATGTACCATCCGTTGTCCTCTGCTCGTAGCAGCCTTATTAGAGCAGGGCACTCGCAACGACATGACCTTGTTTTCTCAACACATGTTTGCCCTGCGAAATGGTTTCATGAAAATTCAGTGAGTTCAGTAATTTTGTCGACACCACATGCAGGACACGAATCTGAATTTTATGTCCCAGCACAAAAAATAAATTTTCTCACACTCACCGAGCAACCACAAACTATTTCTTGCATGCATTTGGTCCTCTCCACATTGAGCCTGCTCTTCCCATAACGAATGGCAAATCTCTTCTCCCACGAGTACAAACTGTAGAAGTCATACGCCTCACCCATCGAGTCGAATGTTGTGCCGATAACTGGTGTGATAACATTATCGGTTGTGTTCTCAGCATAACTCCGCATAGCCTTCTCGAACGCACTGTTGCGATTTGGACAAGGCGGCCTGCTCGGTGCAGCAGCTCCAATCCTGAGCCTGCAAACACAGCCACCAGCATAACTTACTGACCAGGATTCACTAAGCATGCCCCCACTACTATATTTCAGAATGCATGTAAACTGAAGCACGATTTACAAGTACTTCATACCAATTTGATTCCTTAAATCCAATGGCTGTACCAATGAAATTTCATTCCAAATAATTGACTGCAACTCGGTGCTTGTTCTAAATGGTAAGACTTCTCGCCCTCACAAAATCGATGCTTGTTGTAAACCGAAGCAAGACTAAAATACTTCACACCACATTGACTCATTCTGAAATACTTGAATCCAATTCGATGTTTTGTTCTAGATGCTACAATTTCCCTCCTCGCAGCATCGTTCTCCGTCTAACAGAACTAACCTCTTATTCCATCCTGGCGCCCGAGGATTCATCTTCCCAGTAGACAGCTCCGTCGACGGTGGCGAGCTGTCCATCCTGACAGCCGCTGATGGCTTGGCTGCCAGAATCTGCGCATCGCCGCTGGCGGCCGCGCGCACATGCCGCACGACCTCCTGCTCCACCATCATCTCTACCACCTGCGGCACCGCCGGCACAGGCGCCACCCCCGCCACAGGCGGCGGTACCAAACGTTCTCCCACCTCCTCCAGGAAAGTGGATCTGATACAGAGCAAACCATGTTCTGTCAAACTCCAGATCCAGGGCAATGAGATTAGCAAGGAGACCATGCAGGGAAGAGAAGAACATACGAGCATACCCGCGTATAGGCTGCATCCGAAACTCCCTGGGCGGTCGCCGCCGGCGCTCCTCCTCCCGATTCTCCAGCCGCCCGACGGGAAGACTTTTTTGAGCGAAGGGGAAGAAGGCACTAGACCACGCACTCATTCGTGCCCGAGCCCACCGAATGGAAAAGCGAAAATCCTGGGCCACGGATCAGATGGGAACGGCTGATCTGGTCCACGGCCCAACTCGTCCGCGGCTGACGGACGGCAGCACGCCCGTTACACCAAGGCCCACCAGCCATCTCTGACGCGTACGTACTCGTGCACAGTGCACATTTTCTAGCGATTCTCCGGCAGACGTATAAAAGAATGGCACACATCCAGATGAGCTGTCCAACACGCAAGATAACGAGCTCATTTGAGCTCGCGCACAAAAACTCCACGTCCTCTCTACCTCGCCTTTGCAACTGATAGGGGCATAACGGAGAACCCTTGATAAGGCCGCTTCCACGGGGAAACCCTTAATTACCGCAGTGAGAACCAGAGTGGGGAAGCTTCTTTGGTGGCCTTCGTGATACGGAGTACACCTTGCGTAGAACGTATTTTGTACCCGGATACGCCCAATAACAAATGTCAAGAGTGACTCAAGTATCTAGCTTAGAATTATGAAGTGGCATATGTTACCTTAGACACACTGCAATGGGAATTATGGAGTCCCTGAGAATGCTTCAATCCTCCACCGGTTTCCCTGCTTTATTTGTTCTATTGCGCTCTTTTAATTCTTTTGCGTTATTTACTTTTGTTCGCACTAAACTCAGAAATCATTATAATCTTCGGCGTTCACTTTGCTTTGTGTCGAAAACTAATATGCAGGCACATTACCATAAGTGTCTCTTAGGGACAAAGTCTAATTCATTTATTCCCTGTGGGATTTATACTCATACTTAAATAGGTGAAAAATAAACCATGTGCACTTGCAGGTCAATAAGCTTTTTCTGGCCCTAGGAGCTGAGCGCTTTTGGGCTTGTATTGCGTTTTGATTTATTTTGTGTTTATGGGTGATAATGTGCGCCTCCAAAAATTGTTGTTCGGTAGCGGCAATGGTGGACTCCCTGCGTGAGGTGTGTATCGAGTGGAGGGCTAAAGAAGCCCATAATGATTTCGGTTGATTGTATGCAAATTATTTGTTTGACTCAAGTTGAAGGGGTCATTTTCCTTCAATTTTGAACCTTGTTTGATTGGTCGTGATTTCTCAGAGGATACTTTTTGTCCCGCTAAGATTGTTACTGGAGATAGTTGGTAGTTAAACTTATTTTGTGAGTGGAACATCAAAGGCAAAAAGTGCATAAGTAATCAATTATTGTCACTATAAATGAACAATGAAATCTGAAATGGAGTTCGTGGAGAACATTAACACCTAGTTTGATGTAGATCCATGTCAGGTAAGAAGGTTGCACAACTCATGTGGCTCTCCATTGAAATGTTAAATTGTAATTACTCCTTACTCCCGAGTTAATAGTACATCAATTTGAACCAAGTTTCACACACGTTAATATGTTATGTTCATAATACTACACTTCATAAATAAGTAGATAGCACATAACATTGAGATTCACTAGTAGAAAACAGGGCTTTCGTCCAGGCCAGTTTAGCCCATTAGTCCCGGTTCAATCCAGAACTGGGACCAATGGAGCTATTTGCCCCGTTCGTGAGCCCGGGGGGCGGCCGGGCCACGTGGGCCATTGGTCCCGGTTCGTCCGGACCTTTTGGTCCCGGTTGGTGGGACTAACCGGGACCAATGGTCTGGCTCTGGCCCACCACTATTGGTCGGTTGGTGGCATGAACCGGGACCAAAGGCTTCCCTTTAGTCCCTGCTCATGCCACCAACCGGGGCTAATGGTGCTGCCTATATATAGCCCCTCGCGCAAGAGCAGAGCACACTGCTCTGTTTTTTCTGGCCGAGGGGGAGAGGGCTTGGTGGTGCTCCAGCTCACCTCCTATGCACACAAGGTGTTTGATGGAATGCCCGAGCCACACTACTTAAGGTTTCTCCTCTCCAAGCTCGACCGCCAAGCTCCATTTTCCTCAATATTTATCTAGGTTTAGCGGTCCGTCACGCCTCGTCCCCGTCTTCATCGCCGTCGATCACTCGCGCCGATCTCATCGCCGGCACCACCGTGGTGAGCCTCTTGTTCTTATCTTCTTTCTAAAAGGAAAAATATTATTACTTGTTTGTTTAGATAGATACTTGTATTATTTTCTTACTTTTATTATTGCATCTTATATAGTGCGATGGTTTTGGTATCCGCCCCCGTCGGCGCTCGTCCTGTCTATGATTCGGATGTGGTATATATTATCTTTTCATAACTATTGGTTCATTTATTGTTTATGAAAATTATGCCGACCAACGTGACATAGATTTTATTTATCTAGGAGGTTGTTGAACCGGAAATTCCAACCGACCCTATTGTCGAGAGGTTAAATTTAGTTGAAGAAGAAAACAATTTCTTGAAGGAAAAATAAAAAACTTGAGGAGGAGAAGATGATATTGGAGTTGCATGTTGCGGATGTAAATCGATGATCACAAGATCAAGATGGATGCAATGCGCTTGAAGATGAGAAAGATTAGAAAATATGCCATTCATACCGCGGCTTGGTATCATTATGCCGTTGGATCAGTTGTTACCTTGGTTGCGATTATGATCGTATTTGTTTTCGCATTGAAATGTTTTACATAGTTTCAATGTATGGTTTAATTAATTTAGATGCTCTGCAGAGCTTTATATTGTTAGATGAGAACTATGTATGTACTTTGGTTTTTATGTGATAATGAACTTCTATTAATTTGGTTACTTAATTATCTATTCATGATGTTCTGTAATGATTTTTGACACACTTAATTATATATAATGCACGCAGATGAATCGGCAATGGATGTACGGTGACATACACACTTCCGAGTACATTAAGGGCGTGCATGATTTTCTCGAAGTGGCTGAGGCAAACAAGCAGAATGGTTTTATGTGTTGTCCATGCCCTATATGTGGGAATACAAAGTCTTACTCTGACCGGAAAATCCTTCACACCCACCTGCTTTACAAGGGTTTCATGCCACACTATAATGTTTGGACGAGGCACGGAGAAATAGGGGTTATGATGGAAGACAGCGAGGAAGAAGAGTACGATGACAACTATGTGCCCCCTGAATACGGTGATGCTACTGAACATCAAGATGCACCAGACGATGTGCATGATGGTGCTGGAACGGGCGAAGCTGCTGAAGATCAAGAGGAACCAGACGATGTGCCCGATGATGATGATCTCCGCCGGGTCATTGTCGATGCAAGGACACAATGCGAAAGTCAAAAGGAGAAGCTGAAGTTCGATCGCATGTTAGAGGATCACAAAAAAAGGGTTGTACCCCAATTGCGAAGATGGCAACACAAAGCTCGGTACCGTACTCGAATTGCTGCAGTGGAAGGCAGAGAATGCTGTGCCTAATAAAGGATTTGAGAAGCTACTGAAAATAATGAAGAAGAAGCTTCCAAAGGATAACGAATTACCCGACAGTACATACGCAGCAAAGAAGGTCGTATGCCCTCTAGGATTGGAGGTGGAGAAGATACATGCGTGCCCTAATGACTGCATCCTCTACCGTGGTGCCTACAAGGATCTGAACGCATGCCCGGTATGCGGTGCATTGCGGTATAAGATCAGACGAGATGACCCTGGTGATGTTGACGGCGAGCCTCCCAGGAAGAGGGTTCCTGCGAAGGTGATGTGGTATGCTCCTATAATACCACGGTTGAAACGTCTATTCAGAAACGGAGAGCATGCCAAGTTGATGCGATGGCACAGTGAGGACCGTAAGAAAGACGGGAAGTTGAGAGCACCCGCTGACTGGTCGCAGTGGAGAAAAATCGAGAGAAAGTACTGGGATGAGTTTGCAAAGGACCCAAGGAATGTATGGTTTGCTTTAAGCGCGGATGGCATTAATCCTTTCGGGGAGCAGAGCAGCAATCACAGCACCTGGCCCGTGACTCTATGTATGTATAACCTTCCTCCTTGGATGTGCATGAAGCGGAAGTTCATTATGATGCCAGTTCTCATCCAAGGCCCTAAGCAACCCGGCAACGACATTGATGTGTACCTAAGGCCATTAGTTGAAGAACTTTTACAGCTGTGAAATGGAAACAGTGTACGTACGTGGGATGAGCACAAAAGGAGGAATTTGACCTAAAGGCGTTGCTGTTCGTGACCATCAACGATTGGCCCGCTCTCAGTAACCTTTCAGGACAGACAAACAAAGGATACCACGCATGCACGCACTGTTTACTTGACACCGATAGTATATACCTGGGAAGCTGCAGGAAGAATGTGTACCTGGGCCATCATCGATTTCTTCCGACCAACCATCAATGTCGAAAGAAAGGCAAGCATTTCAAAGGCGAGGCAGATCACGGAAGAAGCCCGCCATGCGCATCGGTGATCACGCACTTGCTATGGTCAATGATTTACACGTAATCTTTGGAAAGGGTCGGCGGACTAGCTGTTCGAATGACGCTGAGAATCACGCACCCATGTGGAAGAAGAAATCTATATTTTGGGACCTACCCTCTGGAAAGACCTAGAGGTCCGCTCTTGATCGACGTGATGCACGTGACGAAGAACCTTTGCGTGAACCTGCTAGGCTTCTTGGGCGTGTATGGGAAGACAAAAGATACACCGAGGCACGAGAGGACCTGCAACGCTTGTACGAAAAAGAGGGCATGCCTCCGAAGCAAGATGAAGGTCCTGCCAGCTACGCTCTTTAAAGAAGAGAAAGAAATATTCTTTCCATGCCTGCTCAAGATGAAGGTCCCGACTGGCTTCTCGTCGAATATAAAGGGAATAATAAATATGCCGAGAAAAGTTCCGAACCTAAAGTCTCATGACTGCCACGTGATTATGACGCAACTGCTTCCGGTTGCATTGAGGGGCTTCTCCGAAAACGCGTCGATTAGCCATTGTGAAGCTATGTGCATTCCTCAATGCAATATCTCGAAGGTGATCGATCCAGAAATCGTACCAATGCTAAGGAGTGATGTGGCGCAATGTCTTGTCAGTTTCGAGCTGGTGTTCCCACCATCCTTCTTCAATATCATGACGCACGTCCTAGTTCATCTAGTCGACGAGATTGTCATTCTGGGGCCCGTATTTCTACACAATATGTACCACTTTCAGAGGTTCATGGAGTCCTAAAGAAATATGTTCAGAACGCGCTAGGCCGAAGGAAGCATCTCCATGGGCCATCAAACAGAGGATGTCATCGGGTTTTGTGTTGACTTCATTCCTGGCCTTAAGAAGATAGGTCTCCCTAAATCGCGGTATGAGGGGAGACTGACTGGAAAAGGCACGCTTGGAAGGGACTCAATAATATGAAGTGACGGATATTGTTGGTCTCAAGCACACAACACAGTTCTACAGAACTCTACTTTGGTGACCCCGTATGTCGATGAACACAAGAACATTCTGCGCGCCAAACACCCGGAGCAGTGCGACGACTGGATTACATGTGAACACATCAGGACTTTCAGCAGTTGGTTGGAAACACGTCTCAGAGGTGACAACATTGTTTGTGATGAGCTGTACTTGTTGTCCAGGGGACCATCTTCGACTGTAATGATTTGGAAAGGATACGAGATAAATGGGAATACATTTTACACGATTGACAAAGATGAAAAGAGCACCAACCAAAACAGCGGTGTCCGCTTTGATGCAGCAACCGACAAGGGAAATGACACATATTATGGTTACATAGTAGACATATGGGAACTTGACTACGGAGTAGATTTTAAGGTCCCTTTGTTTAAGTGCAAGTGGGTCAATCTGTCAGGAGGCGGGGTACAGGTAGACCCACAGTACGGAATGACAACAGTGGATCTGAGAAATCTTGGGTACACTGACGAACCGTTCGTCCTAGCCAATGATGTGGCACATGTTATCTATGTGAAGGACATGTCTACCAGACCGAGGAAAATAAAAGATAAGGAAGCGAATACATCATACAATGAGCCAAAGCGCCACATAGTTCTTTCAGGAAAAAGGGACATCCCAGGAGTGGAGGGCAAGGCAGACATGTCTCAAGAGTATGAAAAGTTTCATGAAATTCCCCCTTCAAAGTCAAGGCTGACCCAAGCATCCTGATAAACGATGAAGATTATCCATGGTTACTGGCGCAATAAGAAAAGCGACACAAGCGAAGAAAAAGTGAAGACTTTCTCCGCAACTATTATGATGATACCATGCCAACTTTGTAATGCATTTAGTATGATACCATTGTCCGTTTTGTACATGCACATGCTATGCCAACTTTTTCAGAGTTCATTTGAAAACTATGAATTTGAAAACCTCGCCAACGAAGGGCGCCACACGGTTTATAAGCCCGTCCCTCTACACACCGCTTTGTTGTAAGCGAAACAAAATAAAATAAATAAAGCAACAAAGAAAACAAAAAAGTCTTTTCAAATTTGAAAACTAATGGCACTAACAGAAAGTTTATAATTTTCTAAAACTAAAAGCAAAAAGAATTAAAAATAAAGAAAAAAAAAAAAAATAAATAATGCAGAAAACAGAACAAAAACTGAAAAAAATAAAAATAGCAACAATAAGTATTTTATTGTAAGTAGAAGCAAAATAAAATAAATAAAGCAACAAAGAAAACAAAAAAGAGTTTCCAAATTTGAAAACTAATGGCACTAACAGAAAGTTTATAATTTTTCTAAAACTAAAACCAAAAAGAATTAAAAATAAAGCAAAAAACAACAAAAACTAAATAATGCGAGAAAGCAGAACAAAAACTGAAAAAAATAAAAATAGCAACAATAAGTATTTTGTTGTAAGTAGAAACAAAATAAAATAAATAAATCAACAAAGAAAAAAAAAAAGAGTTTTCAAATTTGAAAACTAATGGCACTAACAGAAAGTTTATAATTTTCTAAAATTAAAAGCAAAAAGAATTAAAAATAAAGCAAAAAACAACAAAAAATAAATAATAATGCAGAAAACAAAACAAAAAAACTGGAAAAAAAAGTGCCGGCTACTGGGCGCCCACGGCCTGAATACGACTAGAAACCCTACATTGGCCAGGATTCAGGCCCGCAGGAGGCCAAGTAGGCCCACATGCACATAGCTAGTGACAGATTAGGCCCGAAAGCCTGCAGTTGAGAGGAGCTCGAGAGGGTTGGCGCAGCAGCGCTTATAAACCACTCTCGAGCTCTCTCAACTAGCGAGGTGGGACTAAACTTTTGGGCGCGGGGCAGCACAAGGCCTTTTCTCGGTTGGTGGCGCCAACCGGGACTAAAGGGGGGTTTAGTCCCGGTTGGTGCCGCCGCTTCCCGCCCTTTGGGCTGCTGAAAATTGGCCTTTGGTCCCGGTTGGTGGCACCAACCGGGACTAAAGGTGAGCATTAGTCCCGGTTGGCGCCACGAACCGGGACTAAAGGATTTGCTATATAAGCAGCACTTAGCAGTTTTCGACCAAATCACCCACTTCTCCCCCGACGCCCCCTGCTCCTCCTCATCGCCGTCGCCGCCCGACGCCCCTGCTCCACCTTGCCGTTGCCGCCGCCACCGACACCGTCAGGCTGCTCGCCTTCGCCGTCGCCGCCGCCACCGACGCCGTCAGGCTGCTCGCCTTCGCCGTCGCCGCCGCCCCCTGTGAGCACAGCCTGCTCCCGCGCCCCTCCCATCCCGCGCCCCTGTCCTGCTCCTGGCCGCCCGCCGCCGCCGCCCCTGCCTGCCTGCGCGCCGCCGCGCCGCGCCGCCTGTCCCAGCATGCCACTGCCGCGCGCTGCCCCTGCCTGCACTGGCGCCACAGGCCGCCCTGCCCTGCAGAAGATAGATTTTTGTTTTTGCATTTTATAAAATGTATATATGTATGTATATATGTTCTCTGTGTATATATATGTTCATGAATATATGCAAAAGATAGATTTTAGAAAAATAGTATTTTTTCTATTCATAGATTTTTTGGTGATATTAATTATTGTAAATATGCAAATGTTTGTATATTCATATGAACAATGAATTAGGAAAAACCTTTAATTTTTCTAAAATTTATATTTGATCATTATTTAAAAAACAAGCAATACTACTTCATGTATCTTTAAGAAAGGAAGAAGAAGAAAAAGAATGAGAGGAAAAAGGAAATAAGAAGAGGAAGAAAGGAGAAGAAGAGGGGAGAGGAAGAAGAGGAGAAATAAATGAGAAGAAGAAAAAAGAAGAAAAAGAAGAGGAGAAGAAGAAAAAATAGAAAAAATTCTATTTTTTCTTCTTCTCCTCTATTCTTTTCTTCTTCTCCTCTTTTTTTTTCTTCTTCTTTTTCTTCTTCTTCTTCCTTCTTCCTTCTTCCTCTTTTCTTCCTTTTTCCTTATTTTCCTTTCTCGAGGGATAAGAAGAAAAAGAAGAGGAGAAGAAGAAAGAAAGGAATAGAGGAGAAAGAAGAAACTTTGACACGAGGGGGGTACCGATACCCCCTCCCCGATAACATTATTTTCCCATGTATATGTATGTTGCGTCGTTGTCGATATAACGAGGGTGTCGAGGATCGCCGAGGGGTCGAGGGTCGGGAACTAGGGTAGAGGGTCGAGGGTCGTTAAGGGGTCAAGGGTCGAAGGTTTCAGGGTCGAGGATTCCTAAAGTGTCAAAGTATTGAAGAAATCCATGGCTTCATCATTAGCCGGAAGTAACCATGGCATGATGGTACGAAGTCCTCCAAAGTTATTCTGGAATGGAGCCCCGGATAGGATAATTTGCCTTTTTGTACGAATCTCAGCAAAGGCCTTTCAAATAACGATATTCGGAACGTTTTTGCTGAACTTTGTACCAAAAAGCGAATTATCCTATCTGGGACTCCGTTCCAAAATAACTTTGGAGAGCTTCGTACCATCATGCACCTGTTACTTTCGCCTAATGATGAAGACATAGTTTTGTTGAATCCTTTGACACTAGGCAACCTCCCGACCCCTCGGCGATCTTCGACCCTTGACCTCGACCACCTCGGCGATCCACGACCCTCTACCCTACATGGGCGCCGATGCCCACGTCACTTGTGGGACATAGATGTACTGTTCAACGCCGACCCCCTCCCGATAGCTTCAACACGTGGGGGGTCGACATTACCCCCTCCTAGCTTGAAGCGTTCTCGAGGCCACCCCCTAACCCTTGAAGCGTTGTCGAGGCCACCCCAAACCCTAGAGAAGCAGCGTCGAGGCCACTAATATGATTCCTTATTGTGATTAGCTAGCTAGTTCTACGTTTGCCACTAATATATCCATATCTGTCATGTTTGAATAATAATTGCCATGTTGTAAATATTTGTAGAAACTATGGACACCCCCCGAGACGAAGCACAAGAAGCGTTGTTGAGGGACATAATCGCACAAGGAAGTGATGCCGTCTGCTCGTTGATGTTTCTCAACGACAACGATGGTCTGGAAGGAGAGGGTGAAGAAGCAGCTGGCTATGATTTACATGGCTCCGATGACCCAATGCCGGTGCAAGAATGAGAGGGTGAAGAAGTAGACAGTGAGGACGGCTCCGGTGATCACCAAACCGAGTCCGGCCAGGTATACATATTAGTTAAGCCTGTGCTGACTAGCTCTCGTGTTTGTTTTGGTATGTACACATATTAATTAACTCTCGTCTTTGTTCTTTTTTCTAGCCCTCCGGATCGAGCACAACTTCGGTAAAGAGACGAGGCCCGAAGAAAAAGTTGAGCTCGGATGAAAAGTTTGCGATCATACAAATCGCGCGCGACGGCCAACCGATTGAACCCTACCAGACAAAGAAGGCATTTGTTGCTCAGTGCGGGGTTCTGGTTAGGGACAAGATCCCGATCAGCATCCACCAATGGTATAAGCCTAAGAACGAAGACCCTGAGGTGTCTTGTGTCAATGATATGCAGAAAATTGATCTTTGGACTGAGCTGAAGTCAAATTTTACCCTACCGCTAGAGGATGATCCGGAGAAGCCAGTAATAGAGCCATTAATCAAGTCTTTTGCTCTTAAGAAGATGGCAGAACTATTCAGGAATTGGAAGAAAGAACTCAATATGTATGTCGAAAAAAATGGGACACCAGAATTCAAGGGCAAATATGAGAAGATCGAGATGGTCGCCCGCATTTGTGGCCTACAAGACATCGAAAAGAGTAAAAAGATGTCGCCGACAAACAAGAGAAATGCTGCGAAGAAGAAGCTTCACCATCGCACGGGTCAGGTGGCTACCTCGTAGTCGGCCTAAGTGGGCCAAGGCTGAGAATGATCTGCTTGATAAAGGGATCGAACCAGAGACAATGAACTGGCCAGACCGTTGCCGGACTTGGTTCTTCGGGGCCGGCGGATCCTTGGACCCTCTAACAGGGAAGTGCATTTGGACGGACGAACAATTGGACATACCAGTCAAGAGGCTTCAGCATTATATCGAAGCAGCGCAGCAAGGGAAGTTCGTTCCAGACAGGGAGAAGGACGAGCTCACAATGGCCCTCGGGAATCCTGAGCACCCCGGACGGACACGAGGCACACCAGGCTCCGTTTCGTGGAAGGCTGGATTTCCGGACGCAGGGGGTTACAAAACCCATGAGAGGAGGAAGAAACTAGAGCAGAGCCTAATGCAGGCGCTGCACGAAAGGGTAATGGGGCTAGAGGAACGAGAAGAGGAACGAGAAGCAGCAGATCACAACAAACGACCTGCCGAAGCTTCCCCCGAAGCTACCCCGCCATCTCAGCGGAGAAGCAGCGTGACTTCCACCGAGCTGCTTCAGCGAGCAGCATGCCTTGACGGCTCCTGCCAGCTATCCCGTGGATGCTATCACGAATGCTGAACATTGCCACCTTATGGCACAATGGAGCAATTTGAAGGTCAAGGCGGCTGTTGGCTCTGTTTATCCTACTAAACCCGACTCAACTTTTCACCGCCGCCGATTCCGAAGGATATGCTAAGGTGATGGTCGATGAAATAACGGAGGATTTGAGGACCTCGGCTTGACCACCCTACGGTGAAGGGAGTATCGGCTGGGTTCGCTCAAGACTCCATGCCTATGGCGGAAGGATCTCATCAACCTTCCGAACTGGACGCCTCCGCCTCCTCCTCCTCCTCCGGTGAGTCAGGGCACTCCGCCTCCTCCACCGCCTCCTCCTCCGGCGAGTGACAATCAGGGCACTCGGCCGGCTCCTTCTCCGGCGCGTGGCGGCACTCCGCCTCCTTCTCCGCCTGCACCGGCGCGCCCGAGCAGCCAGCCTCCTCCTTCTCCGCCTCGTCAGCAAGGGCGGAAGAGACCCGCCGCCGCTCCGGCTGCTCCGGCGCGTCGTAGTCCTTCTCCTCCGCCTCGTAAGCAAGGAAAGAAGACATCCGCTCCGTCTGCTCTGCCGGCGTGTAGCAGTACAGCCAAAGGCGGGAGGAGATACAGATTCGGTCCTTCTCTGAAGACTCCAGAGAAGTTACCGTACGAGAGGAGCGAGGAGGAAAACGCGAAGATCGCACATACCGAAGTGGATGACTGGTTTCAAGGGTTGAAAGCAAAGAGACATCCACCTCCGGAGGAGAAGGTAGATCCGGTCAAAGCGAAGCGCACTCTGGCTGCCCTGACAAAACCACCCAAGTCTCCGCCGAAAGGCAACTATGAGCGCATTATTGGAAAGGCATTTGCCGAAGCAGAGAGGTCGGGAAGTACTGTCAGTGATCAAAGGATGAAAGAACGACGAGCTGGGAAACAAATTGCCCAGCTCGGCGAACAAGCGAAGCAATCGTGCCCCCCGCTCAAGGTGCCTGCTAGCGACATCGTCGATCCGAGGATGGTGCCCGGTTATGGCAATCCTGCAGATTACCTTCCCGACGATGTACATTATGATTTCTTGGAGGTGCAGATACAAAGATACGAGTACGGGAAGCCTCTCGTCAAAGATGAAAGCTCTCTATCAACGATGATGCGAAGATTGCATGATTGGTACATGAAAACCTGCAAAGAGTCTGAGGGGAGGAGTACTTTGTATGTGAGAGTTAAAAAGGAGCATGACCTCCTTGGAATTGAACTGTTGCCTATTCCATTTGAGGAGTTCTATCAGTTTTTCAATCAATTGGCCCTCGATAAAGCAACGGTCACCTGCTACTGTCTGTAAGTAGTACTACTTCTGTCATTAAGTATCTCTATATAACTCAGCTCTTTCATTGCATGTATTTATAAATATCCTCACTATATTATGCAGATTGAAGATCGCCGAAATGAAGAAAAGACAAGTGGGTGATATTGGGTTCATTAACACATATCTCATAGATGCAAATGAGGTTAAATATCATGCCGGAGAAACCGAGGCCAACTTGCTACGATCGTTGGAAATAAATGAACACAAAAATATAATACTCTTTCCTTACAACTACAAGTGAGTGTTACTGTCTTGTGGCATATTCGGTTTCCCTTATTAGTCCAGGTTATAGTAATGTAATTGATGAGTTATGCATGCGTTCGCAGGTTCCACTATATTCTCCTAGAGATTAAGCTTGAGCAGGGAGTAGTAACTGTCTTAGACTCAAGACGAAAAGATCCCAAGGAGTATGCGGACATGACTGAAATGCTCGAGAAGTAAGTTAAATCGATCATTATCCACCATATCAGCAACTTTGTTCATTTCTGATATCAAGTAATTGTTTTCTTTGTATGGCAGGGCTTGGGGAAAATTCACCAAAAAGCTCGGGACTACCAAGAAGCTGCAATTTAGACACCAAAGTAAGTACTATATAGTAGCATATTCCACGCGATCTCCTAGTGATTCAAGCGCTAGTTTCATCAATACCATTTAGCATGCTTGCTAATTATCAGTTTGATTGACCTCTGTTTCTTGTAAAGTGGTTGTGGCAGGAACAAGGGAATGATTTCTGTGGATACTACGCTTATGAGTCCATCCGCCACACGACCTGTGAGAGGTGCTACTCCGACAAACAATATGAAGTGCGTAAATAAAATATTCACAATTTTATTTTATTACCATCATTTGTGTTGAGTTTCATTCATTCATATATATATATATATATATATATATATATATATATATATATATATATATATATATATATATATATATATATATATATATATATGTGTGTGTGTATGTATTGACCCTTTTCTTAAAATTAGATGTTTCGGAAGCGGGATGAACTCCTAGCACCAGATCGCATGCGAGCAATTCAAGAGGAATTGGCGGCATTCTTTCTTGACCACGTGATCGCTGAAGACGGAGAATACTATGTGGACCACACGTCCGTATGTTAGGAGATTATATATTTGTAAAAGATAATTATTGTATATATGTAGCCGGTAGTGTCGGATAGATATATGAGAACTTGTTGTTCGACCAATCTCTCGGAGAAGGAGAGGTGGTCGATATCACTTCTCTCTGTATGCATATATGTTCATGACGATCTTCTGTTTGCTTAATTACTATCTAGCTAGCGTGTCTAGCTAGTCCTCTCTATACGTATGTATAGTACGTAGCGTCGACCAAGCACGGACAGAAGAGAGGACACTTTTCTCTATTAATTAGCTAGCTATAGCACAATATATGAAACACCTAAATTAACCCCCCAAAACCCCCCAACCCCCCTTTCAAGAAAAAAAAAACCAGGCCCTCCTGCCTGGGCTCAGCGGACAGGCCACGTGGAGGCCCATCATGAACCGGGACTAAAGGCCCTCACCAACCGGGTCAATAGGCCCCTTTTCTACTAGTGATTGTAGTTAGGGATGAAAATCTAAACATGGCATGAGTGTAACAATTGCCAGCAATGTGCTTTAGAAAAGAACTTATTTGTCTTTTACCCCATGTTTGAACTAGTATAGGTCGGGGTTACACATGATGGTGCACATCACTTTATTTATCATCGTTACATTAAATGCTCAATTGACTAACAACAATGATACACTCGTCTAGTATTACATCTCTTCATTTCATCGGCCACTGATACTTATAACGTCGCTCCCAGTTGGTTGTTGGTGTGGGGAAGGTTATTGTGATTGCTGGGGGAATGGTTGTTGGGGTGGGTATGTTATGGGAAATTATTGTTGGGGGAATTGTTGTTGTGGTTGCTTGGGGAATTGTTGCGGTTGGGGGAACTGTTGTTGTTGGCGCAATTGTTGTTGCGGTAATTGTTGTTGTTGGGGGAATTATTGTTGGTGTAATTTTATATGGCAAAAAAGAAAAAGTTCATGGCAATTTTGCATCTATACCATGATGGCAAGAACTGTGGATTAAAAATTTACATGCTATTTTTTCTATATAAATGAAGAGCCAAACATATGAATTTAAAATTGCCACCATGTGGAGCACAAACAAAAACACCATCTATTATTTACGTACCTCTTCAAAGGAGGGAACTTCGGAATCACATTCTAGTCTCCATCGACTCCACTTGTGATTATTTCGGTCCTTTACTTTATGCAAGTTTATATCTTGTGTTTTACTCTTTCTTGCAGTTGTTACTTCTTAAGATTGTCATATATATTGTCCATCTAGTTGCATATCTAGACAACCTACTTTTTTTGTAAAAGAGGTCAAAGTTTTATTAGTCGCCTAATCTCACCCCCCCCCCTCCTAGTGGTGATAAATAAAGTTTCACACCATGGAATGCGTGATCCGCCCAATCTAGCTGTTTAAAATATGGAATAAAATACAAATAAATCTTTAGACAATGTTGATGTTGGCGTTGTCTGCACATCAATCTGAATGCCATGCTTGCAAGTTCATAAGTTGGTCTTGCCTGGTCACAACCACAACCTCATGCATTAATTAATTATCATGTACTGCAATAATATTAATATAAGTACATTAGCGCTATTGTTAAATTTGGATTGAACTAAAGCCAAGCCAAGCTAGGACTATCTGAAAAATCTTAATGCTTAGAGATTTGAGACCCTTCTGATTCGTGTGAGTCTGATTCCAATTACTACATGCCATTGTCTAACCACATCAGCAATTATGGTTGCTCTCTTCTTTTAGAAACGTGTTGGTCAATTTTTCTCAAGTTCACTTATTTCTCAAAGAAAGATGTGAGTTTCCTCTTGAACTTCTCGGAAACCACTAGCTAGTTAACTGAAAGTAACTTTCCAGTTTCTAGTTCTAAATGGCTGTGTGCATCACGTGATGCAGAGGCCACGGGTCTTCCTTCTTTTCGAAAAAGAAAAAGAAAGTTCTATGGTTTTCATAAAAGAGACCAGTCTTCTTAAGGACATATAGGCAAGGTACTGGTAGGCCGGAAAGAAAAGGTCTCACTAGTGCTTCATGGTACATATTGGTGAACTAATTTAAAAATAAGTGTGGCATAATGATGAAACCCATGGATCGTTTGAACTGAATTTTGGCATAAGAGAAAAGTCATGTTCAGACATCATAATTGGGAAATAATCTCGGTCATGCAGGTGCAGCAACAAAAGGCATGTCGGCACACTTGGATCATGCATGCAGGAAGAAAAGGAGAACATATAGATATATGCATAGTTAATTTTGCGTTGCAACTTATTTAGTTCTTCACCTTGTCTATATGTCCTTTGAGCAGTTGCAGCAAATTGATGCCTCAAACCAGAGGATTGAAATCTTGTCCTAGAACAAAGGAGAAGCTGGCAGTACTGTCATCTCCTCAACTAGCTATAACACACACAATTCGTGTGGTGGGTATGGTCTTAGATGTCGCAAGTGTCTATTCCTTTTGTTTATTTCCATTCTATTATCCTATACCACAATTTTTTCTTGATGGAAAGCAAAATATACAACACGAGCACAAACCCGAAAACTTGAGACCGGATGTGTGTGTCATCTTCACATCATTCTCCTTACGGCTCTGGCTAGCTAGTTCAACACCGGATGCCCAAATAACCGAGTTGATCAGTGCAATGTAATTACAATTACAGCTCCTATGTTCCCCCACTGCACCACATTCAATCTTCAGGTTGGATCTATTTAGAATTTCTTGATGAATTTGGATAATTCAGATGCATGATTAATCAAAGGCAGGCAGCCGATCCTCCATGTAATTCAGAGTTAGTTAAGAACAACCTTCATCAGAAAAGAGAGCATTGAGCATTTGCCTGCTAGTTGACCTCACCAGTTCCAAACCTCTGCCGTAAAGGAGAAAAGTTATATGTTCTTCAATGATCTAGAAAATAAAAGACCTCACTCTCACCGTCTTTGCATGTCTTTCATCAAACATCAGTAAACTCATTAAAATTAAGTGAAATGGTTAAACTTCTTGTTTTTGGATTACAGTTCTTGACGCCTTAAATCAAATTTGACGAGTCGTGTTACTCTACCAATTCCACTTCGACTTATCACTTCAGAAAACACAACAAAGTTGGTTCCAGAAAAAAAAACTCGATGTGTAAAGCTTTACTAATCTTGTACAAAGTTCAGATACTGAACTCTACACAAACTGTAGAAAGTTCCAAACCTCTGCCGCAAAAAAGTACAAAACCTTGATAAGGATTTGACATGTAAAGTGAAAAAGGAGAGTCAGTTTTTCCTCAAAATAAAATACCAAGCACCATGCTTTCGTGACAAACATACAATCTTTTGGACAACTAGCCAAACAACTTTTGATGATCAATCCTCTATTAAACTTGTGGCTAGTGCAACCTGACAGAATATCCAAAATGATCCATTTCAGAAGCATGCATGCAAAAAAATGGAAAATGGATGCAAAAAAAAGAAAAAATCGCTAGCTGGAATTTCTTTCAATCATCCCATCAAAGCTGGTACTGTGCGATGGCGGAAACGTCTTACCCAATGTGGGCGACGTGTACGTGTTTATATAGGCAGGGGTGCACCTCCCTGTACAGCGCGTGTAAGTTGTTGGAGATTACATCTTGGAGAGAAAGGAAGATCTTAGCTAGAGATAAACGTCAACAACCTAGTCTATCTAACTAGGACTCCTAACAACCGAAGCAAACAAGATAACAGGATAGGTGCGGCTAGGTGCCGGCCAGATATGATGCGTGTTTGACACCCCCCCTTAATCACAACTTCATTAAGTTGAGATTATATTTGAAGTTCTCAAAGCTTCTCATAGGCAAGGCCTTGGTATAAAACCATCTGCAAGCTGATCCTTGGAGTGAATGAAGCGAATATCAAGTTGCTTTTGAGCAACTCTCTCTCGAACAAAATGAAAATCTATTTCAATATGTTTTGTTCTGGCATGGAAAACTGGGTTAGCAGACAAATAAGTTGCACCAAGATTGTCACACCACAGACATGGAACTGGTGTGTTCTTTATACCCAGTTCTTTCAACATGGATTGGACCCAGATAATTTCAGCTGTAGCATTTGCAAGTGCTTTATACTCTGCCTCTGTACTAGATCGAGAGACAGTAGCTTGTTTTCGAGCACACCATGAGATCGAATTTGGCCCAAAAAAGATTGCAAAGCCACCAGTGGAGCGCCTGTCATCCAGGCATCCTGCCCAATCGGAGTCAGAAAAAGCACTGACCAGAGTAGAGGATGATTTGCTGAAATCTAGACCAATGCTCAATGTTCCTTTGACATATCTTACTATATGTTTTGCAGCAGTAAAATGAACATTTGTAGGTGCATGAAGAAATTGGCATACTTTGTTGACAGCAAAAGATATATCCGGCCTGGTCAGAGTAAGATATTGAAGTGCTCCTACTAGGCTTCTATACTTTGTACTATCTTCTTGGCTCAAAAGATTACCTTCAGTGAGAGACAATTTTTTCTGAACTGGATAATGGAGTAGGTGTGGGCTTACATCCTTGTAAACCAGCCTTTTTTACCAGATCAGTTGCATACTTCTCCTGAGAGAGATGAAGTCCATCTTTATGCTTCTTCACTTCAATGCCAAGAAAATAGTGCAAGTCACCAAGATCTTTTAAAGCAAAATCTGCACTCAAATCTTTTAACGTCCTGTGATTGCCTCATTTGATGAGCTTGTCACAATGATATCATCAACATATATTAAAACAAATATGCATGTGTTGGACTTGTTGTAGATGAACAAAGAAGTGTCAGATTTTGATGGAACAAAGCCAAGTGCCTGCATTTTATGACAGAGTCGAGAGTACCATGCTCTTGGTGCTTGTTTTAGCCCATAGAGTGCCTTGTCAAGCTTACACACAAAGGAGGGGGTTTTCTTGCTTTCAAACCCAGGAGGTTGTTTCATGTATACTTCCTCTTCCAAAACACCATGAAGAAACGAGTTCTGTACATCTAACTGTCTGAGACTCCAGCCCCTAGAAACAGCAATGGACAAAACAAGACGAATGATTGCAGCTTTAACAACTGGACTAAAGGTGTCCTCATAGTTAATACCATATCGTTGTTTAAACCCTTTTGCAACCAACCTAGCTTTGTAACGATCAATAGTTCCATCTGATTTTCTCTTGATCCTGAAAACCCACTTGCAATCAATTAAATTTTTACCTTGCTGTGGGGGAACTAGATGCCATGTGTTATTTTTCCTTAGAGCCATGTATTCTTCATTCATAGCTTTATGCCATTTTTCATCGCCAAGTGCTTCTTCTAGAGTCTGAGGTTCACCTGGTTCACCTGTAGAACAAACCATGTCATATTTTGTTACACGTTTGAAATCAACAGGTTGTATTACTCCCTTTTGTAGTCTTGTACGCCGTGGAGAAACAACCAAGTTTTCGGCCACCACAGCCGCAGAGGATCCCGCAGCGCAAACAGGAGTTGCTGCAGGAGCCGATCCCAAGGAGGATCCGCGCGGTCCCGTGGCAGGTTCTGCCTCGCTTGGATCTTCTGTGGCCGAGTCAAGCAGCCGTGCACGCGTAGACTCCGCAGAAGATCCCGTCGGAGAGGCAGACTCATCATGACCACATGATGGCGAATCAACCTCGGATCACGCACCGGTCGGGCGCGTGGGTGCGGGCGCACCGATGCTGGGCCTCGCGCCAGCTGCGGGCCCCTCATCTGTCGGGCGAGGCGGGTGGCGCCGCTTGTAGCATGCGGGCTGGCTTGAGAAGCGTGCGCCGCCCGCGCCAGTTGTGCGACGACTCGTGGCAAGCGGTGATTGGAGCGGAGGCGATTGCGCACCGCAGCCCGCGGGTGACGACGAGGCGCGCGCCTGAACCGAGGTGGGTGCGCATGCAGTCTGCGCTCCTGGCGTGTCTGCTGCCACCGATCTCGAGGGGGATCCGATTTCCTACAGGCGGACAGATCCCGAGGAGGATTTGTCTCCAGATTCCGGGCACATGAAATATGGCTCCAGCTGAGGATTTTTTTCACCGTTTTCTTCTCTGCTTTCGTCATTTTCTTCGCTGTTTTCACCTGTAACACCACACGGCTCATGTATGTCATTAGTAAGAGGGTTAGTCAACAGTTGATCATTGGCACAATCGTTTCCCCCTGGATCAACACCGGATAGATGAGGAGACAAAAGGAGAATTTCTTGGCGTAGGAGTGCCCCGGCATTAGGATGAAGATGAGCAAAAGGAAACTTGGTTTCGTCAAAAACAACATCTCGTGAAATATAGACATGGCCAGTGGCAACATCAAGGCACTTGACACCTTTGTGTTGGTTACTATAGCCGAGAAAAACACATTGTTTTGAGCGAAACATGAGCTTACGTTTGTTGTAAGGCCGAAGATTGGGCCAACAGGCACATCCGAAGACACGAAGGGAGTTGTAGTCGGGTTTAATATGAAGGAGTCGTTCTAGTGGAGTTTCATTGTTAATGACTCGACTAGGGAGCATGTTTATGATATGAACAGCCGTGAGGAAGGCCTCATCCCAGAACTTGAGGGGCATGGATGCTCCGGCTAGGAGAGCTAACCCAACCTCAACGATATGTCTGTGCTTGCGTTCGGCCGAGCCGTTTTGTTGGTGAGCGTGGGGGCATGATACATGATGGGATATGCCAAGAGTTTGGAAGAACGAGTTCAATTTCTCGTATTCCCCTCCCCAATCAGATTGAACTGCAATGATCTTACTATCAAATTTTCATTCAACGAGAGCTTGAAAATTTTGAAAAACTTGAAAGACATCTGATCTTCGTCTGAGAAGATAGATCCAGGAGAATTTGCTATAGTCATCTATGAAGCACACATAATAAGTATGTCTACCAACGGAACTAGGGGCAGGGCCCCAAACATCAGGGAAGATTAATTGTAATGGTTTGGTAGAAACACTAGTAGATATAGGATAAGGCAACTGATGACTTTTTGCTCATTTACAAGAATCACAAATAGTTTCAAGATCACGCTCACCAACATACGGGAGCTTATTTTTCCTAAGCAATTTTTCAACTAAAGAAAAAGCAGCATGTCCTAATCGATTGTGCCATCGTGTTGACGAAAGTTTGGCAACACCATAGGCTTGTTTTTTTGATCTTCTACGCTCCGGGATCAACGGGTAGAGTCCTCGAACGCATCTACCTCGATAGAGAATTCTCCTCGTAACCTGATCCTTGATCAAGAAAAAATGAGGATGAAATTCAAGGAAGACATGATTGTCAATGGCAATTCTATGCACAGAGAGAAGGTTCGTATCGGCACTAGGAACTAGCAAGATTTTCTTTAGATGAATTTTACGACGAGGGGTACTAAAAAGTGAATGACCAACGTGACTGATCCTCATACCTTCACCGTTGGAAGTGTAGATTTGGTCCTTTCCACGGTACTTCTCTTTCATGGTGACCTTCTCGAGCTCGTTGGTGATGTGGTTGGTTGCTCCATTATCGACGTACCAATTTGTGTCAACGCCGTAGGAGCCGTCCGCAGCGGCAGCAACCTTGTCCTCATCTTGGGAGGAGTCATCTTCTTCATCATAGCGATACCAGCAGTCTTTGGCCGTGTGCCCAAGCTTACCACAGATCTGGCAGCGTGGTGCATCTGGCCGAGACCTGCTGGAGCCGCCGCCACGACGAGACTTGGAGTTGGGGGCGCGCCCGTTGCGGGAGTCGTTGCCGGAGCCGCCGCCACCGTTGCTTCCTGACCGCCCCTTGGTGCGGGGAGATCCACGTGAGCAAGGGCCGCCACCACATCCGCGAGATGCAGCATTCGCAGAGGACTTGAAGCCTGCAGAGGAACCGTGAAACTGAGCCATGCGCTGGTCAAAGTTACTCAGCATGGCATAGAGCTCATCGATGGTGACGGGCGTGACGCAGGCGTCGAGGGCGGAGACGAGCGGCCGACGTCGAGGCCATGGAGAACGTACGAGATCAGTTCGTCGTCCTGGATAGGCTTGCCCGCCGCTGCGAGTTCATCGGCGAGGCCGCGGAGGGAGGCGAAGTAGGAGGCTACCGACTGGTTGCCCTTCTGCGCGTTGATGAGCGCAATCCTGATGTTGTTGACGTGGCTGAGTGACTGGGACGAGAACATGCTCGCCAGTGCCACACAGAGTTCGCGCGCCGTGGTGATCGCGGTGACCGCGACCAGCACCTCCTTGGAGAGGGTACTCAGCAAATAGCCAAGCACCTGTTGGTCCTCGCGAACCCAAAGTGGGTGGAGAGGGTTGGGCGCAGAAGTCTCCTTACCGTCCTTGTCCTTCGTGACGTGGAGTCTGGCCGGCTCCGGCGTGGTGCCGTCGACGTAGCCGAAGACACCGGCGCCCCGCAGGTGGGGTGTGACCTGCGTGGGCCATAGCACGTAGTTCGTGCGATTGAGCTTCTCGGTGACCTGACCATTGAGGCTAGGCGAGGCGCCGGAGGATGAAGACATAGCTATGCACTAGATGCAATCGGGAGGCTAGATTGGAAGAGGAAGGCTCTGATTACCATGTGCGATGGCGGAAACGTCTTACCCGATGTGGGCGACGTGTACGTGTTTATATAGGCAGGGGCACACCTCCCTGTACAGCGCATATGCAAAATTGTTGGAGATTACATCTTGGAGAGAAAGGAAGATCTTAGCTAAAGATAAACCTCAACAACCTAGTCTATCTAACTAGGACTCCTAACAACCGAAGCAAACAAGATAACAGGATAGGTGCCGGCCAGATATGATGCGTGTTTGACAGGTACAACCACACTGACTGCAATCCGACATCTACATAACAAGATGTCCACAATCCAACACGTCCAAAACAAAATGAGAAAAAAAAATGCAAAGACGGCAAGAGATGATGCCCTAAATGGACTTGTGCCATAAAGATCATCACAAGTACAAGGAAGCAAAGGGAAGCAAAGGGAAGGGGGCGACATATATACAGTTTATTTGCTTAGTAACTTTGGTTTAGCAGTGTCTTTTTTCTTCTTATCCTTGTCCATTTTATCCCTGCAGAAAAGAGCCAAACAAGGAAGCAAATTGAAGTGTTTGATTAGTTCTCCACGAAACGAGAATAAATGAGTTTCGGAAAAAGTATGGCTGAACTGCGAAATCCATAGATCGGCCTAACTGAATCGGGAAACCTGTCTCCATCATGCAGCAGACAAAAGCCATACTGCTGATACACTTGGCCCATGCAACATGCATGCATGATCATCAGGAGAACATACCCATATATACACGATTGATTGTGTGCATCCTCGATGTCACGACTTGGTCTTGATATAGTGTCGTTGCCGAAGCCAGGCCGGTTCAGCCCATTAGTCCCGGTTCTGCCACGAACCGAGACCAATGGAGCTATTTGTCCCGGTTCGTGAGCCCAGGGGGTCGGCCGGGCCAGTTTCGTCCGGACCTTTTGGTCCCGGTTGGTGGGACGAACCGGGACCAATGGGCCTGGCTCCTGGCCCGCCACTATTGGTCCCGGTTGGTGGCTTGAACCGGGACCAAAGGCTTCCCTTTAGTCCCGGTTCATGCCACCAACCGGGGCTAATGGTGGTGCCTATATATACCCCCTCGCGCAAGAGCAGAGCACACTGCTCTGTTTTTTCTGGCCGAGGGGGAGAGGGCTTGGTGGTGCTCTAGCTCACCTCCTATGCACACAAGGTGTTTGATGGAATGCCCGAGCCACACTACTTAATGTTTCTCCTCTCCAAGCTCGACCGCCAAGCTCCATTTTCCTCAATATTTATCTAGGTTTAGCGGTCCGTCACGCCCCGTCCCCGTCTTCATCGCCGTCGATCACCCGCGCCGATCTCATCGCCGGCACCACCGTGGTGAGCCTCTTGTTCTTATCTTCTTTCTGAAAGGAAAAATATTCTTACTTGTATGTTTAGATAGATACTTGTATTATTTTCTTACTTTTATTATTGCATCTTATATAGTGCGATGGTTTTGGTATCCGCCCCCGTCGGCCCTCGTCCTGTCTATGATTCGGATGTGGTATATATTATCTTTTCATAACTATTGGTTCATTTATTGTTTATGAAAATTATGCCGACCAACGTGACACAGATTTTATTTATCTAGGAGGTTGTTGAACCGGAAATTCCAACCGACCCTATTGTCGAGAGGTTAAAGTTAGTTGAAGAAGAAAACAATTTCTTGAAGGAAAAAATAAAAAAACTTGAGGAGGAGAAGATGATATGGGAGTTGCATGTTGCGGATGTCGTCGATGATCACAAGATCAAGATGGATGCAATGCGCTTGAAGATTAGAAAGATTAGAAAATATGCCATTCATACCGAGGCTTGGTATCATTATGCCGTTGGATCAGTTGTTACCTTGGTTGCGATTATGATCGCATTTGTTTTCGCATTGAAATGTTTTACATAGTTTCAATGTATGGTTTAATTAATTTAGATGCTCTGCAGAGCTTTATGTTGTTAGATGAGAACTATGTATGTACTTTGGTTTTTATGTGATGATGAACTTATATTAATTTGGTCACTTAATTATCTATTCATGATGTTTTGTAATGATTTTTGACACACTTAATTATATATAATGCATGCAGATGAACCGGCAATGGATGTACGGTGACAGACACACCTCCGAGTACACTAAGGGCGTGCATGATTTTCTCGAAGTGGCTGAGGCAAACAAGCAGAATGGTTTTATGTGTTGTCCATGCCCTACATGTGGGAATACGAAGTCTTACTCTGTCCGGAAAATCCTTCACACCCACCTACTTTACAAGGGTTTCATGCCACACTATAATGTTTGGACGAGGAACGGAGAAATAGGGGTTATGATGGAAGATGGCGAAGAAGAAGAGTACGATGACAACTATGTGCCCCCTGAATACGGTGATGCTACTGAACATCAAGAGGAAACAAACGATGTGCATGATGGTGCTGCAACGAGCGAAGCTGCTGAAGATCAAGAGGAACCAGACGATGTGCCCGATGATGATGATCTCCGCCGGGTCATTGTCGATTCAAGGACGCAATGCGAAAGTCAAAAGGAGAAGCTGAAGTTCGATTGCATGTTAGAGGATCACAAAAAAGGGTTGTACCCCATTTGCGAACATGGCAACACAAAGCTCGATACCGTACTGCAATTGCTGCAGTGGAAGGCAGAGAATGTTGTGCCTGATAAAGGATTTGAGAAGCTACTCAAAATAATGAAGAAGAAGCTTCCAAAGGATAACGAATTGCCCGACAGTACATACGCAGCAAAGAAGGTCGTATGCCCTCTAGGATTGGAGCTGGAGAAGATACATGCATGCCCTAATGACTGCATCCTCTACCACGGTGCATACAAGGATCTGAACGCATGCCCGGTATACGGTGCATTGCGGTATAAGATCAGACGAGATGACCCTGGTGATGTTGACGGCGAGCCTCCCAGGAAGAGGGTTCCTGCGAAGGTGATGTGGTATGCTCCTATAATACCACGGTTGAAACGTCTGTTTAGAAATGGAGAGCATGCCAAGTTGATGCGATGGCACAATGAGGACTGTAAGAAAGACGGAAAGTTGAGAGCACCCGCTGACGGGTCGCAGTGGAGAAAAATCGAGAGAAAGTACTAGGATGAGTTTGCAAAGGACCCAAGGAACGTATGGTTTGCTTTAAGCGCGGATGGCATTAATACTTTCGGGGAGCAGAGCAGCAATCACAGCACCTGGCCCATGACTCTATGTATGTATAACCTTCCTCCTTGGATGTGCATGAAGCGGAAGTTCATTATGATGCAAGTTCTCATCCAAGGCCCTAAGCAACCCGGCAACGACATTGATGTGTACCTAAGGCCATTAGTTGAAGAACTTTTACAGTTGTGGAATGGAAACAGTGTACGTACGTGGGATGAGCACAAAAAGGAGAAATTTGACCTAAAGGCGTTGCTGTTCGTGACCATCAACGATTGGCCCGCTCTCAGTAACCTTTCAGGACAGACAAACAAGGGATACCACGCATGCACGCACTTTTTACTTGACACCGATAGTATATACCTGGGAAGCTGCAAGAAGAATGTGTACCTGGGCCATCATCGATTTCTTTCGACCAACCATCAATGTCGAAAGAAAAGCAAGCATTTCAAAGGCGAGGCAGATCACTAGAAGAAGCCCGTCATGCGTACCGGTGATCACGTACTTGCTATGGTCAATGATTTACACGTAATCTTTGGAAAGGGTCCCGGCGGACTAGCTGTTCCGAATGACGCTGACAATCACGCACCCATGTGGAAGAAGAAATCTATATTTTGGGACCTACCCTACTGGAAAGACCTAGAGGTCCGCTCTTCGATCGACGTGATGCACGTGACGAAGAACCTTTGCGTGAACCTGCTAGGCTTCTTGGGCGTGTATGGGAAGACAAAAGATACACCTGAGGCACGTGAGGACATGCAACGCTTGCACGAAAAAGAGGGCATGCCTCTGAAGCAGTATGAAGGTCCTGCCAGCTACGCTCTTACGAAAGAAGAGAAAAAAATCTTCTTGAATGCCTGCTCAGTATGAAGGTCCCGACTGGCTTCTCGTCGAATATAAAGGGAATAATAAATATGCGGAGAAAAGTTCCAGAACCTAAAGTCTCATGACTGCCACGTGATTATGACGCAACTGCTTCCGGTTGCATTGAGGGGGCTTCTCCGAAAAACGTCTGATTAGCCATTGTGAAGCTATGTGCATTCCTCAATGCAATATCTCAGAAGGTGATCGATCCAGAAATCGTACCAATGCTAAGGAGTGATGTGGCGCAATGTCTTGTCAGTTTCGAGCTGGTGTTCCCACCATCCTTCTTCAATATCATGACGCACGTCCTAGTTCATCTAGTCGACGAGATTGTCATTCTGGGGCCCGTATTTCTACACAATATGTACCACTTTCAGAGGTTCATGGGAGTCCTAAAGAAATATGTTCGTAACCGCGCTAGGCCAGAAGGAAGCATCTCCATGGGCCATCAAACAGAGGATGTCATCGGGTTTTGTGTTGACTTCATTCCTGGCCTTAAGAAGATAGGTCTCCCTAAATCGCGGTATGAGGGGAGACTGACTGGAAAAGGCACGCTTGGAAGGGACTCAATAATATGCAGGGACGGATATTGTTGGTCTCAAGCACACAACACAGTTCTACAGAACTCTACCTTGGTGACCCCATATGTCGATGAACACAAGAACATTCTGCGCGCCAAACACCCGGAGCAGTGCGACGACTGGATTACATGTGAACACGTCAGGACTTTCAGCAGTTGGTTGGAAACACGTCTCAGAGGTGACAACACTATTTGTGATGAGCTGTACTTGTTGTCCAGGGGACCATCTTCGACTGTAATGATTTGGAAAGGATACGAGATAAATGGGAATACATTTTACACGATTGACAAAGATGAAAAGAGCACCAACCAAAACAACGGTGTCCGCTTTGATGCAGCAACCGACAAGGGAAATGACACATATTATGGTTACATAGTAGACACATGGGAACTTGACTACGGAGTAGATTTTAAGGTCCCTTTGTTTAAGTGCAAGTGGGTCAATCTGTCAGGAGGCGGGGTACAGGTAGACCCACAGTACGGAATGACAACAGTGGATCTGAAAAATCTTGGGTACACTGACGGACCGTTCGTCCTAGCAATTGATGTGGCACAGGTTATCTATGTGAAGGACATGTCTACCAGACCGAGGAAAAGAAAAGATAAGGAAGCGAATACATCATACGATGAGCCAAAGCGCCACATAGTTCTTTCAGGAAAAAGGGACATCCTGGGAGTGGAGGGCAAGACAAACATGTCTGAAGAGTATGAAAAGTTTCATGAAATTCCTCCCTTCAAAATCAAGGCTGACCCAAGCATCCTGACAAATGATGAAGATTATCCATGGTTACGGCGCAATAAGCAAATGACACAAGTGAAGAAAAAGTGAAGACTTTATCCCGCAACTATTATGATGATACCATTGAAGGAAATATGCCCTAGAGGCAATAATAAAGTTATTATTTATTTCCTTATATCATGATAAATGTTTATTATTCATGCTAGAATTGTATTAACCGGAAACATAATACATGTGTGAATACATAGACAAACAGATAGTCACTAGTATGCCTCTACTAGACTAGCTCATTAATCAAAGATGGTTATGTTTCCTAACCATAGACATGAGTTGTCATTTGATTAACGAGATCACATCATTAGGAGAATGATGTGATTGACTTGGCCCATTTCGTTAGCTTAGCACTTGATCGTTTAGTATGTTGCTTATGCTTTCTTCATGACTTATACAAAGTTCCTGCAACTATGAGATTATGCAACTCCCGTCTACCGGAGGAACACTTTGTGTGCTACCAAACGTCACAACGTAAATGGGTGATTATAAAGGTACTCTACAGGTGTCTCCAAAAGTATATGTTGAGTTGGCATGAATCGAGATTAGGTTTTGTCACTCCGATTGTCGGAGAGGTATCTCTGGGCCTTCTCGGTAATACACATCACATAAGCCTTGCAAGCATTGCAACTAATGAGTTAGTTGTGAGATGATGTATTACGGAACGAGTAAAGAGACTTACCGGTAACGAGATTGAACTAGGTATTGGATACCGACGATCGAATCTCGGGTAAGTAACATACCGATGACAAAAGGAACAACGTATATCATTATGCGGTTTGACCGATAAAGATCTTCGTAGAATATGTAGGAACCAATATGGGCATCCAGGTTCCGCTATTGGTTATTGACCGAGAATGGTTCTAGGTCATGTCTACATAGTTCTCGAACCCGTAGGGTCCGCACGCTTAACGTTTCGATGACAGTTCATTATGAGTTTATAAGTATTGATGTACGAAGGTTGTTCGAGTCCGGATGTGATCACGGACATGACGAGGAGTCTCGAAATGGTCGAGACATAAAGATTGATATATTGGAAGCCTATGTTTGGACTTGGAAGGTTCGGATGAAAACAGGAAGTTACAGAACACCGGGGTTACGGAACCCCTGGGGTCTATGGGCCTTGATGGGCCATAAGAGAGAAGAGGAAGGGCCGGCCAGGCAGGCGCGCCCCCTCCCCTCTAGTCCGAATAGGACAAGGAGAGGCGGCGCCCTCCCTCTTCCCCTCCTCCAATCCTAATCCAACTAGGAGAGGGGGAGTCCTACTCGGTGGGAGTAGGACTCCTCCAGCGCGCCCCTTGGGCTGGCCGCACCCCCTTGCTCCTTTATATACGGGGCAAGGGGCACCCCATTACACACAAGTTGATCTACGGATCGTTCCTTAGCCGTGTCGGTGCCCCCTCCACCATATTCCACTTGGTCATATCGTCATGAGCTTAGCGAAGCCCCGCGCGGAGAAGTCATATCGTCGCGGAGCTTAGGCGAAGCCCTGCGTCGGTGGAGCATCATCATCGCCACCACGCCGTCGTCTTGTGGAACTCATCCCGACACTTTGCTGGATCGAGTCCGGGATCGTCATCGAGCTGAGCGTGTGCAGAACTCGGAGGTGCCGACGTTCGGTGCTTGGATCGGTCGGATCGTGAAGACGTCGACTACATCAACAGCGTTGTTATAACGCTTCCGCTTTCGGTCTCACGAGGGTGCGTGGACAGACTCTCTCCTCTCGTTGCTATGCCATCACCATGGTCTTGCGTGTGCGTAGGAAATTTTTGAAATTACTCGTTCCCCAACAGATGGCATCCGAGCCTGGTTTTATGCGTTGATGTCATATGCACGAGTAGAACACAAGTGAGTTGTGGGCGATATAAGTCATATGCTTACCAGCATGTCATACTTTGGTTCAGCGGTATTGTGAGATGAAGCGCCCGGACCGACATTACGCCAGACGCTTACGCGAGACTGGTTTCACCGCCCGAGCACTAGTTGCTTAAAGGTGACCGCGGGTGTCTCTCTCTCACTTTAGTTGAACGAGTGTGGCTACGCCGGTCCTTGCGAAGGTTAAAACAGCACCAACTTGACAAACTATCGTTGTGGTTTTGATGCGAGGTAAGAACGGTTCTTGCTCAGCCCGTAGCAGCCACGTAAAACTTGCAACAACAAAGTAGAGGACGTCTAACTTGTTTTTGCAGGGCATGTTGTGATGTGATGTGGTCAAGACATGATGCTATATTTTATTGTATGAGATGATCATGTTTTGTAACCGAGTTATCGGCAATCGGCAGGAGCCATATGGTTGTCGCTTATTGTATGAAATGCAAAAGCCATGTAATTGCTTTACTTTATCACTAAGCAGTAGCGATAGTCGTAGAAGCAATAGTTGGCGAGACGACAACGATGCTACGATGGAGATCAAGGTGTCGCCGGTGGCGATGGTGATCATGGCGGTGCTTCGAGATGGAGATCACAAGCACAAGATGATGATGACCATATCATATCACTTATATTGATTGCATGTGATGTTTATCCTTTATGCATCTTATCTTGCTTTGATTGACGGTAGCATTATAAGATGATCTCTCACTAAAATTATCAAGAAGTGTTCTCCTGAGTATGCACCGTTGCTAAAAGTTCAGTAGTACCCGGACACCACGTGATGATCGGGTGTGATAAGTTCTCGTCCATCTACAACGGGTGCAAGCCAGTTTTGCACACGCAGAATACTCAGGTTAAACTTGACGAGCCTAGCATATGCAGATATGGCCTCGGAACACGGAGACCGAAAGGTCGAGCGTGAATCATATAGTAGATATGCTCAACATAGTGATGTTCACCATTGAAACTACTCCATCTCACGTGATGATCGGACATGGTTTAGTTGATTTGGATCACGTAATCACTTAGATGACTAGAGAGATGTCTGTCTAAGTGGGAGGTTTTTAATATGATTAATTAAACTTAAATTTATCATGAACTTAGTACCGATAGTATTTTTGCTTGTCTATGTTTACTGTAGATAGATGGCTCGTCTGTTGTTCCGTTGAATTTTAATGCGTTCCTTGAGAAAGCAAAGTTGAAAGATGATGGTAGCAATTACACGGACTGGGTCCGAATTTGAGGATTATCCTCATTGCTGCATGGAAGAATTACGCCTGGAAGCACCGCTGGGTGCCAGGCCTGCTGAGAGCAACGCCGAAGTTGTGAGCGTCTGGCGAGCAAAGCTGATGACTACTCTATAGTTCAGTGTGCCATGCTTTACGGCTTAGAACCGGGTCTTCAACGACGTTTTGAACGTCATGGAACATATGAGATGTTCCAGGAGTTGAAGTTAATATTTCAAGCAAATGCCCGGATTGAGAGATATGAAGTCTCCAATAAGTTCTATAGCTGCAAGATGGAGGAGAATAGTTCTGTCAGTGAGCACATACTCAAAATGTCTGGGTATAATAATCACTTAATTCAGCTGGGAGTTAATCTTCCGGATGATAGTGTCATTGACAGAATTCTCCAATCACTGCCACCAAGCTACAAGAGCTTCGTGATGAACTATAATATGCAAGGGCTGACTAAAACAATTCCTGAGCTCTTCGCAATGCTAAAAGCCGCGGAGGTAGAAATCAAGAAAGAGCATCAAGTGTTGATGGTCAACAAGACCACTAGTTTCAAGAAAAAGGGCAAAGGAAAGAAGAAGGGAAACTTCAAAAAGAACAGCAAGAAAGTTGCTGATCAAGAGAAGAAACCCAAGTCTGGACCTAAGCCTGAAATCGAGTGTTTTACCGCAAGCGATCGACATCGAAGCGGAACTGCCCCAAGTATTTGGCGGATAAGAAGGATGGCAAGGTGAACAAAGGTATATGTGATATACATGTTATTGATGTGTACCTTACTAGAGCTCGTAGTAGCACTGGTATTTGATACTGGTTCATTGCTAATATTTGCAACTCAAACAGGGACTACGGAATAGACGAGCACGGCAAAGGACGAGGTGACGATCTTGCGCGTGGGAAATGGTTCCAAAGTCAATGTGATCGCGGTCGGCACGCTACCTCTACATCTACCTTCGGGATTAGTTTTAGACCTAAATAATTGTTATTTGGTGCCAGCGTTGAGCATGAACATTATATCTGGATCTTGTTTGATGCGAGACGGTTATTCATTTAAATCAGAGAATAATGGTTGTTCTATTTATATGAGTAATATCTTTTATGGTCATGCACCCTTAAAGAATGGTCTATTCTTGTTGAATCTCGACAGTAGTACACATATTCATAATGTCGAAGCCAAAAGATGCAGAGTTGATAATGATAGTGCAACTTATTTGTGGCACTGCCGTTTAGGTCATATCGGTGTAAAACGCATGAAGAAACTCCATACAGATGGACTTTTGGAATCACTTGATTATGAATCACTTGGTACTTGCGAACCGTGCCTCATGGGCAAGATGACTAAAACACCGTTCTCCGGTTGTATGGAGAGAGCAACAGACTTATTGGAAATCATACATACAGATGTATGTGGTCCGATGAATGTTGAAGCTCGTGGCGGATATCGTTATTTTCTCACCTTCACAGATGATTTAAGCAGATACGGGTATATCTACTTGATGAAGCATAAATCTGAAACATTTGAAAAGTTCAAAGAATTTCAAAGTGAAGTTGAAAATCATCGTAACAAGAAAATAAAGTTTCTACGATCTGATCGTGGAGGAGAATATTTGAGTTACGAGTTTGGTCTACATTTGAAGCAATGCGGAATAGTTTCGCAACTCACGCCACCGGGAACACCACAGCGTAATGGTGTGTCCGAACGTCGTAATCGTACTTTACTAGATATGGTGCGATCTATGATGTCTATTTCCGATTTACCGCTATCGTTTTGGGGTTATGCTTTAGAGACGGCCGCATTCACGTTAAATAGAACACCGTCAAAATCCGTTGAGACGACGCCTTATGAACTATGGTTTAGTAAGAAACCAAAGTTGTCGTTTCTGAAAGTTTGGGGTTGCGATGCTTATGTGAAAAAACTTCAACCTGATAAGCTTGAACCCAAATCGGAAAAATGTGTCTTCATAGGATACCCAAAGGAGACAATTGGGTATACCTTCTATCACAGATCCGAAGGCAAGACATTCGTTGCTAAGAATGGATCCTTTCTAGAGAAGGAGTTTCTCTCGAAAGAAGTGAGTGGGAGGAAAGTGGAACTTGATGAGGTAATAGTACCAGCTCCCTTATTGGAAAGCAGTTCGTCATAGAAATCAGTTTCTGTAACACCTGCACCAATTAGCGAGGAAGATAATGATAATAATCATGAAACTTCAGATCAAGTTGTCACTGAACTTCGTAGATCAACCAGAATAAAATCCGCACCAGAGTGGTACGGTAATCCTATTCTGGAAGTCATGCTACTAGATCATGGTGAACCTACGAACTATGAAGAAGTGATGGTGAGCCCAGATTCCGCAAAATGGCTTGAAGCCATGAAATCTGAGATGGGATCCATGTATGAGAACAAAGTATGGACTTTGGTAGACTTGCCCGATGATCGGCAAGCCATTGAGAATAAATGGATCTTTAAGAAGAAGACTGACGCCGATGGTAATGTAACTGTCTACAAAGCTCGACTTGTTGCAAAAGGTTTTCGACAAGTTCAAGGGGTTGACTACGATGAGACTTTCTCACCCGTAGCGATGCTTAAGTCTGTCCGAATCATGTTAGCAATTGCCGCATTTTATGATTATGAAATTTGGCAAATGGATGTAAAACTGCATTCTTGAATGGATTTCTAGAAGAAGAGTTGTATATGATGCAACCAGAAGGTTTTGTTGATCCAAAAGGTGCTAACAAAGTGTGCAAGCTCCAACGATCAATTTATGGTCAGTGCAAGCCTCTCGGAGTTGGAATAAACGCTTTGATAGTGTGATCAAAGCATATGGTTTTATATACAGACTTTTGGAGAAGCCTGTATTTACAAGAAAGTGAGTGGGAGCTCAGAGCATTTCGATATTATATGTGGACGACATATTGTTGATTGGAAATGATATAGAATTTCTGGATAGCATAAAAGGATACTTGAATAAAAGTTTTTCAATGAAAGACCTCGGTGAAGCTGCTTACATATTGGGCATCAAGATCTATAGAGATAGATCAAGACGCTTAATTGGACTTTCACAAAGCACATACCTTGATAAAGTTTTGAAGAAGTTCAAAATGGATCAGGCAAAGAAAGGTTTTTTACCTGTATTACAAGGTGTAAGATTGAGTCAGACTCAATGCCCGACCACAGCAGAAGATAGAGAGAAAATGAAAGATGTTCCCTATGCTTCAGCCATAGGCTCTATCATGTATGCAATGCTGTGTACCAGACTGACGATGCTTAGCTGTAATCTTGGCAGGAAGGTACCAAAGTAATCCAGAGTGGATCCTTTGGACAGCGGTCAAGAACATCCTGAAATACCTGAAAAGGACTAAGGATATGTTTCTCATATATGGAGGTGACAAAGAGCTAATCGTAAATGGCTACGTCGATGCAAGCTTTGACACTGATCCGAACGATTCTAAATCGCAAACCGGATACGTATTTTTATTAAACGGTGGAGCTGTCAGTTGGTGCAGTTCTAAACAAAGCGTCGTGGCGGGATCTACATGTGAAGCGGAGTACATAGCTGCTTCGGAAGCAGCAAATGAAGGAGTCTGGATGAAAGAGTTCATTTCCGATCTAGGTGTCATACCTAGTGCATCGGGACCAATGAAGATCTTCGTGACAATCTTGGTGCAATTGCCTTGGCAAAGGAATCCAGATTTCACAAGAGGACCAAGCATATCAAGAGACGCTTCAATTCCATTCGGGACCAAGTCCAAGTGGGAGACATAGAGATTTGCAAGATACATACGGATCTGAATGTTGCAGACCCGTTGACTAAGCCTCTTCCACGAGCAAAACATGATCAGCACCAAGACTCCATGGGTGTTAGAATCATTACTGTGTAATCTAGATTATTGACTCTAGTGCAAGTGGGAGACTGAAGGAAATATGCCCTAGAGGCAATAATAAAGTTATTATTTATTTCCTTATATCATGATAAATGTTTATTATTCATGCTAGAATTGTATTAACCGGAAACATAATACATGTGTGAATACATAGACAAACAGATAGTCACTAGTATGCCTCTACTAGACTAGCTCATTAATCAAAGATGGTTATGTTTCCTAACCATAGACATGAGTTGTCATTTGATTAACGAGATCACATCATTAGGAGAATGATGTGATTGACTTGACCCATTTCGTTAGCTTAGCACTTGATCGTTTAGTATGTTGCTTATGCTTTCTTCATGACTTATACAAAGTTCCTGCAACTATGAGATTATGCAACTCCCGTCTACCGGAGGAACACTTTGTGTGCTACCAAACGTCACAACGTAAATGGGTGATTATAAAGGTACTCTACAGGTGTCTCCAAAAGTATATGTTGAGTTGGCATGAATCGAGATTAGGTTTTGTCACTCCGATTGTCGGAGAGGTATCTCTGGGCCTTCTCGGTAATACACATCACATAAGCCTTGCAAGCATTGCAACTAATGAGTTAGTTGTGAGATGATGTATTACGGAACGAGTAAAGAGACTTACGTAACGAGATTGAACTAGGTATTGGATACCGACGATCGAATCTCGGGTAAGTAACATACCGATGACAAAAGGAACAACGTATATTGTTATGCGGTTTGACCGATAAAGATCTTCGTAGAATATGTAGGAACCAATATGGGCATCCAGGTTCCGCTATTGGTTATTGACCGAGAATGGTTCTAGGTCGTGTCTACATAGTTCTCGAACCCGTAGGGTCCGCACGCTTAACGCTTCGATGCGAGTTCATTATGAGTTTATAAGTATTGATGTACGAAGGTTGTTCGAGTCCCGGATGTGATCACGGACATGACGAGGAGTCTCGAAATGGTCGAGACATAAAGATTGATATATTGGAAGCCTATGTTTGGACTTCGGAAAGGTTCCGGATGAAAACAGGAAGTTACAGGAACACCGGGGGGTTACCGGAACCCCCCTGGGGGTCTATGGGCCTTGATGGGCCATAAGAGAGAAGAGGAAGGGCCGGCCAGGCAGGCCGCGCGCCCCCCTCCCCCCTCTAGTCCGAATAGGACAGGAGAGGGGGCGCCTTCCCTCTTCCCCTCCTCCAATCCTAATCCAACTAGAGGGGGGAGTCCTACTCGGTGGGAGTAGGACTCCTCCGCGCCCCTTGGGCTGGCCGCACCCCTTGCTCCTTTATATACGGGGGCAAGGGGGCACCCCATTACACACAAGTTGATCTACGGATCGTTCCTTAAGCGTGTGCGGTGCCCCCTCCACCATATTCCACCGGTCATATCGTCATGAGCTTAAGCGAAGCCCCGCGCGGAGAAGTCATATCGTCGCGGAGCTTAGGCGAAGCCCTGCGTCGGTGGAGCATCATCATCGCCACCACGCCGCCGTCGTCTTGTGGAACTCATCCCGACACTTTGCTGGATCGAGTCCGGGATCGTCATCGAGCTGAACGTGTGCAGAACTCGGAGGTGCCGTACGTTCGGTGCTTGGATCGGTCGGATCGTGAAGACGTACGACTACATCAACCGCGTTGTTATAACGCTTCCGCTTTCGGTCTACGAGGGTACGTGGACAGACACTCTCCCCTCTGGTTGCTATGCCATCACCATGGTCTTGCGTGTGCGTAGGAAATATTTTGAAATTACTACGTTCCCCAACAACCATGCCAACTTTGTAACAGACGAGTATGATACCATTGTCCGTTTTGTACATGCACCTGCTATGCCAACTTTTTCAGAGTTCATTTGAAAACTATGAATTTGAAAACCTCGCCAACTGATTATCCATTAGAAAACTAATGGCACTAACAGAAAGTTTATAATTTTGCTGACCTAAAAGCAAAAAGAATTAAAAAATAAAGCAAAAAACCAAAAGAAAATAAATAATGCAGACAACAAAAAAATAAAACTGGAAAAAAATAGCAACAATAAGTATTTTGTTGTAAGTAGAAACAAAATAAAATAAATAAAGCAACAAAGAAAACAAAAAAAGTGTTTTCAAATTTGAAAACTATTGGCACTAACAGAAAGTTTATATTTTTTCTAAAACAAAAAGCAAAAAGAATTAAAAATAAAGCAAAAACCAAAAGAAAATAAATAATGCAGAAAACAAAACAAAAGAAATGGAAAAAATAAAAATAGCAACAATAAGTATTTTGTTATAAGTAGAAACAAAATAAAATAAATAAAGCAACAAAGAAAACAAAAAAGTGTTTTCAAATTTGAAAACTAATGGCACTAACAGAAAGTTTATAATTTTTCTAAAATTAAAAGCAAAAAGAATTAAAAATTAAAGCAAAAACCAAAAGAAAATAAATTATGCAGAAAACAAAACAAAAAAAGCAACAATGAGTATTTTGTTGTAAGTAGAAACAAAATAAAATGAATAAAGCAACAAAGAAAACAAAAAAGTGTTTTCAAATTTGAAAACTAATGGCACTAACAGAAAGTTTATAATTTTTCTAAAACTAAAAGCAAAAATAATTAAAAAATAAAGCAAAAAACAAAAGAAAATAAATAATGCAGAAAACAAAACAAAAAACTAGAAAAAAATAAATATAGCAACAATAAGTATTTTTTTGTAAATAGAAACAAAATAAACTAAATAAAGCAAACAAAAAAACAAAAAAACAAAAAAAGTGCCACCTACTGGGCCCCCACGGCCTGAATACGACTAGAAACCCTACCATGGGCCAGGATTCAGGCCCGCGGGAGGCCCAGTAGGCCCATAGGCACAGATTGCACGTTTAGGCCCGAAAGCCTGCTTTAGAGAGGAGCTCGAGAGGGAAGGCGCACCGCACCTTATAAACAGGTGCGGCTCCCTCTCAACTAGCGAGGTGGGACTAAACATTTGGGCACGGGGCAGCACAAGGCCTTTGGTCCCGGTTGGTGGCACCAACCGGGACTAAAGGGGTGCATTAGTCCCGGTTCGTGGCACCAACCGGGACCAATGCCCCCCTTTAGTCCCGGTTGGTGGCACCAACCGAGACTAAAGAGGGGCATTGGTCCCGGTTGGTGCCACGAACCGGGACTAATGCTCTTGCTATATATACAGCACTTAGGAAAATTTGACGAACACATCGCCAGTTGCCCCCCAGCCCGCCCGACGACGCCGAGCTCATCGACGCCGCCAGGCTGCCCAGATCGACGCCGTCCGCTGCCCCGACGCCGCCCGCCGCCCAGACGCCGTCCGCGCGCCGCCCCGACGCCGTCGCGCGCGCCCCGTCGTCGCCCTGCCCGTCGCCGCCAGCGCTCTTAACGCCGCCGCCGCCCGCCGACGCCGCCGTCGTCGTCGCCACGCCCGTCGTCGCCGTCGCCGTCGCCCGAAACACGCCAGTCGCGCCTGCACCGTGACCCGCCCCCCGTCGCCATCATCGCTGCCACGCCCTGCCCTGCCCTTGGTCGTCGCCGACGCCCTCGCCGCCCCCGCCGTCGCCCACGCCGGCCGCCGCCGTTGTGAGCCGCCGCCGTCGAGGCTCTGTGTTCAGTGCTTGCATTTTTTTGTTCATTGCATTTTTTTGTTTATATATATTTTTTGTTCAATGCATTTTTTTCAGATATATAATGTATATATGTATGTGGTAGCTATATGATGAATGAATGTGGCTATGTATGTATGAATATAATGTTCATAGCATTTTTTTTGTTTATATATATTTTTTCATATATGTATTAATTTTTTATTTAGGTTGTTAGTAGATATCGATTTTAGGTTAGTGCATTTTAATTAGGTTAGTGTAGAGGAAAAAGTAAAATAAAGAAAAGGAAGAAAAGAGGAAGAAGGAAGAAGGAAGAAGAAGAAGAAAAAGAAGGAGAGGAAAAAGGAAAATAAGTAGAGAAAGAAGGAGAAGAAGAAGGAGAATACGAGGAGAGGAAGAAGAGGAAGAAGAAGAAAAAAAGAGGAGAAGAAGAAGGAATAGAGGAGCTTCTTCTCCTTTTTTTTCCTCCTTTTTTTTTCGAGGGTGTCGAGGGTGTCGAGGATCGCCGAGGGGTCGAGGGTCGGGAACTACGGTAGAGGGTCGAGGGTCGTTAAGGGGTCAAGGGTCAAGGGTTTCAGCGTCGAGGGTTCGAGGGTTCTATAGGATCGAGGGATCGAGGGTCGAGGGTTCCAGGGTCGTCTAGGGTTCGAGGGTTCCAGGGTCGTCGAGGGTTCCAGGGGTCGAGGATCGCCGAGGGGTCGAGGGAGGTTTCCTAGTGTCAAAGTATTGACCCTGACCCTTGACCCTCCCGACCCCTCGGCGATCCTCGACCCTTGACCCTGAGAGGAAGAAGAGGATAAAAAAGAAGAGGAAGAAGAAGAAAAAAAGAGGAGAAGAAAGAATAGAGGAGTCTTCTCCTCTTTTTTTTCTTCTTCTTCCTCTTTTTTTATCGGGAACGAGGGTCGTCGAGGGTCGCCGAGCGGTAGTGGAAACCCTAATTAAATAGCAAGTATTGTCGGTGTGAGATACATGTGGCCATCGGTGTCGGACACTACATCCACGTCCCACAAGTGACGCGGGCGTCGATACCCACGTCACTTGTGGGACATAGATGTAGTGTCGTCGTTGTTGTTGTCGATATACCCCCTCCCGATAGCTTCAACACGTGGGGGGGAGGGGGGTCGATATTACCCCCTCCTTGAAGCGTTCTCGAGGCCACCCCTAACCCTTGAAGCGTTGTCGAGGCCACCCGAAACCCTAGAGAAGCAGCGTCGAGGCCACTAATTAAATGATTCCTTATTGTGATTAGCTAGCTAGTTCTACGTTTGCCACTAATATATCCATATCTGTCATGTTTGAATAATAATTGCCATGCTGTAAATATTTGTAGAAACTATGGACATCCCGCCCCGAGACGAAGCACAAGAAGCGTTGTTGAGGGACATAATCGCAGAAGGAAGTGATGTAAATCTCGCTCGTTGATGTTTCTCAGCGACACCGATGGTCTGGAAGGAGAGGGTGAAGAAGCAGCTGGCTATGATTATGATGGCTCCGATGACCCAATGCCGGTGCAAGAAGGAGAGGGTGAAGAAGTAGACCGTGAGGACTGCTCCGGTGATCACCGAACTGAGTCGGCCGGTATATATATTAGTTAAGCCTGTGCTGACTAGCTAATTGATGCATTCATTGTTTTGGTATGTACACATATTAATTAAGTCTCGTCTTTGTTTCTTTTTTCTAGCCCTCCAGATCGAGCACAACTTCGGTAAAGAGACGAGGCCCGAAGAAAAAGTTGAGCTCGGATGAAAGGTTTGAGATCATAGAAATCGCACGACGGCCAACCGATTGAACCCATCCGGACAAAGAAGGCATTTGTTGCTCAGTGCGGGGTTCTGGTTAGGGATAAGATCCCGATCAGCATCCATCAATGGTATAAGCCTAAGAACGAAGACCCTGAGGTGTCTTATGTTAATGATCTGCAGAAAAATGATCTTTGGACTGAGCTGAAGTCAAATTTCACCCTACCGCCAGAGGATGATCCGGAGAAGCCAGTTATAGAGCCATTAATCAAGTCTTTTGCTCTTAAGAAGATGGCAGACCTATTCAGGAATTGGAAGAAAGACCTGAATAAGTTTGTCGATAAAAAAGAGACACCAGAATTCAAGGGCAAATACGAGAAGATCAGAGATGACTGGCCCACATTTGTGACCCACAAGACATCGGAAAAGAGTAAAAAGATGTCGGCGACAAACAAGCAAAATGCTGCGAAGAAGAAGCTTCACAATCGCACGGGGTCAGGTGGCTACCTCATAGCCCGGCCTAAGTGGGCCAAGGCTGAGAATGATCTGCTTGATAAAGGGATCGAACCAGAGACAATGAACTGGCCAGACCGTTGCCGGACTTGGTTCTTCGGGGCTGGCGGAACCTTGGACCCTGTATCAGGGAAGTGCATTTGGACGGACGATCAATTGGACATACCAGTCAAGAGGCTAAAGCAATATATCGAAGCAGCGCAACAAGGGAAGTTTGTTCCAGATAGGGAGAAGGACGAGCTCACAATGGCCCTCGGGAATCCTGAGCACCCTGGACGGACACGAGGCACGCCAGGCTCCATTTCATGGAAGGCTGGATTTCCGGACGCAGGTGGTTACAAAACCCATGAGAGGAGGAAGAAACTGGAGCAGAGCCAAATGCAGGCGCTGCACGAAAGTGTAATGGGGCTAGAGAACGAGAAGAAGAACGGAGCAAACAACCTGCCGAAGCTTCCTCCGAAGCTACCCCGCCATCTCAGCGGAGAAGCAGCATGGCTTCCACCGAGCTGCTTCAGCCGGAGCATGCCTTGACGGCTCCTGCCAGCTATCCCTTGGATGCTATCACGGAGTCTCAAAATTGCCACCTTATGGTGGAATGAAGCAATTTGAAGGTCAGGGCGGCTGTTGGCTCTGTTTATCCTACTATACTCGACTCAACTTTTCAGTGCCGGCCGATTCCAGAAGGATATGCTAAGGTGATGGTGGATGAAATAACGAAGGGATTTGAGGACCTCCGGCTTGACCACCCTACCGGTGAAGGGGAGTATCGGTTGGGTTCTGCTCTGAAGACTCCATGCCTATGGCGGAAGGATCTCATCAACCTTCCGAACTGGACGGCTCCGCCTCCTCCTCCTCCTCCGGCGAGTCAGGGCACTCCGCCTCCTCCACCTCCTCCTCCTTCGGCGAGTGACGATCAGGGCACTCGGCCGGCTCCTTCTCCGGCGCGTGGCGGCACTCCGCCTCCTTCTCCGCCTGCACCGGTGCGCCCGAGCAGCCAGCCTCCTCCTTCTCCGCCTCGTCAGCAAAGGCGGAAGAGACCCGCCGCCGCTCCGGCTGCTCCGGCGCGTCGTAGTCCTTCTCCTCCGCCTCTTAAGGAAGGAAAGAAGACATCCGCTCCGTCTGCTCTACCGACGTATAGCAGTACAGCCAAAGGCGGGAGGAGATACAGATTCAGTCCTTCTCTGAAGACTCCAGAGAAGTTACCGTACGAGAGGACCGAGGAGGAAAACGCGAAGATCGCGCAGACCGAAGTGGATGACTGGTTTGAAGGGTTGAAAGCAAAGAGACATCCACCTCCGGAGGAGAAGGTAGATCCGGTGAAAGCGAAACACACTCTGGTTGCCCTGACAAAACCACCCAAGTCTCCACTGAAAGGCAACTATGAGCGCATTATTGGAAAGGCATTTGCCGAAGCGGAGAGGTCGGGAAGTTCTAAAAAGAATGAAAGAACGACGAGCTGGGAAACAAATTGCCCAGCTCGGCGAACAAGCGAAGCAATCATGCCCCCCGCTCAAGGTGCCTACTAGCGACATCGTCGATTCGAGGATGGTGCCCGGTTATGGCAATCCTGAAGATTACCTGCCCGACGATGTACATTATGATTTCTTGGAGGTGCATATACAAAGATACGAGTACGGGAAGCCTCTCGTCAAAGATGAAAGATCTCTATCAACGATGATGCAAAGATTGCATGAGTACATGAAAACCTGCAGAGAGTCTGAGGGGAGGAGTACTTTGTATGTGAGAGTTAAAAAGGGGCATGACCTCGTTGGTATTGAATTGTTGCCTATTCCATTTGAGGAGTTCTATCAGTTTTTCAATCAATTGGCCCTCGATAAAGCAACGGTCACCTGCTAGTGTCTGTAAGTAGTACTACTTCTGTCATTAAGTCTCTCTATATAACTCAGCTCTTTCATTGCATGTATTTATTATTATCCTCGCTATATTATGCAGATTGAAGATCGCCGAATTGAAGAAAAGACAAGTGGGTGATATTGGGTTCATTAACACATATCTCATAGATGCAACTGAGGTTGAATTTCATGCCAAAAATACCGAGGCCAACTTGCTACAATCGTTGGTAATAAATGAAGGCAAAGATATAATACTCTTTCCTTACAACTTCAAGTGAGTGTTACTGTCTTGTGGCATATTCGGTTACCCTTCTTAGTCCAGGTTATAGTAATGTAATATTGATGAGTTATGTATGCGTGCGCAGGTACCACTATATTCTCCTAGAGATTAAGCTTGAGCAGGGAGTAGTAACTGTCTTAGACTCCAAACGAAAAGATCCCAAGGAGTATGCGGACATGACTGAAATGCTCGAGAAGTAAGTTAAATCGATCATTATCCACCATATCAGCAACTTTTTTCATTTCTGATATCAAGTAATTGTTTTCTTTGTATGGCAGGGTTTGGAGAAAATTCACCAAAAAAAGCTCCGGGACTGCCGAAGAAGCTGCAATTTAGACACCCGAAAGTAAGTACTATAGTAGCATATTCCACGCATCTCCTAGTGATTCAAGCGCTAGTTTCATCAATACCATTTAACATGCTTGCTAATTATCAGTTTGATTGACCTCTATTTCTTGTAAAGTGGTTGTGGCAGGAACAAGGGAATGATTTCTGTGGATACTACATTTGCGAGTCCATCCGCCACACGACCTGTGAGCGGGGCTACTCTGACAAACAATATGAAGTGCGTAAATAACAATATTCACAATTTTATTTTATTACCATCATTTGTGTTGAGTTCCATTCATTCATATATATATAGATATATGTATTGACCCCCTTCTTAAAATTAGATGTTTCGGATGCGGGATGAACTACTAGCACCAGATCGCCTGCGAGCAATTCAAGAGGAATTGGCGGCATTCTTTCTTGACCACGTGATCGCTGAAGACGGAGAATACTATATGGACCACGCGTCCGTATGTTAGGAGATTATTTTTGTAAAAAATAATTATTGTATATACGTAGCCGGTAGTGTCGGATAGATATACGAGAACTTGTTGTTCGACCAATCTCTCGGAGAAGGAGAGGTGGTCGATATCACTTACCTCTGTATGCATATATGTTCATGACGATCTTCTGTTTCCTTCGTTTGCTTACTAGCTAGCTAGCGTGTCTAGCTAGTCCTCTCTATACGTATGTATAGTACGTAGCGTCGACCAAGCACGGACAAAAGAGAGGACACTTTTCTTTATTAATTAGCTAGCTATAGCACAATATATGAAACACCTAAATTAACCCTCCAAAACCCCCCAACCCCCCTTTTCAAGAAAAAAAACAAAAACCAGAGCCATAGTAATGCTGACGCGTGGATGCATATTGGTCCCGGTTGGTGCCACCAACCGGGACCAAAGGCCCTCCTGCCTGGGCTCAGCGCACAGGCCATGTGGAGGCCCATCAGTCTCGGTTCTGGATTGAACCGGGACTAAAGGGCCAGGGTATTAGTACCGACCCTTTAGTCCCGGTTCATAAACCGGGACTAAAGGCCCTCACCAACTGGGACAATAGGCCCTTTTTCTACTAGTTGGTGTAATTAGTATAATCTTGATATTTATATATCACACTTTATTAAAAAAATATACAATTGATTGAGCTAGGAAACAATCATAAGTGTGTGTATATATGTATATCAGTTATCCACTATGTCCTTTGGAATGGTTGCAGCAAATCAATTGAATTGTCAGTGTCATCGACCAACTAGCATTGTACATTACTGTTGTGTGTGTGTTTTCCTTTCCGCTTTTGCCCGCTCCACCTCTTGTTTTCTGATTGATGGAAAGCGTAGTTTCAGGCACGGCAAGAAAACACGACTACATCCTCCTCCATGAAGCTTCGTGAAGGCTAATCATAGTTACTGCTCCTGTTAATCCTAGTTGATGTCATTCTAGATTCGTGTAAATATGCTGGATTAGTGGATCGGTGGATTCAGAATTTGAACATCGGATTTTTAAATCATGTTTTTTCTTTCCTGTTCATGGATTAGTCATCACCGTGAATCTGAATTACGGGTTCAGAGCAAGTCTTTGTCAGGAAAGAAAAGTGATAGGAGTAGAAGGACGACTAGCAGAGTTGGCCTTGTGTCCGGTTGACCTCAGCACTCACTCTCACAGAAGGAAAAGTGAGAGATGTCCAGCCAGAGAGACCTCACTCACTTTTCACCTGGCTGCCTGTCTGTTATCAACAATGTTTTAAATAGCAGGCTATAGAAAATAGCGGCGAGCCTTCAAATCATCTATAGCGGAGCTATAGCGGGCTATTTGTAAAGGCGACCATTTAGCGGCACCCCGCCGAAAAGGCTATAGCGGGCTATAGCGGAGCTCTTGTTGGGGAACCTAGTAATTTCAAAAAAATTCCTACGCACACGGAAGATCATGGTGATGGCATAGCAACGAGAGGGGAGAGTGTATGTCCACGTACCCTCGTAGACTGTAAGCGGAAGCGTTATAACAACGCGGTTGATGTAGTCGTACGTCTTCACGATCCGACCGATCCAAGTACCGAACGCACGGCACCTCCAAGTTCAGCACACGTTCAGCTCGATGACGATCCCCGGGCTCCGATCCAGCAAAGCGTCGGGGATGAGTTCCGTCAGCATGACGGCGTGGTGACGATGATGATGCTCCACCGGCGCAGGGCTTCGCCTAAGCTCCGCGACGATATAACCGAAGTGGAATATGGTGGAGGGGGGCACCGCACACGGCTAAGGAACGATCCGTAGATCAACTTGTGTGTCATGGGGTGCCCCTTGCCCCTCAGATATAAAGGAGCAAGGGGTGCGGCCAGCCCTAGGAGGAGGCGCGCCGGAGGAGTCCTACTCCCACCGGGAGTAGGACTCCCCCCCTTTTCCTAGTTGGATTAGGACTTGGGGAAGGAAGCGAAGGGGCGCCCCCTTCCTTGTCCTATTCGGACTAGGGGGGAGGGGGCGCGCGGCCTGCCCTGGCCGGCCCTCCTCTTCTCCCTCATGGCCCACTAAGGCCCATTAACCCCGGGAGGTTCCGTAACCCCGGTGTTCGGTAAAACTCGATTTCACCGGAACTATTCCGAAGTCCAAACATAGACTTCCAATATATCAATCTTTATGTCTCGACCATTTCGAGACTCCTCGTCATGTTCGTGATCACATCCGGGACTCCGAACAAACTTCAATACATCAAAACTTATAAACTCATAATAAACTGTCATCGTAACGTTAAGCGTGCGGACCCTACGGGTTCGAGAACTATGTAGACATGACCTAGAACTATTCTCTATCAATAACCAATAGCGGAACCTGGATGCCCATATTGGTTCCTACATATTCTTCGAAGATCTTTATCGGTCAAACCGCATAACGACATACGTTGTTCCCTTTGTCATCGGTATGTTACTTACCCGAGATTCGATCGTCGGTATCCAATACCTAGTTCAATCTCGTTACCGGCAAGTCTCTTTACTCGTTCCGTAATACGTCATCTCACAACTAACTTATTAGTTGCAATGCTTGCAAGGCTTATGTGATGTGTATTACCGAGAAGGCCTAGAGATACCTCTCCGACAATCGGAGTGACAAAACCTAATCTCAAATACGCCAACCCAACATGTACCTTTGGAGACACCTGTAGTACTCCTTTATAATCACCCGATTCGTTGTGACGTTTGGTAGCACCAAAGTGTTCCTCCGTAAACGGAGTTGCATAATCTCATAGTTACAGGAACATGTATAGGTCATGAAGAAAGCAATAGCAATATACTAAACGATCAAGTGCTAAGCTAACGGAATGGGTCATGTCAATCACATCATTCTCCTAATGATGTGATCCCATTAATCAAATAACAACACATGTCTATGGTTAGGAAACATAACCATCTTTGATTAATGAGCTAGTCAAGTAGAGGCATACTAGTGACTGTATGTTTGTCTATGTATTCACACATGTATTATGTTTCCGGTTAATACAATTCTAGCATTAATAATAAATATTTGTCATGATATGAGGAAATAAATAATAACTTTATTATTGCCTCTAGGGCATATTTCCTTCAGTCTCCCACTTGCACTAGAGTCAATAATCTAGATTACACAGTAATGATTCTAACACCCATGGAGTCTTGGTGCTGATCATGTTTTGCTCGTGGAAGAGGCTTAGTCAACGGGTCTGCAACATTCAGATCCGTATGTATCTTGCAAATCTCTATGTCTCCCACTTGGACTTGGTCCCGAATGGAATTGAAGCGTCTCTTGATATGCTTGGTCCTCTTGTGAAATCTGGATTCCTTTGCCAAGGCAATTGCACCAGTATTGTCACAGAAGATCTTCATTGGTCCCGATGCACTAGGTATGACACCTAGATCGGAAATGAACTCTTTGATCCAGACTCCTTCATTTGCTGCTTCCGAAGCAGCTATGTACTCCGCTTCACATGTAGATCCCGCCACGACGCTTTGTTTAGAACTGCACCAACTGACAGCTCCACCGTTTAATAAAAACACGTATCCGGTTTGTGATTTAGAATCGTTCGGATCAGTGTCAAAGCTTGCATCGACGTAACCATTTACGACTAGCTCTTTGTTACCTCCATATACGAGAAACATATCCTTAGTCCTTTTCAGGTATTTCAGGATGTTCTTGACCGCTGTCCAGTGATCCACTCCTGGATTACTTTGGTACCTTCCTGCCAAGCTTATTGCTAAACATATGTCAGGTCTGGTACACAGCATTGCATACATGATAGAGCCTATGGCTGAAGCATGGGGAACATCTTTCATTTTCTCTCTATCTTCTGCTGTGGTCGGGCATTGAGTCTGACTCAATTTCACACCTTGTAACACAGGCAAAAATCCTTTCTTTGCCTGATCCATTTTGAACTTTTTCAAAACTTTATCAAGGTATGTGCTTTGTGAAAGTCCAATTAAGCGTCTTGATCTATCTCTATAGATCTTGATGCCCAATATGTAAGCAGCTTCACCGAGGTCTTTCATTGAAAAACTTTTATTCAAGTATCCTTTTATGCTATCCAGAAATTCTATATCATTTCCAATCAATAATATGTCATCCACATATAATATCGAAATGCTCTGAGCTCCCACTCACTTTCTTGTAAATACAGGCTTCTCCAAAAGTCTGTATAAAACCATATGCTTTGATCACACTATCAAAGCGTTTATTCCAACTCCGAGAGGCTTGCACCAGACCATAAATTGATCGCTGGAGCTTGCACACTTTGTTAGCACCTTTTGGATCAACAAAACCTTCTGGTTGCATCATATACAACTCTTCTTCTAGAAATCCATTCAAGAATGCAGTTTTTACATCCATTTGCCAAATTTCATAATCATAAAATGCCGCAATTGCTAACATGATTCGGACAGACTTAAGCATCGCTATGGGTGAGAAAGTCTCATCGTAGTCAACCCCTTGAACTTGTCGAAAACCTTTCGCAACAAGTCGAGCTTTATAGACAGTTACATTACCATCAGCGTCAGTCTTCTTCTTAAAGATCCATTTATTCTCAATGGCTTGCCGATCATCGGGCAAGTCAACCAAAGTCCATACTTTGTTCTCATACATCGATCCCATCTCAGATTTCATGGCTTCCAGCCATTTTGCGGAATCTGGGCTCACCATCGCTTCTTCATAGTTTGTAGGCTCGCCATGGTCAAGTAACATGACTTCCAGAATAGGATTACCGTACCACTCTGGTGCGGATCTTACTCTGGTTGACCTCTGAAGTTCAAGAGAAACTTGATCTGAAGTTTCATGATCAATATCATTAGTTTCCTCACTAATTGATGTAGTTGTCACAGGAACCGTTTCTTGTGATGAACTACTTTCCAATAAGGGAGCATATACAGTTATCTCATCAAGTTCTACTTTTCTCCCACTCACTTCTTTCGAGAGAAACTCTTTTTCTAGAAAGGATCCGAATTTAGCAACGAAAATCTTGCCTTCAGATCTGTGATAGAAGGTGTACCCAACAGTCTCCTTTGGGTATCCTATGAAGACACATTTCTCCGATTTGGGTTCGAGCTTATCTGGTTGAAGTTTCCTCACATAAGCATCGCAGCCCCAAACTTTAAGAAACGACAACTTTGGTTTCTTGCCAAACCACAGTTCATGAGGTGTCATCTCAACGGATTTTGATGGTGCCCTATTTAACGTGAATGCGGCCGTCTTTAAAGCATAACCCCAAAACGATAGCGGTAAATCAGTAAGAGACATCATAGATCGCACCATATCTAGTAAAGTACGATTACGACGTTCGGACACACCATTTCGTTGTGGTGTTTCGGGTGGCGTGAGTTGCAAAACTATTCCGCATTGTTTCAAATGTAAACCAAACTCGTAACTCAAATATTCTCCTCCACGATCAGATCGTAGAAATTTTATTTTCTTGTTACGATGATTTTCCACTTCACTCTGAAATTCTTTGAACTTTTCAAATGTTTCAGATTTGTGTTTCATTAAGTAGATATACCCATATCTGCTCAAATCATCTGTGAAGGTGAGAAAATAATGATACCCGCCGCGTGCCTCAACATTCATTGGACCACAAACATCAGTATGTATGATTTCCAACAAATCAGTTGCTCGCTCCATAGTTCCGGAGAACGTCGTTTTAGTCATCTTGCCCATGAGGCACGGTTCGCAAGTACCAAGTGATTCATAATCAAGTGATTCCAAAAGCCCATCAAGATGGAGTTTCGCATGCGTTTTACTCGATATGACCCAAACGGCAGTGCCACAAATAAGTTGCACTATCATTATCAACTCTGCATCTTTTGGTTTCAACACTATGAATATGTGTATTACTACTATCGAGATTCAATAAAAATAGACCACTCTTCAAGGGTGCATGACCATAAAAGATATTATTCATATAAATAGAACAACCATTATTCTCTGACTTAAATGAATAACCGTCTCGCATCAAACAAGATCCAGATATAATGTTCATGCTTAACGCTGGCACCAAATAACAATTATTTAGGTCTAAAACTAATCCCGATGGTATATGTAGAGGTAGCGTGCCGACCGCGATCACATCGACTTTGGAACCATTTCCAACGCGCATCGTCACCTCGTCCTTAGCCAATCTTCGCTAATCCGTAGTTCTGTTTGAGTTGCAAATATTAGCAAGCAGAACCAGTATCAAATACCTGGTACTACTGCATGAGTATTAGTAAGGTACACATCAATAACATGTATATCACATATACCTTTGTTCACCTTGCCATCCTTCTTATCCGCCAAATACTTGGGGCAGTTCCGCTCCAAATGTCCGGTCTGCTTGCGAGAGAAGCACTCAGTTTCAGGCTTAGGTCCAGACTTGGGTTTCTTCTCTTGAGCAGCAACTTGTTTGCTGTTCTTCTTGAAGTTCCTTCTTCTTCCCTTTGCCCTTTTCTTGAAACTGGTGGTCTTGTTAACCATCAACACTTGATGCTCCTTTTTGATTTCTACCTCCATGCTTTTAGCATTGCGAAGAGCTCGGAATGGACTTGTCCATCCCTTGCATATTATAGTTCATCACGAAGCTCTTGTAGCTTGGTGGCAGTGATTGAAGAATTCTGTCAATGACACTATCATCAGGAAGATTAACTCCCAGTTGAATCAAGTGATTATTATACCCAGACATTTTGAGTATGTGTTCACTGGCAGAACTATTTTCCTCCATCTTGCAGCTATAGAACTTATTGGAGACTTCATATCTCTCAATCCGGGCATTTGCTTGAAATATTAACTTCAACTCCTGGAACATCTCATATGCTCCATGACATTCAAAACGTCGTTGAAGACCCGGTTCTAAGCCGTAAAGCATGGCACACTGAACTATCGAGTAGTCATCAGCTTTGCTCTGCCAGACGTTCTTAACGTCGTCAGTTGCATCAGCAGCAGGCCTGGCACCTAGCGGTGCTTCCAGGACGTAATTCTTCTGTGCAGCAATGAGGATAATCCTCAGGTTACGGACCCAGTCCGGGTAATTGCTACCATCATCTTTCAACTTTGCTTTCTCAAGGAACGCATTAAAATTCAACGGAACAACAGCACGAGCCATCTATCTACAGTAAACATAGACAAGCAAAATACTATCAGGTACTAAGTTCATGATAAATTTAAGTTCAATTAATCATATTACTTTAGAACTCCCACTTGGATAGACATCCCTCTAATCTTCTAAGTGATTACGTGATCCATATTAACTACACCATGTCCGATTGTCACGTGAGATGGAGTAGTTTCAACGGTGAACATCAATATGTTGATCATATCTACTATATAATTCACGCTCGACCTTTCGGTCTCCGTGTTCCGAGGCCATATCTGTTATATGCTAGGCTCGTCAAGTTTAACCTGAGTATTCTGCGTGCGCAACTGTTTTGCACCCGTTGTATTTGAACGTAGAGCCTATCACACCCGATCATCACGTGGTGTCTCAGCACGAAGAACTTTCGCAACGGTGCATACTCAGGGAGAACACTTCTTGATAATTTTAGTGAGAGATCATCTTATAATGCTACCGTCAATCAAAGCAAGATAAGATGCATAAAGGATAAACATCACATGCAATCAATATAAGTGATATGATATGGCCATCATCATCTTGTGCTTGTGATCTTCATCTCCGAAGCACCGTCATGATCACCATCGTCACCGGCGCGACACCTTGATCTCCATCGTAGCATCGTTGTCGTCTCGCCAACTATTGCTTCTACGACTATCGCTACCGCTTAGTGATAAAGTAAAGCAATTACATGGCTTTTGCATTTCATACAATAAAGCGACAACCATATGGCTCCTGCCAGTTGCTGATAACTTGGTTACAAAACATGATCATCTCATACAATAAAATATAGCATCACGTCTTGACCATATCACATCACAACATGCCCTGCAAAAACAAGTTAGACGTCCTCTACTTTGTTGTTGCAAGTTTTACGTGGCTGCTACGGGCTGAGCAAGAACCGTTCTTACCTACGCATCAAAACCACAACCATAGTTTGTCAAGTTGGTGCTGTTTTAACCTTCGCAAGGACCGGGCGTAGCCACACTCGGTTCAACTAAAGTGAGAGAGACAGACGCCCGCCGGTCACCTTTAAGCAACGAGTGCTCGAAGCGGTGAAACCAGTCTCGCGTAAGCGTACGCGTAATGTCGGTCCGGGCCGCTTCATCTCACAATACCGCCGAACCAAAGTATGACATGCTGGTAAGCAGTATGACTTATATCGCCCACAACTCACTTGTGTTCTACTCGTGCATATGACATCAACGCATAAAACCAGGCTCGGATGCCACTGTTGGGGAACGTAGTAATTTCAAAAAATTTCCTACGCACACGCAAGATCATGGTGATGGCATAGCAACGAGAGGGGAGAGTGTATGTCCATGTACCCTCGTAGATTGTAAGCGGAAGCGTTATAACAACGCGGTTGATGTAGTCGTACGTCTTCACAATCCGACCGATCCAAGTACCGAACGCACGGCACCTCCGAGTTCAGCACACGTTCAGCTCGATGACGATCCCCGGGCTCCGATCCAGCAAAGCGTCGGGGATGAGTTCCGTCAGCACGACGGCGCAGGACGATGATGATGCTCCACCGGCGCAGGGCTTCGCCTAAGCTCCGCGACGATATGACCGAAGTGGAATATGGTGGAGGGGGGCACCGCACACGGCTAAGGAACGATCCGTAGATCAACTTGTGTGTCATGGGGTGCCCCCTTGCCCTCGTATATAAAGGAGCAAGGGGGGTGCGGCCAGCCCTAGGAGGAGGCGCGCCGGAGGAGTCCTACCCTTTTCCTAGTTGGATTAGTACTTGGGGGGAAGGAAAGAGAAGGGGGGGCGCCGCCCCCCCTTCCTTGTCCTATTCGGACTAGGGGGGGAGGGGGCGCGCGGCCTGCCCTGGCCGGCCCTCCTCTTCTCCCTCATGGCCCACTAAGGCCCATTAACCCCCGGGAGGGTTCCGGTAACCCCCCGGTGTTCCGGTAAAATCCCGATTTCACCCGGAACTATTCCGAAGTCCAAACATAGGCTTCCAATATATCAATCTTTATGTCTCGAATATTTCGAGACTCCTCGTCATGTCCGTGATCACATCCGGGACTCCGAACAAACTTCGGTACATCAAAACTTATAAACTCATAATAAACTGTCATCGTAAAGTTAAGCGTGCGGACCCTACGGGTTCGAGAACTATGTAGACATGACCTATAACTATTCTCGATCAATAACCAATAGCGGAACCTGGATGCCCATATTGGTTCCTACATATTCTTCGAAGATCTTTATCGGTCAAACCGCATAACGACATACGTTGTTCCCTTTGTCATCGGTATGTTACTTACCCGAGATTCGATCGTCGGTATCCAATACCTAGTTCAATCTCGTCACCGGCAAGTCTCTTTACTCGTTCCGTAATACGTCATCTCACAACTAACTTATTAGTTGCAATGCTTGCAAGGCTTATGTGATGTGTATTACCGAGAAGGCCTAGAGATACCTCTCCGACAATCGGAGTGACAAAACCTAATCTCGAAATACGCCAACCCAACATGTACCTTTGGAGACACCTGTAGTACTCCTTTATAATCACCCGATTACGTTGTGACGTTTGGTAGCACCAAAGTGTTCCTCCGTAAACGGAGTTGCATAATCTCATAGTTACAGGAACATGTATAGGTCATGAAGAAAGCAATAGCAATATACTAAACGATCAAGTGCTAAGCTAACGGAATGGGTCATGTCAATCACATCATTCTCCTAATGATGTGATCCCATTAATCAAATAACAACACATGTCTATGGTTAGGAAACATAACCATCTTTGATTAATGAGCTAGTCAAGTAGAGGCATACTAGTGACTGTATGTTTGTCTATGTATTCACACATGTATTATGTTTCCGGTTAATACAATTCTAGCATGAATAATAAATATTTATCATGATATGAGGAAATAAATAATAACTTTATTATTGCCTCTAGGGCATATTTCCTTCAGCTATAGCCGGCTATTTAAAACTAGCTAGCTCATTAAAAACAAGTGAAATCGTTCTTCACCTTCTCATTGATATTAATCTTGTGTTGATCACCTAACTAGCTAGCTAATCATATTCACCCTTCTCTTAAAAAGAATAGAAAGTCACCTTCTGAAATCCTCTTCTCAGCTAAGGTTAAACAAGTGAATTGTAAAAAGTTTTTTTTTCTTCTTCTAAGGTTGTTGTTCTCTTTGCCGCGGCCGTTATTTTATGAAATCACCTTCTCAACTACCTAATCATTAGAAAAGTTCACAGTATAATAAAAAACATTGATCGGCCTAACTAAATGGGAGAACATGCCTCAATCATAGCATCAAGAAAAGGCATGTCAATGCACTTGAATGGATCACACATTCAGGAAAAAAAAAGGCGAAGAAGAGAGCGATATATATTTTTTTATTGGTAAATTTATTAGTGTCTATCTCGTATCCTTCCCAATATTATCCGTGCAGAGAAAGGCTGAATTGTTTCATCGCTTCCCCACCATAAGACTAGATGACTTTAGGACTGAGTATGGCTGAATTGTGTAATCAGTGGACCGGCCTAACTGATCGGGAAACAAATCGATATACAGCTGATCCTTGCTTGGTAATTCTTACCATTGTTCATTTTCTTCTTATATCCTTGACGACGAGAAACTTTAACATAGTCCCTCTCACGTACCTCATTTTTTCACATGGGAGATAAGAAGGTAAGAGTTACTCAGGCCGACTACTTAATGAAATCAACGGCTCAAATTTATTATATACTCTTACCTCTAATGTAAAAATAAAAGGTAAGAGGGACCATGCACTAGTAGAAAACCGGCCTTTAGTCCCCGTTCCAGAGGGCCTTTAGTCCCGGTTCTGAAACCGGGACTAAAGGGTCGGTACTAAAGCCCAGAACCATTAGTCCCGGTTCACTTACGAACCGGGACTAAAGGGGATCCATGTGGCCGCTCTCTGGAGCTCCACCTTTAGCCCCTGTTGGTAACACCAACCGGGACTAAAGGAATTTTTATGAATTTATTTTGGAAAAATATTTGAATTTTTTCTCGATTTTCAAATTTCTGAATTATTTGAGAATTTAATCTCTAATCACTCCTTATCACTGCTCAATTTAATCTCTAATCTCTAATCATCCCTCATCATTCCAAATCGTCTAACTTCCCAGCCAGTCACCCATCCTCTCACTACTCCAGCATGAGCACGCTTAACTTCCGAGTTCTATTCCCCCTCGTTTCCAAGCCTGCACTTGTTGTTTTCCTGACAATAGTAAATTGTCAATCGTATTAACCCTTAGGAGTTGAACTTGAGCATAAAATCACACGTTTCACGTTGAGTTTAAAACTATTATTCTTAAAACCAATAATTTAGTAACACTAATATTTCTTAAGTAAGTAGTTTGACCAGAGTTTGACCAAAAATTCAAAAACATAAATTTCAAGATAACTTTTTTCCTTTCAAAATTTGAGGATTCTAAAAATTTGCAAAACGGCCTAAGGCCATCGAAATCGGATCCGGATTTTCGTGCTGAAAATTTTGATATATTATACGTTTTTTTGACATTGTATGGAAAAGTTATAGCCGTTTTACTTTTTCATAACACCTTTTTGAAAAACATGTTCAAATTTATGTTTTTAAATTTTCCTAACAAGTAGATGTAGTAACGTAACTACGTCTCGAAGGATTTTCATTTTAAAGTTTTTTATCATTTTCTTTCATTTTTTCAAAACTGAAATAGCGATACACGCGGGGGGTCTAGAGTTTGAACCCCTTTAGTCCGGGATGGCGTCCATCCAATCCTACTGTCGACTACTATATAAGCAAAGCAGTACTGTTTTAACTAAAATCCTAATTCAAATTATTCTAAAAATAACCAAATGAATCTTATTGTATGACAATAATTTGACATGTAACTAGGAGCAAAAACAATTAAATTAAAACCCATTTTTAAACTCAAATTATTCACAATCTAGGGTTTGAAGAAAATTTGAACAAATTCATATTTAAATTATTCAAATTTGAAAACTAATGGTGCAAACAGAATCTAGACAAAATTTTGAATCTAATGCAAAAAGAATCACTCAAAAATATCAAATACCCTAAAAGATATAAGCAATTTAAAACAGAAACTAAAAACAGAAAACGAATAAAAAAACAAATAACAAATTTCAGAACCTGGTTCGTGTCTCAAACCGGGACTAAAGGTCTAATCTTTAGTTCCGATTTGAGACACGACCCGGGACTAAAGGGCATCGCACCCTTTAGTCCCATTTGAACCGGGACTAATGCCTTCCCGACGCCCTTGCCGCTCGAACCGGGACTAATGCTCATATTAGTCCCGGTTCGTAATGCAACCGGGACTAAAGGGTGCATTGAGCTTGGACCAAACCCTGTTTTCTATTAGTGATGTTGGAAAAACATAATGACGAGCATATCCACTGAAATGGTTGTGGCAAATCAGCGGAGTCGTCATGTCAATTTCATGGACCAGCTAGCTAGCATAGTCCTATTTTTTGTGTGTGTCGCATTAGGTGTTGCGTATCCTCTACACACACAATTTCATTCTCTACTTTTCATTCTTTTGCCAACTACAACTTGTTCTTGCTCGATGGAAGCGAAGTTTGAGGCACAGCCAGAAAACATGAGACATCATCATCTTCACGTCCTCCTTCATGTCGCTTCCTAAAGGTTAATCGCAATGACGTCTCCCGCGTTGGTTTCACTGGCAAGCGGTCGATTGAACCTCACTGTAAATCAGAATTACCAGCTAATTCAGAACAAGTCAGGGGGACATCCCATAAGAAAGAAGTTCAGGACAAGTCATTGTCAGTTGGGAGGAGCAAGCTGTTCAATGAAAGATCTAAACTATCTCTAGTTACAATAATATCGGCCAGATACAACTGGCGCACCATATCTCCTAAACCTATACGTTTAACACATTCCAAACCACAATATTATGCATTAACTAGCTTTGTATGTAGCACAATAACCTTAAAAAAACCAAATGTGGAAGTCAGACCGAGCTAGATCCCTATTAAGGTAAGGAGTAAGGACTAACCACAAACCAATGCTTTAATGGTGAGCCTTCTGAATTTTGACCTTCTTGAGATGATTCACAACTAGTTCTAAATAGTATATGGCACTGGTTTCAATGTGGTCCATGTAAGATTTTACTGTTGAGGAAATATTGCTTTCAATAAAATGCGTCCATTAATTAAGTTTGTGCAGAAAAAAACTCAAACAGACAAAGGAAGGAAGCCACTCGATTTGTTGCTTCCGCCTCTTCCTGAGAATAAAGAAGCTAGTCTCGTTCAGCATATTATGGAGACCACTCCATATTCCCTGCTGTCCCTGGCATTACATATATAAGGGATAATTCACAAAAAGAATGGAAAGCCATCCATAAATAAAGAAAAGGCCATATTATATCTACCTCTAGAAGCATAGCTGTAGCTGGCTTGAGTATTCATCATCATCGTCATCCCAAAGACGAAGACGAAGAAGAAGAAGATGCAAGACTGGGGTCTAGTGCTCATCTCCTTCATGCTCTTCATCCTTCTCATCCCTGTGGCTTGTCTTCCAGATCCCTGGCAAGTCACGGACGATCGAGTGCGGCAAATTCCACACGAGCGTCGTCTCCATCCTCATCCACACCATCATCTTCTTCGCCCTCGATGCCTTCTTCCTCGTCGTCGTTGGCGTCCACATCGAGTTCGGCTCCTCGTCATGAGTAGTATAATACTCTGCTTCATCCTGTTCTAACTGTTTCTTTTGCTCTTTTCGTCTGTTTGGTTCTTGCTTCTTGTTAATTAGTTAGCTGCGCTCGGTCATTGCTGACCTGGGATATGTTACATGGTGAGATCATGTGAAATTTATATTCTTGAGATTTTAATGACAACATTACTGTGTATCTCTGGGAACATATTTTTTCGGTAATTTTGCTTTGCAACTTTATTTAGTTCTTCGCCTTGTCTATATGTCTCAAAATTTTGTCCTAGCTAGAACAAAGGAGAAGCTGGCTATAACACACACACGATTAGTGTGGTGGGTATGAGCTTAGTTGTTGCATCCGTAATTCCATATATTGTTTTTCGTTATTTTCATTCTGTCATCCTATAACACAATTTTTCTCTTGATGGAAAGCAAAATATGCAACATGAGTACAAACCCAAAAACTTGAGATTGGGTGCGTGTCATCTTTACATCCTCCGCCTTATGGCTCTGGCTAGCTAGTTCAAAAACTTGATCAGTGCATGCTAATTACATTAACAGCTCCTATGTTGCCCCACCGCACCCGCCGAGATTTATTTACGATTTCTTGATGAATTTCTGACTTTGGATAATTCAGATGTATGCATGGATTAATCAGAGGTGGGCAGTTGATCCTCAATGTAATTCAGAACTAGTTAAGAACAACCTTCATTAGAAAAGAGAGCATTGAGCATTTGCCTGCTAGTTGACCTCACCAGATTACCACTCACTCACACAAAGGAGAAAGTTATAGGTTCTTCCATTATCTAGAAAATAAGTATCATCACTCTCATCATCTCTGCATGTCTATAATCAGCAAACTCAATAACGATAAGTGAAATGGTTCCAACTTCTTCTTGTTGGATTAGAATCTTGATGAGACGTGTCATGCTCTAGTTCTACCAATGCCACGTTCTCTTATAACCTTAGAAAACATAACAAAGTTGGTTCCAGATAAAAACTCAAGCTTTACTAATCTTGCCTATCTCAAGCCACAAAAGATCACATACTTAGCTCTACACAAATGGTACAAAGTTTCAAATCTCGGCAGCAATAAAGAATAAAACCATGATAAGGGTTTGACAGGTAAAGTGAAAAAGGCAAGTAATTTTCCTCTCAAAAAATAAGGTGAGTAACATATATCAAGTACCATGCTTTCCTGACACTCATGTGACCTTTTGCACAACTAGCCAACCAAGTTTGATGATCAATCCCATATTAAACTTGTGGCTAGTGCAACCTAAAAGAGCATATAAAATGATCCATTTCAGAAGCATCCAAAACATTTAGGAACGCAAAATGAAAAGATCTTTCGACGAATGGAATTTCATGCAATCTTCGCATCAAGGTGGTACAACACACTGAGTTCAAACCTAGCATTTGCATGTCCACTGCTCAATGCGCGAAAAAAACACACGAAATCAATTGCAAATACAAAGAAAGGAAGCGATAATGCCATGGCGGCCATAAATGAGAGTGTGACATGAAGTTTTTTTTTAATCTTTAGTGAGATATACATTAATTAAGAAGAGAATTGTTCAGACAATTAGCGGAAAACCGGGCTAAAGCCGTTACAACACGCCCCAAAATGCTGGGCACCACACAATCACAACACAAACATCAAAGCCATGTAGCAGTATTCAAGACCAGCTGACAACGGAGACCGTTCCTCATCCTTGCAATCCTTGCCGTCGCGGCGACCAACACCCATGAACAGCTAGGGATGGGTCAGATCAAAGGCAGTGAAAGGGTTTCATCGATTCCATCTTGCTGAGGAAGGCCAAGCAAGGAATTGACAGGAAAGAAATTATTCCATTAGTTTGAAATACTTAAATCCATAAATCAGCTTGACTGAATGGAAAAACATGTGCCAATTATTGGTCAATACTACTGCGGTTCGTATTCGGATTGTAATATGTGTGCTTTTATGGGCTATATGGAACTGTAGGAATGATTTGATATTTAATAGACAACACACTTTAACTTTCTTGCAGGTCATCTTCAGAGCTACCGCTTGGATCCGTATGTGGTCCTTACTCACTCCTATGGACTCAAGGGAGCTTTTGGTTACTGGGTGCAACCAGTGGGAGATGGTAGCACGGGCTATATTCAACCGGTTCGGATGGCGGTCGCATAACAAGATAGGAGTATAGGGAGCTTATCCTTCATATTGCCGTACCGGTTGTGATTGTCAGCATGTTTCTTTTTTCACTCCACTTGTGAGCTATAATACTTTTATGACTTTGTGATACTTTGTGAATCTTTTAATAAGATGGCTGCATGCATCATTATGATGCAGAGGCCGGGGTACGCCTCCATTTACAAAAAGAATCATTGGCCAATAAATGGGGTGTCAGCAGACTTGGATGGGTCGTGCATCCAGGAACAAAGGGGGAAGAGAGCGACATACAGTTGATTTTGCTTGGTAACTACTCCATGTTTATGGTAGCATATATCCGTGTCTTTTTTCAATTTTCGTATCCTTGTTGTTTTTATCCATGTACAGAAACCTGTCTCAGGCGTTTTATCATATAATCCGTGATACGATAAATAAATGAATTTAGGACTAAGCACATGCCTGAAATGTGAAGTTCACAGATCGGCCTAACTGAATGGGGGAGCCTGTCGCCATCATGCAGCAAACAAAAGCTATACTGCTGATACACTTGGTCCATCCAACATGCAGTAATGTGAAGTTGCAATAGTATTTGATTTTTCATGAAGCAATATGCTTACTGTTTCTTCATTCAGTTTCATGTGGCAATGACGCGTGGAGGACGAAGGTCACGAGCGCATTGTCGCAAGCTCACGGGAGGGAGGCACACATCTCATCCAAATGAAAAGCACGCTCCGAAAAATCCCTAACCCTCCATGGAGCCATTGCTAGGGGGCAATGAGACCAACGCCACCCATCACGACCACCGAGATGTAGAAGGTATGTCCTGGTGCTTCCCAAGAATCTTCCCCGCCTCTTGAGACACCACATGGCGTTCTGGTGGCAGTTTTTGGCCAAGGCTGGAAGCCAAGAACACTTCTTAATTTTGATCATGGACTTGACATTGTGGTCGGCGGTGCGTGGTGTAGTGCGGAGATTTCTTGCATGGCGTATAACAATGTGTGTTCAATGGGTCGCCTCTTCTCACGCACAAGTCTTAGAGGGAGACAACGCCAACTATTCAGAATAACCACAACAAAATTGTGACACTGGTGGTTAGTGAGAGAAGGAACCTGAGACCGCAGCCGATTCTGCAGCAAGGGTAGTGTGTAGAAGATAGTTGTAGCAAGCATATATATAAGTCACTCTAGAAAAAGTGTGTAGTTATTGTTGTAATAGAGATCCATTCCTATATTTTCACAGATATGCATGGTTGAATAGTACTATGTGCGATATGTGAGAGTAATGTAATACAAAATGAAACATGGTGGACAGGTCTTCGTGACTGAGTTGGGGAAGAAGATGTCAGTGGTGGAAACGGTATAGAAGATGTTGATGGTGGCACCGGAGTTGATGGCCAAATGGGGTTCCTCGGCACCGAAGAGAAGGATGCTGCAGCGACACGTACTGGGTTCCATTTCCAACCAGAGAAGAACTTATGAATGGTAGGTGCGTGATCCATTCATTCTTTCGTTTGATCCTTATTCCCCTCAACTCAGATTCATTTTATTCTGTACTTATGCATGATTTTGATGGATCAATAAATTTAGTGGCATTAATTGCAATGAGAAATATCATATATCCATAAACTTCACATTGTTGTTGCTACGAGTCTGCTGGTTAGCTACTTCCAGTTATCCTCATCGAGAGTTTATAGTCGGATTTCACAAAGAAATAAAAACATAGGAAAACCCGCCAGTCTTACTACCGATAGCCTTAAACAAGAATATGGGTAATTTCCCTTGTAATGATGATTAGAATTGTTGTTTCTGAAATCCAGTCTTCAGAATTACTATGGCTAAGTTAAGGTGATAAATAATTCCAGTTTAACGAGTACTTGTGGATTGTTTAGATGGAGGAGCACTCTTAGTTTTGTTCTCAGATTCAATTCTGAATCATTTAGTATGCAATTCAGATTCACGCAACATTTTTCTTAAATTTTGCCTGCCTGGAAGTTATTAATATCAACTTAATACATAGCATGTCCTGATGTTAAACATGATACATTTCTTCACTACAGTCTACATACTTGGTACAAATAGCATGTATCTTCCGTCAGCAACCCCGTCTAGCTCACTTTTTCCACGGCATAGCCTTTTTCCAATCTTATGTCAATTGGTCTTTGCTTTGTAGGCACTAGAAAGGAGACGACCCTATCCACTATTACAATGAAACAAGAGAAACAATTCCTTGCAGTCGTCTATAAGGTCAGCATGCTGGGGCTTGGTTAATTCATTTATATTGCTATTTCTATGCACACGTAAAAGGATCTACGTATCCACAATTAATTTGCTTACCCATGTGAGTTCGGGGATATTTTTTCTCTTGTTAGGATGCATGTCATATTTAAATCCTCTAATATCTATGTATGTAGTGCAATTTTTATTTTGTAAAAACCTACTACCAGCCCACGCATGAAGGTGCACTTAATTTCTTAGTATTTCTACGTGCATTGCCTCTCTTGAATTTACTTAGTAATAGTATTTTGTTATTTGGGTCTGAAGATACCAATATTGCAAAAAGTAAATAATTTGGGAGGAAAGTGATTTGAACTTTATACTGTTAAGGATAGTAAACCAAATTGATTTGTATAGAGGCGTGAATAATCAAACCAAAAAAAAGGGAGTTGATTAGTAAGGAGACATCTAGGATGTTCCAAATTCTGTCGAAAAGCTCAATATAAATATGTGTAGATGTGTTAAAATTTGTTCACTGAATTTGTGGTAATATAATTAGTACTACACCCTCCGCTTCTAAATATAAGTCTTTTTTAGATATTCCACTGCGGACTACATACAAAGCAAAATGAGTGAATCTACATTCTAAAATATGTCTATATAAATTCGTATGTAGTTTGTATTGAAATCCATAGAAAGACTTATATTTAGAATGGAGGAAGTGTATGTTATGGTGGATAAAAATTCTTTTAAATACACTATATATACTGTGTACTAAATGGTGGAATCGTTGGCCGCCTGCCGCCTCGATCGACATAGAGAGGAGAACGCCCTAGATGGGATGCTCACGCATTTGCGCCTCACCAAGGTTCACTGCCTCGCATGCTTCCTAGGCCGAACTGAGATGCCGTCTCGAGCCGATGCGTTCTCGAAAAAAATCTCAGATGCCATTGTTCCATTGACCTGATTCTGATTGTTTTGCAGACTAAAATCATGTTTTGAAATTATATTCATCAAGTGAGAGACACTTTCCAATGTGCCATGATGCGCAGCTCAACATCATAGGATTATCACATCTTGAATTCTGGTTCTTAGAGCTTTGGTTTCTAACCCTTATTTGCTTGTCTTGTCTTTTGTTTTACGGGTTTCAAGCTTCAACACAAATCTTCTTTAGGAAATCTTGTACTCAAAGTGTAGAAAAATGCCGTTTTTGTGAAATGTCACAGGAGCTACATTACTTACATTGTTGTAATGTTTGTATGGCAGCCTATTCTTTAATCCGCTCAATTACAGAGTTTATGATTATGTAAATGTAGTATGGGATCTGAGAAGAAAAAAGGTAATAGTACTTTCGTTCACAGGCAGATTCGACATATCCTCGTTTACTTCCCCCTTGTCTTCTGACTGACTCCTTAAATCATCAACATGTATGTATATATAGTTGCATCCGATTCAAGGAAGATAATGTACATTGGTATGAACAGGTTGTCGACTTTGACAGAAAATGCATACAGATTATCAGTTTTCCTGCTGAGTTGTACTATTATGCTACAGAATACACATCAGCTATTATGCTACAGAATACGCATAATTAGTTACAGATCAGTAGGCTACTCATCTGGTTAGTTTTCTCAAGTCATTTCTTCCGTGTGTATATATGTTATTTTCCATTTTACACTAACAAGAGTTTCGTGCTTTCTGGTATGGTGTGGTGCTCCCCCCTTCATTTAGTGAGTTCTTCCTTAATGGAGGATATGGTATAGGTAGTAGTGAGTGGTGTTCTAGCTTATGCACTATTTCCTGGCACCAGTTCCACACCATGACATGCCGCCGCCCCGGCCGCCGCGTCTGCCACGGCACCGACGCCCCCCTGGCTCGCGGGACATCCCCTGTATATATTGAACATACTCCCATGAATACAATTGAGTTGCATCCTATAATCTTCTACATGCGTCATCCGGTTTTAATGGACAGGTTCCAGCAAAAAATGTCCTGCTACAGGGAAACCGAGTGGGAAGGGTGTGTTGTAGGGTGGAGTTCTTGTGTTGGAACAACGTGTTGGAGATAACATGGCGTATAGTCCGTACAACTACATTTCTTCCCCACATATGAGTTGGATTTGGGGGAGCCCAGACGGTTGAATTTGGGGAGTCTGCTGGGCACCCATTTTAACACGGCCGAACGTATGAGGGAGAAATGATTTTCGACTTGGTTAATATTGTACAAAAAATATTTGCTGCTAATAATGAGACAAGTTCTGATTTGTAAATGAAATATTCTTCCATGTATACAGAATTACATATTGAATGAAATATAAGCCAAAGTTGAATCTCAAGGCTTAATTTACACTAAAAATAATATAGGTTTGATATATGTGTAGAATAGGATATTTTTCCTTGAGAATCTACTAGATGAGGTGGACGTTATCGACATCTTTGTGAAAGTTCGCATGATCTTAAAACGAACCAACTCACAATGCTATCTTGAGCAATGCTTTATTCACTTGAGTATCCTTTTTTAGGAAAACACTAGGTTAAAAGCCTACCGCAACAAATTAGATGCATAGTTACTATAATTGCCATTTATGATCACAAACGATCTTACTGAATGACTGTTCTCATGGCCTTCAAAGAAGAGATATACTAGAAGTTGAGCGCAGTTGGAGGGACCTTAGTCCTTCCAAGCCAAGAAAAATGGATGGGGCCTGTCCAAGCTATGAATAGTAGATGGGAAAATGTTAAAACATTTTGTGTTTCCATGGTATTAATGGTTAGATATGTGTCACAACCTGTATGGTTTCAAGTGCCTAATTTCTTGTGTAATGGTTTGCCAGGGAATTGCAAAATGCAATCAAGTGTCTGGTTGTAGAATTGTGGAATAAGGGAACAAAATCCTGCATGTGTTCTCTTTAATTAATAGATAATAAAAATAGATATGCTTTCATGGGATGATTGGTCTTAAGCATAAAAAGGCATCCATGTGCCACCTATCATTTGTAATGCACAATAACGAGTTATATGTTTTTGTACCACTTTCTTTATTTTCTCCGTTAGATCTGATATTATATGTTAGTGAATTACATTTTTATCCAAATAGATTACATGTGAAGAGGATTTCAATTATTTTTTGTATGTTATTGGCTACCTTTTGTATACATGTGACATTTGATATGCAATCAGTAACAACCAATCCACAATGAATAGGAAGACATAGTAATGCTCGGAATAACCCAGATCAACAAAAGAATGTTCTTAATTTTTTTAAGGCCCGTGGCAACGCACGGGCACTCTACTAGTGTTCTTTAGTTTTCTTCTTCTTTTCTATCCCTTGCATATTCGGACGTAGCAATTCTATCCATTCCCACTTCAACACATCTACGTGTTTGCCTTAACTGGACCCATGTTTGTGTTTCTTACATGTGTCACGTTACGCGGGAAGTTATCCACGCCCTACCTTGTTACGCATATTGAACGGTCGTAGATTCATAATTTTTAAAATTAAACGGATCAAGGGTTCATATTTTCTAATTAACGCTGGATTTTCTAGCCTATTTCTCTATTTTGGACCCGTACTTTCCTTTTAGTATATAATAGCTTGCCCAACAGTAATGTGTTTACCTACCGTATGTTCTGTGATCAAGAGAGAATCCTCTGGTGAAAACTATGCCTCCCGGGTCTACTTTTATCATATAAAGACCACAAAAATACCTTGCTGCAATTTATTTATTTTTATTTTACTTAGTATTTTATTTTATCTAAGTATCACTGTCAGAATTAATCCTTGCAAATAACCGCTAATAGGATTGACAATCCTCTTATTTGCGTTGGGTGCAAGTGTTCGCTTTTGTGTGTGCAGGTGCTGCTAACGAGGTTTTGTGTGGTTCTCCTACTGGATTGATAACCTTGGTTCTTAACTCAGGGAAATACATATCTCTACTATACTACATCATCCTCTCCTCTTCGGGGAATTAACAACGCATTCTACAATTTGAACTCTCCATTGAAATGTTAAACTGTAATTACTCCTTACTCTTGAATAAATAGTACTTCAATTTGAGCCAACTTTCAGACATGTTAATTATGTTATGTTCATAATACTACACTTCATAAATAAGTAGATAGCCCATAACATTGAGATTGTAGTTAGGGATGTAAATCGAAATATGGCATGAATGTAACAATTGCCAGCAATGTGCTTCAGAAAAGAACTTATTTGTCTTTTATTCCCATGTTTGAACTAGTACAGGTCGGGGTTACACATGATGGTGCACATCATTTTATTTATACCCGTTACATTATGCTCCATTGACTAACGACGATGATTCACCTGTCTAGTATTACATCTCTTCATTTCATCGGCCACTGATACTTATAATGTCGCTCCCAGATGGTTGTTGTTGTTGTGGTATTGTTGGTATGGGGAAGCTTCTTGTGTTTGTTGTTGGGGTGGGTATGGTATGGGAAATTGTTGTTGGGGGAATTGTTGTTGTGGTTGCTGGGGGAATTGTTGTGGATGGGGGAATTGTTGTTGAGGTAATTGTTGTTGTTGGGGGAATTGTTGTTGTTGTGGGAATTGTTGTTGCTGGGGAAATTGTTGTTGCGGGAATTGCTGTTGGGGAAATTGCTGTTGCTGGGGGAATTGTTGTGGTTGGTCGCGGATTTGTTGTTGTTGGGGGAATTCTTGTTGGGGGAATTGTTGTTGTTGGGGATATTGTTGTTGGGGGAATTGTTGTTGTTGGAGAAATTGTTGTGGTTGCTGGGGGATTTGTTGTTGTTGGGGGAGTTGTTGTGGTTGCTGGGGGATATGTTGTTGCGGGATTTGTTGTTGTTGTGGGAATTGCTGTTGAGGGAATTGCTGTTGGGGGAATTGTTGTTGCGGGAATTGCTGTTGTTGGGGGAATTGTTGCTGGGGGATTTGTTGTTGTTGGGGTAATTGTTGTTGGGGGATTTGTTGTGGTTGGGGGAATTGTTGTCATGGATTTGTTGTTGTGGGAATTGCTGCTGGGGAATTGTTGTTATGGAATTGCTGTTGGGGAATTGTTGTTGTTGGGGAAATTGTTGTTGTTGAGGGAATTGTTGGGGTTGCTGTGGGATTTGTTGTTGTTGGGGGATTTGCTGTGGTTGGGGGAATTGTTGTTGTGGGATTTGTTGTTGTGGGAATTGCTGTTGGGGCAATTGTTGTTGCGGGAATTGCTGTTGGGGGAATTGTTGTGGTTGCTGGGGGATTTGTTGTTGGAGGAGGATTTGTTGTGGTTGAGGAAATTGCTGTTGGGGGAATTGTTCTTGTGGTGTTTGCAACTCCTTGCCAATAGGGCTTAGTTGCCTACTGGCACTGGCGATGCTCATCGCCATAGCAAGGAGGACAAATATGATGAAGGTCTTCATGTTTGATTTGTGTTTACTATTGCTCACTTGACTTTGGTGTTTCTGCTCTAGGTGCTTGAAGGTTGGATGATGGAAGAGACCCACATGGTGTAGTCATATTTATAGCAGGCATGACATATTTTGTTTTCATCTTCCCACTCTTTTCTTGAAAAGGTGCACTTAAGATTATCGATCTAATAATTTGGTGTGTTGTGTTTGGTGGCACTACTTCCTAGCGTGATTTTGGATTGTTCATCATAGTTGATTTTTCTTGCACATATCATCTGGGTGTATCGAAGGCATGATCATGACGAATGACTCATCGTATTCACTTTACACTTCAAACACTGATCTAGATTTTGTTCGTCTTTCCGATTTAGTTTGTGATGTTCTACATGTTGTTAGGTGTATCCAGATTGGCATAACTTAAGGGAACTAAGTTTGTAATCTTCACACTTGCTTCTTGAAATTGTGCTCTTAAGCTTATCATTTACAATAATTTGGTATGTCGTGTTTTATGGTACTACTTACTAGCGTGATTTTGGATTGTTCGTCATAGTTGATTGTTCTTGCACATATCATCTAGGTGTATGGTATGCTTGATAACGACAAATGACTCATCGTATTCACTTTACACTTCAAACATTGATCTAGATTTTGTCCCTTGTTCCGAGTTAGTTTGTCATGTTCTACATGTTGTTAGGCGTATCCAGATTGGCATACTTAAGGGAACAAACTTTGTAATCTTGTGTGAGTCATTGAGATAGATCACACTATTAATGTAAAGATTGTTCTAGACACCGTTTTCTCTGAGCTAACTCGATATTTTTTGCACAATATATTTATAAGATGGATAAGCATTCATGAATCATCATATTACCTTTTCATATGGAGCGGTTGTATTGTCATATGAGTTATTAATACAATAGAAATTGTTAGGGCTTTGCACGGCTTGATCGATTCACTCCACGTAGACATGAACATTTCTTTTGGATTTCTGTCGTTAGTTGATATAAGTTTGTATATATTGTTTCAAAGTGTTCAGATAGTCTCCAGGTTTCTTTTATTGAATTTACTACCTCCAGTATAGAAAGCTGTTAGTACTATGATTGTTGATACTGATACGGAAAAAAAAGGGAAGACTGAGCGACATATAGTTGATTTTGTCTGGTAATTATATAAGTGTCTTTTTTTCTATTTTCTTTTAAACAAGGAACCGACAGAAAAGAAATGAAATTTGTTCTCCTTCTACCCGATACGTGAATAAATGAATTTAGGACTTAGCATGCCTAACTGAATGGGAACCTGCCGCCATCATGCAGCAAACACAAGCCATACTGCCGATACACTTGGCTCATGCAACATGCATCCATTAACAAAAGAAGAGCCTATCAGTATATTTATATTTTTTTCCGTCTCTTATCCTTGGCGATATTATTCGTACATATGGTTGCAGCAAATCAATTGACCTGTCAATGTCATGGACCAGCTAGCATACTGTTGTTTTTGTGTGTGTGGCCTTTATGTGTTGCGTATCCTCTACACATGTTTTTTTCATTCTTTTCCCTCTACCACTTGTTTTCAGATTGATGGAAAGCGAAGTTTCTGACAAGGCCACAAAACACGACTACATCCTCCTCCATGTAGCTTCTCGGAGGCTAATTATAATTGAAACTCCTGTTAATCACACTTGATGTCATGCTAGATTTGTGCAGAATTTGCCGGATCGATTGATCAGGATTTGATCCTTGGATTTTTAATCATGTACGTAGTAATTTTCGTTGTACATGGATTAGTCAAGGTATAGTCGATCCACCATCATTACTGTGAATCAGTATTACGGATTCAGAACAAGTCTTTGTCAGCGAAGGAAGTAGGAGTAGCCATACAGGAAAAAGCCAGAGAGACCTCACTCTCACACACCCACTCTCCACCTGCCTGCCTGGCTGTTAACAGTTCTTCTCCTTCTCCTTGCTATTAATGTTGTGTTGAAATACCTAACTAGCTAGCTAGCAAATCGTAGTTGTCCTTCTCTAAAACAATGTAGAAAGTCCTATGCATGTAGTTAATTAAGCAAGTGAAATTTTAAAAGAAAAACTACTCTGAAGTTGTTGATTTGTTTGCTGTTGCTGTTGTTTTCGTTGTTCGCGAAATAGGTTTTTGCCCCGCTTTATAAACAAAGCAACATCCAAAGATGTACATGGCCAAACGATACAATATGGTCAGGCAGCCCTTACAAAGTCGATCCTGAGTTACCCGGCACATGCAAAACACACGCTTCTACGCTACCAGCAACAAGCACCGGAAGAATAAAACATCCTCACGCTATGACCTAGCACACCTAAACTCCACGACAACGGCCCCAAGAGGAAGAACTCCGCACGGCGTCGCCCCTGCCGAGTCCACATCAGACAAAGGTCTACACCCGGAGCCCTGACACGGAGAGAAGAACCACAACGGCGTCTTCAAGAAGAGCGCGGCACCCATGAGTGTCGGCGGCGGCGACGCCAAGGCACGAAGCTTTTGCTCGGCAACTCACCTGTGCCACCACGAGGTCCTTAGGACTAGCGCGGCGATGTTAGATCCCCAGATCTTGATCAGGACGCTGCCCCTCCGAGAGAGAGGGCACGCCTGAGCTACTAACCGCAACACCTCCCGTTGCCCCCACAACCCAGGAGGCCGGGGAGCCACCACCAGCGCAATAATGCCTGCCAAAGAGCAACCATGCGGCCCGCCATCAGGGGCCACCAACCTGGCATCCCTTTCGCGAAATACCATACGCCGCTCACATCACAACGTAGCCAACCATGGTAGGAAGAGCGACGACACTCCATCTACTCCTAGCCCAGACTCAGTCTGAGAGTTTGGTTGGCGCCTCCACCGTAGGACGCACCCACACCTGTATCCCTAGCCAATGCTCGGTGGAGTAGGGGGACCGCCGGTGAGCCAGCACTGAACCTCGGCCAGGCGAGCTCACACCACGCCATGTTTGCATTCACCGGCACTGATCCGTGCACGAATGCAATGCTAACACAACCATCACCACCGAGAACCACCCAGACCCGCTCGCTTCGCAATGCACAAATCGCAGCAAGTAAATCCCGGCATCAGTCACCTCGCCAGTGACTGCCGACGACCATCATCGAGACCAGCTCACATGCCAAGTCTGCGAACTGAGGCACTGGTCCACCAGCCGGCGTATCATAGCCCCGACCACCACATCTACGAATCATCACTGACACTACAACGTGTGGAGGTGCCTCCCCAAACAGAGATGCAAGCATCCACCTTGGCTTGACCGACAACGACCCAGAGTCGAAAAACCCTAATCCAAGGCGACTAAGCACTAAAACTTGTGTGAGGAGCAACCAACCCCGACAAGGACGACCATGTCAAACTCCAGCCCAGTTCTTTTGCCAGAATCTAGGGATTATCCCAGAATCCGCCCCCTACCCAGCTTCACTTAGAATCTTTGAGCCCCATTTGTTTTACAATCCTATCTAATTAGACCCTAACTAGATAGGATTGTAAAACAAATGAGGCTCAAAGATTCTGGGAGAAGCTGGGTAGGGGTCGGATTCTGGGAGAATCCCCAGATTCTGGCAAAAGAACTGGGCCTCCATGCCCGGCGGCTAGTCTGCGTCACCGGCCCGCTACCGACATATGCATGTGGGGGGCGCCACCCCATCAAGAGGGGCAGGGGCGCTCCGAACAGCCGGCAACTCCGGTCGCTGAGAAGCCGCACCAACGCCAGCCCCGCCTCTCCATTGACTCCCCCTGCCCAGATCCGCCAGTGCCAGCCAAAATCACGGCCACCACTCATCGCCCCTTGACCAGCCTCCACACCCGTGAGAGGGACTGTCGAAGCCCACCGTCACTAGTTGTCGCGCTCAGAAGAGGGAGAACTGCCACCATCGCCCCACACTACTTGTCACAACTCGGTGGTCAGATCCACACTGCCACAGCCATCACAAGCCCGCCTACACAGTAAAATTTGCTAGCTTTTACCGCGTCTGCACAATTCTTTTTTCCTGTTTTCTCCAAGATGTTGTTTTAAATGTGCTTGCAGATTTGAGGAAAGGAGGAGATCACTATCACCACCAGCTCGTGCAAGGGGACGTCAGCATCATCCATCTCCTTCCGGCCCATTGTAATGCCAAAACCTTGTGGATCCATACATGTATTATCCATGTGTTTAAACCATGTTTACCACCACTATTTCCACTATTCGTATGATCCATACATGTATTATCCGATGTTTCATCCATGTCTCAACGTGTGAGTAATTTCCTCAGTTCTCAGGGATATGGATGAACCATGGTATGTATAGGAGGCTGACATGTTAATAAGTATGTGATATTCTCTGTTGAATGTTTGTTTCAATAGCCTTCATGAATTTTGTGAAGGGGCCCCACTCACCATTTCGGTCGCAAGGCCACGAGGCATATTACCATGGTTGTAAAGGTTAGGATCTTGAGGTAATTCGAGGTGAGTGTAAAAGACTCTCTACCTCGAAAGTCCTATTCCGAGCTCGAGCTCAGATGGACTCGATATCATAACCGTCAGCTTTTCCCGAGATTCCCGTCGCTGCATGTATTTCAGTCCGTATATGGGCATGCATGCGCCGCTTTTTTCCACGTCGTGGCCCAGCCCGCGGTTGCTTTCAATGCAACGTCCGTCATACCCGCAACGCCGGCTCAGACGGGGACGCCGAATCTTGGGCTACGGCTCAGACGTTTGCTGCTAAACGGACGGCTGCCCCCCATTGCCTTATCTTCTTCATCCTCGCTTGGAAGAATCAGATCGGAGATGGCAAGCTCCTCCTCTATCCGCCCCAGTCTCCACACGCTATCCTGAAGCTCTCATCCAGCGAATCCTCCCCATCTCTCTCACCTGCTGTTCTACTCGCCGGCGGTAGAGTGCGCGGCGTCGATCTACTCCGACCTATCGCCGGCGATTCTTCTTGCCGCTCCTGGAGCGGCCCACCATTCAGGTCGCCACATGTTCACCCTCTCTTTTTATTTGAATCCGCTCATGATTCATGATGATTTCCTAGTCGAATGATATTTTTGTTCTTGCTCACATGCACTTATTCTTAGATCAAAGATCTATACCACTTAGTGATTCAAAAAATTTGAGACCAAAGTGCATGCACTCAATCTTGTTCCGCTCACCACGCACTACTCGTCCAATCCTGCCTACTGATTCCTAGTTAATTAGATTCAGACCACCAATGCAGCTGTAATTTAAGGAAAGCGTTGTACATGCATAGCCCCAAGTACATTTACTCTGGATCTTTAGTATATATCTTGATTTATTTTTTCAGAAAAGAAAGTTTCAGATTTATTTGCAAGAAATACAGATGCAATGGTTATTGGGTTCAGTTTTTTGAAACTATCAACATTTTTAAGTAGGGTCTTCTTTTGCATTTTCTAATTTGCAAAAGTCTGAATGTTCCCTTTGCCTAAATGCCTGATTTCCACGCTTAATTTTCCAGTACACCATCCCATGCTTATTTTCCCCCATTAATCTTTTGCAGCAAAAAAATGTCGGATGAAGGCAGTTGTGCGGCTGACACGGTGATGAGAAACTTCTAACTGATAGCGAGGATTCAGTTCAGAGTGGTGTCCGCCCATTGCCAGATGCACCAACTTCCTGTGTGTCTATCAAGCATGTTGTCGAGGTCATTCAGACTTTCAGCGAGTACAAGTAATTTCTTGTTAAGAGCATTGGGTTTGGTGGAATACTTAATCTTCAAATGCTGCAGAAATTAAATCTTAAATTCAGCGCCTGGACAATGAGCAGAGTAAGCACCACCTGCGGGCCATCGGCCTGGCTGAGAACAAAATGCTGCCACTAGTCAACTATACATCGACCACCCACACGATGCTGGCACAACAGTTTTCAGCCAGAGGAGTAATGATCTTCCCGGTCGCAAGTATGCATCTCGTCCTGGATTCCAGACAGACCCCTGGTGCAGGGGAGTTGTCCTGTACCCACCACAAGCTGGTGTTGCTCAACTAATTGAACATCACTTCATGACCGCTGTAGACAGCAAGCTAGCGGGGTAATTGCGTGCACCATCTATCTAATTAAATTCACCGTATAAAGCATGGCGATTGTTTCTCGTATTCCTGGTACTACTAACAGCATGACCACTCTTTTTTTGTAGGAACTTTATTGTTCATGAGGAGCCAAGATTTATTAGGGTCACGGGTTTTGTCATACATGATCAGCTCGTTGGCAACAACATAATTGGTCATGAACTGATGTCCATTCTTTCCATCGGTTTGCTCAACTTGATTATCAAGCCGAGTCTGAGAACCCGTACTTAAGCTGGAGGCACCCAGTTGAACCTGAATTCTTCGTATGCTTCTTAGTTCACTACCCGTGACATCTTCCACCATTCTTCCAGATGTATTATTTGCGACTCGATGTGCAAGCAGACTCTTGTGTTGTCTGATTCCGACTTCTTGCACACTGTGTTGATCCAGAAGTAGCTCTCTGCTAATTCTCTGAAGTATGATATAACATCGTCCCAAATGGTAAAGTTGTCAATCACAATTTTCTTTTGCTTCATTTTTTTGGGTACCATCTTCAACTCCATGTATTCACAAGTCCCTTTCATATGTCGTTCCATTGTCAGTTCATCACTGCAGTACTACGACCTGAAGGTGGGATATGCAGCTGAAAGTAATCAATGTCCTTGATCCTCTGTCTAACAAAAATGCATCGGCTCTTACGCATAAGGATCATGATCAAGCAACTGCTTGGAAGCTCCACTGATGCATTATTCATGCCTCCATGAATTCTATGTCGGATGGCCATCGGTCAAGGAAAAGCTGGCGGATGAAGCATGGACCTACGACAGATGCCATATTTTCCTCGTCACTAATACCCTCAGCTCAATCATTATGTTTTCAATCTGAACCATATGTTTTTTCGCATTATTTTCAGTGCTGAGTCAGGTGCATGCGCCATACACATTGCTCGACAGTTTGATGGGGAGAAGCTTAAGTTACCACTTACCAAGGCGAGTTTCGTCTCTAATCCTCCTCATTGTTGTATGCTTCCATCTACACATCATATGCCCTTTTGTTTTGCAAAATGATCACGCAAACATCTGTTGACACATCGATGCATATTTTGTTCACAGACGAACATTTTGAAAACCAAGAACGACGCCTTGCATGAATGCTTGAAGCTACGGGGCAACTTCTCAGAACTTTCCCACAAGGCACCGTGGAAGGTTTTAGCGGGATCCGACTCCGCCTTCGATGACTAGGGGTGGGGACCTGCATTTCGTATACAGCTGACAAAACAATCAAGTCCCACGTGTCATAGTTTATTCGTCGCCATCTCGTAGAGTGCTTTTGGGTTGTAAGTTCTTGCTTTTGGCTTTTTCGGATTTCATATCTGACTAAACCATGTAATTTACAGAATGATGCATATCATCTGTTCACCCTTAAACGACATTCACCTGGTTGTGCTATGGCATGTTATATAAATCTCGTTTTATCTATGTTTATTATGAGTCACTCAGTAAATAACAACATGCCTTTGTAAGTAGATTGTAGATAACCTTTATGGGTTTTAACCGTCCAAACTTTTTCCCAAATGCCTTAAAAAAGGAACTTGTATTTGTCTACAAGATTTAGGCAAAATGTCAAATCCAAGCTTACATCTGTCGCATAGCACTTAATTATGCTCGTACCACAAAGGCCTACTGTATCAACACCAATGCTACAGGAATGTACATCACACAAACATTCCTGCCATTTTTGGTGGCATTTCTTCTGCTCTCCGACAAACATAAATATAAACATTTTTGGTGGCATTTCCCATAGCATTTCACATGAAAGCCAAACACCAACTTTTGTCAGACACATTTGAACTAGTAAATCAGTCATTTGCATAGATAATGTTTCGGAGCAAACCACATTTGGACCAAAATGAGATGTCATCACCAGTGATCACACAGGTTCCATCCCAAAGTCCTGTCCTCCAATCCGTAGGAGGTATGGACACAAAATACACACCTTTTTCCGTTCTTCGGCATTCCAATCTAACCATTTGCAGTGGGGCAAGAAGCACCCCCACACCAGCAGGAGGGATGGGAGCTAAGACAACAAACCCCACCCCACTGTGTTGGATTTTGCACCTAATTACTACTTCAAGTACACAATTCATTCGACATTAACGCATAATTTACATAAGTAGATAAAGAGGCAAATACTACTGCCTTGCCTAGAATGGCACATCCTCGATCATGAAGCTTGGGAGTTCACCCTTGTTCCCCTTCATCGAAATCACCTCATACGCAAACTGCTTCTTCAGGTAAGCCAGCTCATTCTGGAAAACATTTTTTGAGTTTCACCGGTTAGTCATTTCAAATCACAAAAAAAAATCATACATCTTTTCATCTCCAGGGTTTACACATTTTTCTTCGTACCTCACCCAGTTGCCTCTCAAGATACAGGCCATTGTAGTACCTCCAGTAGTGCCCATGGTAGATCCAGCTGTCCTCGCTGCAAAGGATCACATATATGGAGCTCTGGCATGCACAAGTCTTTTTTTGTAGGCCCAGATGTACTGGCACAACAAGATACTTACATCTCACATGGCTCATTCATGTTGTAGGCATATGTGACGCTCCAGCCGTCCTCCAGAACATACCAGTCTGTGAAGTGGTCACGGAGGACTCTCTGAAGTGTCTCAGTACCAGGTTCGCCTTCCCCTCGTGTTTCACACTCATCTCATCATCATGAATGCTCGTCTCCGCTGGATCGATGCCAAGAAGAGTTCTTTCCGCAACGTCCACAACATAAAAGGAGAATCCGTCCATCATTGCTGCAGGAAGGAACAACTGCACATTTTTAAAAGTAAAGCAAACATGCAGACAGGTATGGAATTCATTCCTTTTTCCTACAATGCAACGAAATATCATCAAACTGTCATTTCACATACCTTCATTGTTCACTGTAACTTGTACTCCCTCCGTCCGGATATACTTGTCGTAGAAATGGATGAAAATGGATGCATCTAGAACAAAAAAAAAACGTCTAGATACATCCATCTCTGCGACAAGTATTTCCGAACGGAGGGAGTACCCAAGTACATCTTCATCCATCATTCTGGCGAGAAGGTCATGGTTCAGGTCATCAGAGTTGTACATCAGGTGTTCCTGTTCACAAGTTTCTCTACTGTCAGCTAATGAGTCTATACAGCGGGGTGTCCCCGATGAAAATTTTATCTACTACCAGTAAACGAGATAGTTGCTCATACCACAAATCGGATGTTGACTACATTACTCCACCTTATCTTCCATTTGCCATACATCTGTGCATCCTTACTAATCAGCATCCTTACTAATCGGATGTTGACTAGATGACTCCACCTTATCTTCCACAAATCGGTTGTCCAGCCAAGTATTGTTAATTGACCATCAGGTCCAAACTCATGTATGAAATCATCCCCATTGAGGAGGACCAGGTGCTTGAACCATTTCCTGCACACATTTTTCCCCATTTGGGTGTAGAGGTATTAAGTTTTTTGATAGAATCGCATGCACATTACCAAAGTGAAGGACAGATAGCAAGGCCCACTTGTCACGATCACTCCTCACACTACGCACCATTTTTTCATAGAATTGCAGTACATTTTGAGCAGTTCGTATTTCTTGTCTTAGCCCAACTCTACCAGAAACATTTCCCTCGTCTCATCCTTCACCTCGATCCTTACTATCCCCACTGGCAACCTCAGATTCCTTGCCATTCTTTCCGACACAGGTGCTGCAAAATCAACAATTTCTTCTAAGCAATCAAAAAAGTTTTCAACCTCCATATATTTTTCTTATATCCGAATTAATATAACAAAGAATTACACATGTTGCCCAGCCAGCATTCTAAGCTCTAGTGCTTCTCTGAACCAACAGATCTCTATCCAACTGAACTTGCGGGTTTAACGCGCCCGCTGCATTGAAAGAATCGTAATTACCTTCTAATTGAAGATAGGGGCATAATGGACACGACAGTATCACCTAAGTCCCTTTCAGAAAAAAAATTCAAACCACAACTTATTTGTACCTCGAACGTGCTGTCCGCCAACCCTGCTACTACCCTTGAGCTCCCGCCAACTTCCGACACTTCCATCATTTTTGCTTGGAAGTGTGAATCTTTAGCTCCTATCTCCGCAAACACATCCATTGTCTTCTACACATCATCTTCTGCATGGTCCTATCTCCGCAAACACATCCATTGTCTTCTTCACATCATCTTCTACATGGTCCCTGTTTATCTTCCCACACAAATTACGTAACGACCTCTTCGTGAACGGAACATTTTCCATTGATCCAAAGAATCCTCCAATGATACTGTACACCTTTGCTAAGTTCACATTGTTCAGCCTTAAGTGTTTTACGAGGTCTCTGGTGTACACATCTGTGTGCTTATGTGACGGCCAGGGGATTGTCTCACCAAAATTCGGTGATAGCGAGTGGTTGTGAGTATCTCTATGCTCTGCAATGTACCATCCGTTGTCCTCTGCTCGTAGCAGCCTTATTAGAGCAGGGCACTCGCAACGACATGACCTTGTTTTCTCAACACATGTTTGCCCTGCGAAATGGTTTCATGAAAATTCAGTGAGTTCAGTAATTTTGTCGACACCACATGCAGGACACGAATCTGAATTTTATGTCCCAGCACAAAAAATAAATTTTCTCACACTCACCGAGCAACCACAAACTATTTCTTGCATGCATTTGGTCCTCTCCACATTGAGCCTGCTCTTCCCATAACGAATGGCAAATCTCTTCTCCCACGAGTACAAACTGTAGAAGTCATACGCCTCACCCATCGAGTCGAATGTTGTGCCGATAACTGGTGTGATAACATTATCGGTTGTGTTCTCAGCATAACTCCGATAGCCTTCTCGAACGCACTGCTTGCGATTTGGACAAGGCGGCCTGCTCGGTGCAGCAGCTCCAATCCTGAGCCTGCAAACACAGCCACCAGCATAACTTACTGACCAGGATTCACTAAGCATGCCCCCACTACTATATTTCAGAATGCATGTAAACTGAAGCACGATTTACGAGTACTTCATACCAATTTGATTCCTTAAATCCAATGGCTGTACCAATGAAATTTCATTCCAAATAATTGACTGCAACTCGGTGCTTGTTCTAAATGGTAAGACTTCTCGCCCTCACAAAATCGATGCTTGTTGTAAACCGAAGCAAGACTAAAATACTTCACACCACATTGACTCATTCTGAAATACTTGAATCCAATTCGATGTTTTGTTCTAGATGCTACAATTTCCCTCCTCGCAGCATCGTTCTCCGTCTAACAGAACTAACCTCTTATTCCATCCTGGCGCCCGAGGATTCATCTTCCCAGTAGACAGCTCCGTCGACGGTGGCGAGCTGTCCATCCTGACAGCCGCTGATGGCTTGGCTGCTAGAATCTGCGCATTGCCGCTGGCGGCCGCGCGCACATGCCGCACGACCTCCTGCTCCACCATCATCTCTACCACCTGCGGCACCGCCGGCACAGGCGCCACCCCCGCCACAGGCGGCGGTACCAAACGTTCTCCCACCTCCTCCAGGAAAGTGGATCTGATACAGAGCAAACCATGTTCTGTCAAACTCCAGATCCAGGGCAATGAGATTAGCAAGGAGACCATGCAGGGAAGAGAAGAACATACGAGCATACCCGCGTATAGGCTGCATCCGAAACTCCCTGGGCGGTCGCCGCCGGCGCTCCTCCTCCCGATTCTCCAGCCGCCAGCTTCGGGGAAGACTTTTTTTTGAGCGAAGGGGAAGAAGGCACTAGACCACGCACTCATTCGTGCCCGAGCCCACCGAATGGAAAAGCGAAAATCCTGGGCCACGGATCAGATGGGAACGGCTGATCTGGTCCACGGCCCAACTCGTCCGCGGCTGACGGACGGCAGCACGCCCGTTACACCAAGGCCCACCAGCCATCTCTGACGCGTACGTACTCGTGCACAGTGCACATTTTCTAGCGATTCTCCGGCAGACGTATAAAAGAATGGCACACATCCAGATGAGCTGTCCAACACGCAAGATAACGAGCTCATTTGAGCTCGCGCACAAAAACTCCACGTCCTCTCTACCTCGCCTTTGCAACTGATAGGGGCATAACGGAGAACCCTTGATAAGGCCGCTTCCACGGGGAAACCCTTAATTACCGCAGTGAGAACCAGAGTGGGGAAGCTTCTTTGGTGGCCTTCGTGATACGGAGTACACCTTGCGTAGAACGTATTTTGTACCCGGATACGCCCAATAACAAATGTCAAGAGTGACTCAAGTATCTAGCTTAGAATTATGAAGTGGCATATGTTACCTTAGACACACTGCAATGGGAATTATGGAGTCCCTGAGAATGCTTCAATCCTCCACCGGTTTCCCTGCTTTATTTGTTCTGTTGCGCTCTTTTAATTCTTTTGCGTTATTTACTTTTGTTCGCACTAAACTCAGAAATCATTATAATCTTCGGCGTTCACTTTGCTTTGTGTCGAAAACTAATATGCAGGCACATTACCATAAGTGTCTCTTAGGGACAAAGTCTAATTCATTTATTCCCTGTGGGATTTATACTCATACTTAAATAGGTGAAAAATAAACCATGTGCACTTGCAGGTCAATAAGCTTTTTCTGGCCCTAGGAGCTGAGCGCTTTTGGGCTTGTATTGCGTTTTGATTTATTTTGTGTTTATGGGTGATAATGTGCGCCTCCAAAAATTGTTGTTCGGTAGCGGCAATGGTGGACTCCCTGCGTAGGTGTGTATCGAGTGGAGGGCTAAAGAAGCCCATAATGATTTCGGTTGATTGTATGCAAATTATTTGTTTGACTCAAGTTGAAGGGGTCATTTTCCTTCAATTTTGAACCTTGTTTGATTGGTCGTGATTTCTCAGAGGATACTTTTTGTCCCGCTAAGATTGTTATTGGAGATAGTTGGTAGTTAAATTATTTTGTGAGTGGAACATCAAAGGCAAAAAGTGCATAAGTAATCAATTATTGTCACTATAAATGAACAATGAAATCTGAAATGGAGTTCGTGGAGAACATTAACACCTAGTTTGATGTAGATCCATGTCAGGTAAGAAGGTTGCACAACTCATGTGGCTCTCCATTGAAATGTTAAATTGTAATTACTCCTTACTCCCGAGTTAATAGTACATCAATTTGAACCAAGTTTCACACACGTTAATATGTTATGTTCATAATACTACACTTCATAAATAAGTAGATAGCACATAACATTGAGATTCACTAGTAGAAAACAGGGCTTTCGTCCAGGCCAGTTTAGCCCATTAGTCCCGGTTCAATCCAGAACTGGGACCAATGGAGCTATTTGCCCCGGTTCGTGAGCCCAGGGGGCCGGCCGGGCCACGTGGGCCATTGGTCCCGGTTCGTCCGGACCTTTTGGTCCCGGTTGGTGGGACGAACCGGGACCAATGGTCCTGGCTCCTGGCCCACCACTATTGGTCCCGGTTGGTGGCATGAACCGGGACCAAAGGCTTCCCTTTAGTCCCTGCTCATGCCACCAACCGGGGCTAATGGTGCTGCCTATATATAGCCCCTCGCGCAAGAGCAGAGCACACTGCTCTGTTTTTTCTGGCCGAGGGGGAGAGGGCTTGGTGGTGCTCCAGCTCACCTCCTATGCACACAAGGTGTTTGATGGAATGCCCGAGCCACACTACTTAAGGTTTCTCCTCTCCAAGCTCGACCGCCAAGCTCCATTTTCCTCAATATTTATCTAGGTTTAGCGGTCCGTCACGCCTCGTCCCCGTCTTCATCGCCGTCGATCACTCGCGCCGATCTCATCGCCGGCACCACCGTGGTGAGCCTCTTGTTCTTATCTTCTTTCTAAAAGGAAAAATATTATTACTTGTTTGTTTAGATAGATACTTGTATTATTTTCTTACTTTTATTATTGCATCTTATATAGTGCGATGGTTTTGGTATCCGCCCGTCGGGCTCGTCCTGTCTATGATTCGGATGTGGTATATATTATCTTTTCATAACTATTGGTTCATTTATTGTTTATGAAAATTATGCCGATAACGTGACATAGATTTTATTTATCTAGGAGGTTGTTGAACCGAAATTCCAACCGACCCTATTGTCGAGAGGTTAAATTTAGTTGAAGAAGAAAACAATTTCTTGAAGGAAAAATAAAAAACTTGAGGAGGAGAAGATGATATTGGAGTTGCATGTTGCGGATGTAAATCGATGATCACAAGATCAAGATGGATGCAATGCGCTTGAAGATGAGAAAGATTAGAAAATATGCCATTCATACCGCTGCTTGGTATCATTATGCCGTTGGATCAGTTGTTACCTTGGTTGCGATTATGATCGTATTTGTTTTCGCATTGAAATGTTTTACATAGTTTCAATGTATGGTTTAATTAATTTAGATGCTCTGCAGAGCTTTATATTGTTAGATGAGAACTATGTATGTACTTTGGTTTTTATGTGATAATGAACTTCTATTAATTTGGTTACTTAATTATCTATTCATGATGTTCTGTAATGATTTTTGACACACTTAATTATATATAATGCACGCAGATGAATCGGCAATGGATGTACGGTGACAGACACACTTCCGAGTACATTAAGGGCGTGCATGATTTTCTCGAAGTGGCTGAGGCAAACAAGCAGAATGGTTTTATGTGTTGTCCATGCCCTATATGTGGGAATACGGAAGTCTTACTCGACCGGAAAATCCTTCACACCCACCTGCTTTACAAGGGTTTCATGCCACACTATAATGTTTGGACGAGGCACGGAGAAATAGGGGTTATGATGGAAGACAGCGAGGAAGAAGAGTACGATGACAACTATGTGCCCCTGAATACGGTGATGCTATCGAACATCAAGATGCACGACGATGTGCATGATGGTGCTGGAACAGGCGAAGCTGCTGAAGATCAAGAGGAACCAGACGATGTGCCCGATGATGATGATCTCCGCGGGTCATTGTCGATGCAAGGACACAATGCGAAAGTCAAAAGGAGAAGCTGAAGTTCGATCGCATGTTAGAGGATCACAAAAAGGGTTGTACCCCAATTGCGAAGATGGCAACACAAAGCTCGGTGCCGTACTCGAATTGCTGCGGTGGAAGGCAGAGAATGCTGTGCCTAATAAAGGATTTGAGAAGCTACTGAAAATAATGAAGAAGAAGCTTCCAAAGGATAACGAATTACCCGACAGTACATACGCAGCAAAGAAGGTCGATGCCCTCTAGGATTGGAGGTGGAGAAGATACATGCGTGTTCTAATGACTGCATCCTCTACCGTGGTGCCTACAAGGATCTGAACGCATGCCCGGTATGCGGTGCATTGTGGTATAAGATCGACGAGATGACCACGGTGATGTTGATTTGGCGAGCCTCCCGGAAGAGGGTTCTGCGAAGGTGATGTGGTATGCTCCTATAATACCACGGTTGAAACGCCTATTCAGAAACGGAGAGCATGCCAAGTTGATGCGATGGCACAGTGAGGACCGTAAGAAAGACGGAAGTTGAGAGCACCCGCTGACTGGTCGATGGAGAAAAATCGAGAGAAAGTATGGGATGAGTTTGCAAAGGACCCAAGGAATGTATGGTTTGCTTTAAGCGCGGATGGCATTAATCCTTTCGGGGAGCAGAGCAGCAATCACAGCACCTGGCCCGTGACTCTATGTATGTATAACCTTCCTCCTTGGATGTGCATGAAGCGGAAGTTCATTATGATGCCAGTTCTCATCCAAGGCCCTAAGCAACCCGGCAACGACATTGATGTGTACCTAAGGCCATTAGTTGAAGAACTTTTACAGCTGTGAAATGGAAACAGTGTACGTACGTGGGATGAGCACAAAAGGAGGAATTTGACCTAAAGGCGTTGCTGTTCGTGACCATCAACGATTGGCCCGCTCTCAAGTAACCTTCGTGACAGACAAACAAAGGATACCACGCATGCACGCACTGTTTACTTGACACCGATAGTATATACCGGGAAGCTGCAGGAAGAATGTGTACTGGCCATCATCGATTTCTTCCGACCAACCATCAATGTCGAAAGAAAGGCAAGCATTTCAAAGGCGAGGCAGATCACGGAAGAAGCCGCCATGCGCATCGGTGATCACGCATTTGCTATGGTCAATGATTTACACGTAATCTTTGGAAAGGGTCGGCGGACTAGCTGTTCGAATGACGCTGAGAATCACGCACCCATGTGGAAGAAGAAATCTATATTTTGGGACCTACCCTCTGGAAAGACCTAGAGGTCCGCTCTTCGATCGACGTGATGCACGTGACGAAGAACCTTTGCGTGAACCTGCTAGGCTTCTTGGGCGTGTATGGGAAGACAAAAGATACACCGAGGCACGAGAGGACCTGCAACGCTTGCACGAAAAAGAGGGCATGCCTCGAAGCGATATGAAGGTCCTGCCAGCTACGCTCTCATTTAAAGAAGAGAAAGAAATATTCTTTCCATGCCTGCTCGAGATGAAGGTCCCGACTGGCTTTCGTCGAATATAAAGGGAATAATAAATATGCGGAGAAAAGTTCCGAACCTAAAGTCTCATGACTGCCACGTGATTATGACGCAATCGCTTCCGGTTGCATTGAGGGGCTTCTCCGAAAACGCGTCGATTAGCCATTGTGAAGCTATGTGCATTCCTCAATGCAATATCTCGAAGGTGATCGATCCAGAAATCGTACCAATGCTAAGGAGTGATGTGGCGCAATGTCTTGTCGGGATTTCGAGCTGGTGTTCCCACCATCCTTCTTCAATATCATGACGCACGCCCTAGTTCATCTAGTCGATTTAGATTGTCATTACGGGGCCCGTATTTCTACACAATATGTACCACTTTCAGAGGTTCATGGAGTCCTAAAGAAATATGTTCAGAATCGCGCTAGGCCGAAGGAAGCATCTCCATGGGCCATCAAGCGAGAGGATGTCATCGGGTTTTGTGTTGACTTCATTCCTGGCCTTAAGAAGATAGGTCTCCCTAAATCGCGGTATGAGGGGAGACTGACCGAAAAGGCACGCTTGGAAGGGACTCAATAATATGCAAGTGACGGATATTGTTGGTCTCAAGCACACAACACAGTTCTACGAGAACTCTACTTTGGTGACCCGTATGTCGATGAACACAAGAACATTTCTGCGCCAAACACCCGGAGCAAAGGCGACGATCGGATTACATGTGAACACATCAGACTTTCAGCAGTTGGTTGGAAACACGCCTCGGAGGTGACAACATTGTTTGTGATGAGCTGTACTTGTTGTCCAGGGGACCATCTTCGACTGTAATGATTTGGAAAGGATACGAGATAAATGGGAATACATTTTACACGATTGACAAAGATGAAAAGAGCACCAACCAAAACAGCGGTGTCCGCTTTGATGCAGCAACCGACAAGGGAAATGACACATATTATGGTTACATAGTAGACATATGGGAACTTGACTACGGAGTAGATTTTAAGGTCCCTTTGTTTAAGTGCAAGTGGGTCAATCTGTCAGAGGCGGGTGCTGTGTAGACCCACAAGACGGAATGACAACAGTGGATCTCGAGAAATCTTGGGTACACCGACGAACCGCTCGTCCTAGCCAATGATGTGGCACATGTTATCTATGTGAAGGACATGTCTACCAGACCGAGGAAAATAAAAGATAAGGAAGCGAATACATCATACAATGAGCCAAAGCGCCACATAGTTCTTTCGGGAAAAGGGACATCCAGGAGTGGAGGGCAAGATGACATGTCTCAAGAGTATGAAAAGTTTCATGAAATTCCCCCTTCAAAGTCAAGGCTGACCCAAGCATCCTGATAAACGATGAAGATTATCCATGGTTACTGGCGCAATAAGAAAAGCGACACAAGCGAAGAAAAAGTGAAGACTTTCTCCGCAACTATT